>CM077154.1:1841540-2321755 GCA_039583875.1 Platanthera guangdongensis | reverse complement strand
CCTCTCGTCTTTTGCTCTCTCTTCGACCATTTTTAACTGAGTGGGCTGTGCTATTATCCATTGCGGTTTTTGGCCGGTCTGCTAACCGAGTCTTGGTTTTGCAGACTTTTTTTTTCTCTCCGCTCGCTTCTCTCCGTTCCGACTATCTTGGCGACCTCTTCTAGTCCTGCTCTGCATCTGCTTCTCTTCTCCGCGACCGACCTCTACTCTGCCCGCGGCTCGCTACTTCTACCCGTCTACTCTCGCTGCGGCTACTTCTCTCTGCGCTCTTCTCTTCGCGGCTTCGTCCCCTCACTGTTTCTCAGCACTACTAGCCGTTGGTTCTGTCAGGCTAGTCCCGTGCTTCTAACCGCCTGGTTATTGTGCCTAGCCGCCCCGGAATATGGCTTCAGATTCCACACACTGCTGCTGCTGATTCTACTCCTCTCTCAGGCTATCCTCGTGTTGCTCCTCTTGAGCTTCGGGATGAGCTGCGCATTACCACTATTCCTTCGTGGCAAACAAAACTTTGTGGAAAGGGTACAACTTCGTTCGGCGTGTGCAACAAACTAAAGGTCTCCTTCATCATCTCACCAAGACTCCTCCCACTGAACCCACTAATGAGTGGATCCGTGACGACGGGAGGATTCAATCTTGGCTTCTCAATTCTCTGGACACCGAGCCCTATCGTATGACTATGTACCATGAGACCGCTCACGTTATGTGGACTGATCTTCATTCTCTCTACTCTGGGAAGGACAGTCTTCAGCACATGTTTGATATTCTTGCTGATCTTCAGTCTCTTGACGTTGGAGTTACTGGAGACATTACCTCCTTTGTTGAGTGGGCTAAAACTCTGTTGAGGCTTGGATCCAGCGTCAGCCTCCCACCACGGGCTTGGTAACTCAACGACAGTAGAAGGAGGCAGTGGGTATCGCTATGATGATGGTCTGTGTTCCCTCACATCTTCATAATGTTCGCGCTCATGTTCTATCATCCACTGTTACTCCATCCCTCTCGGATGTGTGTTCGATGCTCCTAAAAGTTACTCACCTCTGGATGTTCCGTCTTCTTCTCCCGCTCTCTTTAGCAGCCCGTGGCCACTCTCGCACTATCTAATCGTGGTCTACCGGCTCGTGGTGCTTGCCAATCTCGGGAACACACGGTCAAGGGGTCGAACGCTCTTAAAGTGCTCTTACTGCGGCAGGGATGGCCATCTGGAGTCCACCTGCTACCGCAAACATGGCATGCCCC
The DNA here is from genome assembly GCA_039583875.1 of Platanthera guangdongensis. Lineage (NCBI taxonomy): Eukaryota > Viridiplantae > Streptophyta > Magnoliopsida > Asparagales > Orchidaceae > Platanthera > Platanthera guangdongensis. The sequence goes on along the minus strand of CM077154.1, from coordinate 2,320,522 downwards.
CTCATCTTACTGCAATGGTCGCTCTCACACCTGCTACGTGCTCAACTCCAACAGCTTCAAGGGGGGGTTAGTCGCTCCTCTGGCTCTGTGGCCCAATCTCAATGAAGGTATATTTTGCCTCTCACACAGCTCTCATTGGACTGTGGATTCGGGTGCTACACATCATCTCTCTCCACAGCGGCCGTCTCATATTTAGATACTAGTTACCCCAAAACATCATTGTGGCTAAAGGTGACAAGATCCCGGTTTCTGGCACTGCTCATCTGCCTCTTCTCCTTCCCTCTTCTTACCCTCGGTTCTTCATGTTTCGGGCTCTACTTTTAATATCCTTTCTATTAGTCGTCTTACACAAGATATTGATTGTTGCGCTATTTTCTCACGCTCTTCATTTATTGTGCAGGATCGACTAACGCGGACTATACTTTGTAGAGGGTGACTGTCCAACGGGATGTATCTTCTCAATGTTTCTCCCGCCGCTCTTACCACTGTCTCCACCACTAATTAGCTTCGTCGTCTTGAGCATGCTCCTCTTTCGATTCTCAAGAAAGCTCTTCCTACTGTTTCTCTTCAAGAGTTTTTTTTGTGAATCTTTATTTTCGGCAAACAACACTGTGTATCTTTTCCTTCTTCATGTACTCGGAGCGATGCTCTTTATCCTTAGTTCATTCTGATATCTGGGGGCCCTATAAGGTCCCTAGTGTTTTTGGTACCGATATATGCTACATTTATAGATGATTATTCGCGAGTTACTTGATTATATTTACTTCGTGACCGAACCGACTCATAACTACATTTCGTACATTTCTTACGGAAACCCGCACTCAGTTTTCTACCAGTGTAAAAACACTTCATAGCGACAATGCTCGAGAGTACACTGGTCGCACGTTCTCCAATCTCTGCGTTGAGTTCGGTATTCTACATCAGACTTCGTGTGCCTATACCCCTCAACAGAATGACATAGCGGAACGGAAAAATCGTCACCTCCTTGATGTGGCTAATCTCTCATGTTCCAAATGCAAGTTCCTCCTCTTTATTGGAACTTTGCAGTTCTACAGCTTGCCACCTCATCAATCGCAAGCCGTCATCTGTCCTCAACTTTGTGGCACCCATCACTCTCCTTTATCCATCCACGACGTTCTTCTCTCTCACACACCCGTGTGTTTGGGTGTACCTATTATGTCCACCACCTTGATCCTTCCACTGACAAGCAAGCCATCGTGGTACCAAGGCTATGTTTGTTGGGTACTCCCGCACTCAGAAAGGGTATGTTTGCTTTGATCCTACCACTGGTAAAGATATTGTGTCTGACGATGTCTCCTTCCATGAAGACCAATCATATCACACACAGTCCTTCTGATTCCCCTTCTTCTCCTCCACCTCGGCCCACCGTACCCATAAACATCTCCACTTCCACCACTTCTCCCTACCCCTCTGCACCACCAGTCCAAATCTCCCATCATTCTGATTTCCCCAACACCACCAGTCCCATCCAAACCTCTTGTCATTCAAGTGTACACTCGTCGTCCTCCACGTCCAGATGCCCTGCAGGAGCTTCCCTCTACCAGTGTGATCTCGCAGTCTGTTGATTCAGCATCCTCCTCGACAGCACATCCCAATGCCAACTATGTTTCTCTACATCGGCTCTCTCCACCTCTTCTTATCTTTGCTCTATCTCTCTCCTCTATTTCTATACCTAATTCTGTGCAGGAAGCCCTCCGTGATCCCGGTGGCGTGCCGCAATGGATGAAGAAATGACGGCTCTGTGGGGTAATCACACTTGGGATCTTGTGCCTCTTCCTCCTAGTCACAGTTGCGTTAGCTGTAAGTGGATCTTTACTATCAAACATGTCGTGCATGGGACTGTTGATCGCTTAAAGGCTCGGCTTGTGCCCAGAATTTTACCCAATAATACGGCCTTGATTATGAGGAAACTTTCTCCCTAGTCGCAAAATTGAATTCGGTTCGGTTCTTCTCTCCTTAGTTGTTCATCGTCAGTGGACTCTCCATCAGTTGGATGTCAAGAATGCTTTCTTGGATGACGATCTTCTTGAATGGCGATCTTCTTGAAACAGTGTACATGCATCAACCGCCCGGGTTTGAGACCACGGGGAGTCTCGGGTATGTTTACTTTGCAAGTTTATTTATGGTCTCAAAACAGTCTTCACAACGGGCGTGGTTTGGAAAATTAAGCAAGGAAGTTCGTGAGTTGGCTTCAAACCAAGGTCGGCAGATTCCCGTTTCTTCACTCGTCACAAATCAACTGGGACTATAATACTTCTGGTTTATGTTGACGATATTCTAATCACTGGTGATCTATGAAGCACGGATACTTCCACAAGGCAGCGACCCGTACTGGATACGTATCCGGTACCGGTGCGTACCCAATACTTCATGGATACACCTATGTGTACACATTTGGACACAGCACATCATTCTGCATATTGTGATAGGAGTCTGTTTTTTTAGAGTAAACAAAACTTGGCTTTATGCTAGGAATCGTTAGTATACCCAATAAGTTGTGTATCTATACCGAGTATGTTTCTGATACTAGTACGTTTCTGTTACAAGTACGTGTATTGAACGTGTTGATGCGACGCAATTTATTAACAAAATGGTTAACTTGTCTCTAAACTAACCAGAGATTGAAGATGCTGATCTCCAACAATAAGAGAATAAAAAAAAAGACGAGTAGACTTAAGTTTAATTTTATCTCTTTTGGTTAAACATATAAGATCTTAAATTTTATAATATTCATGAATGCTTAATGTATGAAAACTGCATATTATGTTGCATTGATTTGTGAACTTGTACTTCAAATTATGGTTTATGTTGATGTTTTGAGAACTATTTATTGCACTTGAATATATATTATATATATATATATATATAATATATAAATATATATATATATATATATAATTTGTTATAATGTATCATGTGAAGCAACATTTAAACTCTATCTTTCAAATCAAAGATCTGGGAAATCTTCGCTATTTTCTTGGACTAGAAGTAGCACGACTACTTGATGACCTCGTCTTATCACAGCGTAAGTATTGCATTGACCTTCTACAAGATGTTGACCTCTCTTCGGTTGCAAACTTGCGGAAACCCTGATGGAAGTCAACCACATGTTGTGTGCTCAGGGATCTGAGAATGATTCTCTACTCTGATTCTAGAATACTATCGTCGTCTTGTGGGAAAACTGATATATCTAACAGTTACAAGACCAGACATATCATTGCGGTTGTGTGGTCAGCCGGTTAATGCATACCCCACGAGTCTCTCACCTTCAGGCAGTGGAACGCATCCTCGGGTATCTGAACACTCCCATGGGCAAGGACTTGTGTATAATCCATCTTCCTCCCTTTATCTTATTGCATACTCGGATGCGGATTATGCGGGCTCGTTGGATGATCGACGTTCCACTACCGGTTCTGTACATACTTTGGAGAAATCTTATCACATGACGGAGTAAGAAGCAGACGGTGGTTGCTCGCTTGTCTGCTGAGGTTGAGTACCGTGTGATGACTGCTGTTACATCTGCAATAACCCCGGCTTGAAAGTCTTCTAATGGACTTGGGAGTTAAATTGTCCTCACCTTCAACTTGTTTTCTGTGACAGTCAAGCTGCAATACACATTGCAAAGAATCCTGTGTTTCATGAGAGGACTAAACATATTGAGGTTGATTGTCACTTCGTTCCAGAAAAGGTTCAATCAAAGGAGCAAAAGCTTGAACAAGTTCCTCTTCTGGCAAGTTGCTGGGCATTGCCTCGCAAGTTGCATTACCAGTTCTTGTCCAAACTTGGTGCCTACGATTGTATGCTCCAACTTGCGGGGGAGTGTTAGATGATATAGGGAAAATGATGTAAAAAGCCCATTTCTCTATTCTCCTTTAGTCCCACATCTTTTGTATAGGATTCTTCTCTCCCTCTCTTCTCCTATAATATTGTATTTTCTCTTATATTTTTTATCTGAAAAGTATATACAAGGTTTGACCATCGTTCTCTACAGAGATCAATTTTAGAACTGTGAGAATAAAAATAATTATTACTCTTAGAATAATTAAATTTTATATGGGAGCTCCCCTCTTAATAGAGTAGAAAAACAATTTGCGCTAAGAGATGTGCAACTAGATACAAAAAAGAGAAAATATACAATTAGATACAAGAAGAGATAAATATACAATGTGCCCCTTTTGGAGTTTTTTACCTGGGTTTAAACACTCCCCTCAAACTGAAGCATATATATATATCAATCATTCTCAGCTTAAACAAATATCCGCAAAAGGTGAATTAGTTGTTGGTAAAGATGTCAATCAACTCTTTAACTAAAGAAACAAATGAAAAATACATTGCTTTTTCATAATATTTTTTGATGAAGTGACAATCACCTTCAATATATTTTGTTTTTTTATGGAACAATAGTTTTTTAATATGTAGATGACAACTTTATTATCACAAATTATTGGTAGAGGATACTCGTAGATTTCTTCAAGTCTTTTACATGTGTTCTCAACCACTTTTAACTCAATTAATCTAAGGCATTGTTCAATATTCAACTTTTGCACTTGATCTAAACGTCACTATTTGCTTTTTGATTTTCCAAGTGACCAAATTTCCTCCAACATATTTGCAAAATCCATAAATGGATTTCCAAGTGACTCAATTCCGATGTCGTCTAAAGGTCAGGCAGGGATGTTTTTTGTTCTAATGGTGAAAAAGTAGATGAGAAGGATACTAATCGAATTTGATGTTGTTATTGCAAGCAAGTTTCAAGTGGAGGGGTAAGTCGATTGAAAGCACATCTAGTTGGGCTTAGAGGCAATGTTAACATGCTCAAAAAAAAACAAGAGAGGTGAAAGTCAAGGCAAACATTGCGCTAAAGTTAACACAAGCAATAAAGAAAGTAAAATTGCTAGATTAGAGGCAGACCATGATGAAATAGTAGTTGGAGGTTGTTAGAGAAGCCCATTTGACAAAGGACCATTATGTATTTTTATTGATATTTCTCTCCTCTTTAGTCCCACACCATGTATAGGACCTTCTCCTCTCTCTCTTCATCCAATAAATATGTACTCATTCTTTGTATTTGATACAAGTGAACATATATACAAGGTTCCTTTTTCATCTCTACATGGTATCAGAGCCAGGTTCCGGACTCCTGATCTCTGTGCGCCTGTTTTGATTATTTGCGGCCTGCTCGTCTACCCGTTGCGGCCTGCGGCCTGCTGAGACCTCGTCGGTTCAGCGGCCTGCTCGTCTACCGTGCGCGCCTGTTGCGACCTCCGTCGGTTCAGCGGCCTGCTCTTCTGCATCCACTTCCTCTTCTTCTTTGTGGTTCCACCCTCCCACCCCAGACTTCTTTTAGCCACTTCTCTCCTTGTACCGTGGGGCCCACTTTCCCTACAGTTCTCATTCTGCCCGTTTTCTTTTTGCAGACCGCTGCGACCTCCTACTCTTCTCCCTGCGGGCTTTCTTCCAGTCCGCTCTGTTCTCCCTGCTAGCAACTGTTCCCGGTCGGTGTTTTTCCCTCTTGCGGAATGCTCCAGTCCTCCACGGCCCTGTTCTCCCCACTGTTCTCGCTCAGCCCGTTGCGGTCTCCTCTTACTCGTCGCGGCCTGTTTCAGCTCGCCGCGCTCTGCCTCTTCTCTTACTCACGGGCTCTTCTTGACCGCGCGCTCTGCTATCTGCGGTCTTCTTGTCGCTAGTGTCCTGCTCACGGCCTCTTGCTCTGACCGCTGTGTGCTCAGCCAGATCGTGCGGACTGATTCCCTTCCGCATTTAGGTCGCGGTCTTCTCCTCCCGTCCACTCGCCTTCTCTTGCGGCCTCTTGCTCTGACCGCTGTTGTGCTCAGTCAGACCGTGCAGAACGATTCCATGTCCGCATTTAGGTCGCGGTCTTCTCCTCCATGTCCGCTCGCCTTCCTCTTGATGCCTCTTTTGCTCTGTCACTGCTGTGCTCAGCCAGACCGTGAGGGACTGTTTCCCTGTCCGCCCGGACGCTACGTGGTTTCCGGGCTCCACCTTTGGTCGCGGCCTCCTTGCCGCTGGTGTCTTCACACTGTGACCGGACGGTCTCCCTTCTAGTCGGGCGACTTCCCTACCCGTGCGGCCTCCTCTCTTGTTGGTCTTTCTCCTAGCCTCAGTTCGTCTCGTCATGGTTTTTTTCCTAGTCTTGACCTCTTCTGCTGACTCTACCGGCACGACGGTTCCTCCTGCAAACCGCCCGGCCTCTCTTCCGAATGTACGTGATGAGCTCCGGATTACTACTATATCTCTGACCAGTAAAAATAATTTTGTGGAATGGGCGCACTCTGTTCGCCGGGTCCTGCAATCGAAGGGGTTTCTTCATCACTTGACTCAGGTTGTTACAGGTACTCCTACTGACGATTGGTTACGCAATGATGGTCGTGTGCAGACATGGATCCTTGACTCTCTGGATGGCAAGTCTTATCGCCTGGCCATGTACCTCGAGACGGCTAAGGGCATGTGGGATGAGCTCCATACCCTCTACTCCGGCAAAGATAGTCTCCACCATTTGTATGACATTATCACTGCACCTCAGGCCCTGGACAGTGGTGGGGCAACCGATCTGACCTCCTTTGTTGTCCAGGCTCGGTCTCTGGTCGAAGCTTGGATCCAACATCAACCTCCTACTGTGGACCTTGCTGCCCAACGTGCCTAGAAGGAAGCTGTTGGCATCGTCATGATGATGGCTCGGGTCTCTCATCACATTCACAGTGTGCGGGCTCAGATCCTCTCCTCTACAGTTACCCCGTCCTTCTCGAATGTGTGCTTGATGCTTCTCAAAGTCTCCTCGCCTCCGGTTTTTTGGACCTCCTTCTCCGGCCCTGGTCCAGCAGGCCCCTGCACCTTTATTGCCTCTCCCTCCTTCAGCCCGTGGGGCCGTTCTGATTCTCGGGGACGTGGTCGGGGTGGCCGGCTGCGGCAAGTGTTCTTTCTGCGGCAAAGACGGGCATCTTGAAGCTACGTGCTATTGCAAGCATGGTCGTCCTCCTCGTCTGCAGGCCTCTGTTGCTGCCACCAACTCCTCTCCCACACGTACTGACCTCGACGAGTTTCGCCTTCAGCTCCAGCATCTCCATGGTCTGCTCAGCCGCCCGCCAACTCGGTTGCCTCTGGTGCCTCCATCTCCAATGAAGGTATCGCCTGACTCTCCACTGGTACGAGATGGATCATCGATTCCGGTGCCACTCATCACATCACCTCAATTCGCCGCCTCAGTACTTGTCTTCTCCTCACCCTAAGTACAACACTATGTCCAATGGGCCGCTGTCCCTGTCTCTGGCTGTGATGATATTCCACTCGCCTCCTCCCTTTCTCTGCGTTCGTTCTTCATGTTCCGAGCTCTTCTTTCAATTTACTTTCTTTTCTGGTCTCCTTACGATTGATTAAATTGCTCTGTGGCATTGGCTTTTTCTCTTTTTGATACAGGATCAGCAAACGCGGACTATCATTGTAGGGGGCGGCTGCGGAACGGGCTCTACCTTCTTGATGAGTTCTCTACTTCCTCGCATCTGTCTCCCCTTCAGATTGGCAACGACGTCTTAGTCATGCTCCTCTTCCCGTCCTTCAGAAGGCTCTCCCGGATGTATCTCTTCTTGTTTTTCAGTGTGAAACCTGTATTTTTGGCAAGCAGCCACATTCATCTTTTCCTTCTTATTGTACTCGGAGCTCTGCTCCTTTTGTTTTGGTACACTCTGATTTATGGGGTCCGTACAAATTACTAGTATTTCTGGCTCCGTTATTTTATTACATTCATCGACGATTATTCTTGGATAACATGGTTGTATCTCCTTCGTGATCGTTCTGAGCTTCCTTGCGTATTTTGGGCTTTCATTCTTAAAACTCGCACTCAATTCTTTGCGCTCATTCAAACTATTCGCACTGACAATGCGCGCGAGTGCACTTGCCATGACTTCGCGACCCTCTGCTCCGAGTTTGGGGTTATTCACCAAACATCTTGCGCATATACCCCACAGCAGAATGGTGTCTCCAAACGCAAGAATCGTCACCTCCTTGATGTGGCTCGCTCTCTTATGCTTCAAATGCGGGTTCCCAAACCATATTGGAACTTTTGCGCTCTCCACGGCTTGTTTTTATCAACCGTCTTACGTCCTCCAAAATGCTACTCCCTTCAACCTCCTCTTTCCCTCACTCGAGCCTTTCCTCTACTTATTTTTTGGTGTACATACTATGTTAACCACCTCGGTCCATCTACCGACAAGTTGGATCCCGTGCGGTCAAATATGTCTTTATGGGCTACTCGCGCACTCAAAAGGGCTATGTGTGCTATTCGCCTACTACCCGCAAGGTGACGGTTTCTGCGGATGTCACTTTCCGGGAAGATCTTCCCTTCTTCTCTGCTCTGGATCTCGCTCCTCTTCTGGATCTCGTTGTGCGCCCTGTCATCTCTGTTCCCCGGTCTCCGCCCTCCCCACCTCCTGCCCAGCCTCCGGTCCTTCCCCAGCCACCTGTCATCCGGGTCTATTTTGTGTCGCTCTCCTCGTCCCGTTGCCCCACTGCAGTCGGCTTCGACCTCTGACGCTCCACAGCCTGCTGCTCCGACTCCAGCCTCCACCGCTCATCCTATGGCGAATTATGTATCTCTTCATCGCCTTTCACTGTCACTTCTTCACTTTGCCACATTGTTATCCTCTGTTTCTGTCACAAACAATGTGCAGGAGGCTCTTCAGCATACGGGCTGGCGGGCTGCCATGGACGAGGAAATGACGGCCCTTTGGGCCAACCAGACCTGGGTTTTCGTCTCTTTACCTCTCGGGCCAGCAACCAGTTGGGTGTAAATGAGTTTTTGTCATCAAACATGCTCCTGATGGCACTGTTGACCGTCTGAAGGCCCGTCTGGTGGCTCGTGCCTTCACTCAACAGCAGGGCCTTGATTATGAGGAAACTTTCTCTCTGGTGGCCAAGCTCAACATCGTTCGTGTCCTGCTCTTCGTGGTTGTGCATCGCCACTGGCCCCTTCATCAACTGGATATCAAGAATGCGTTCTTGAATGGTGATCTTCAGGTAACTGTCTACATGCGCCAACCGCCCGGTTTGAGACCACGGGGGAAAAGTCTCGTGTGTGTCTTCTGAAGAAATCCATCTATGCTCTCAAACAATCCCCTCGGGCGTGTTTTGACAAGTTCAGCAAGGTTGTTCGGGACATGGGCTTCACTCGAAGTTCCGCAAACTTCTCCCTATTCACTCGACACCGGGCAACTGGAACGGTCCTTCTGCTGGTTTATATGGATAATATCCTACTCACTGGGGATGATTCAAATGGGATTCATGCGGTCAAACAGCATCTTAGCACTGTGTTTCAGACCAAAGACTTAGGGCATCTTCGCTACTTCCTCGGTCTTGAGGTCGCACGACGTCCGGATGGGCTTGTCATCTCCCAACGGAAGTATTTTCTTGATCTCCTCAAAGATGCTAGACAGTCGGGTTGCAAGCCGGTCACTACTCCGATGGAGGCAAATCACAAGCTTTGTGCTCATGCCTCTGATGATGATCTGCGGCATCTGCCTCTCCAGAACCCGCAATATTATCAACACCTTGTGGGAAAATTGATCTACCTAACGGTCACGAGGCCTGATATATCGTTCGCTGTTGGGATTGTCAGTCGGTTCATGCATGCTCCCCGGGTTTCTCATCTACAGGTGGTTGAACGGATTCTTCGATACTTTAAGGCAGCTCCGGGTCAAGGGCTGGTTTACAAAACCTCCAACTCTACTCCAGCATTAGTTGCATATTCAGATGCCGATTATGCTGGCTCTCTGGACGATCGGCGGTCCACCAGTGGATTCTGCACATATTTTGGCGGTCATCTCATTATATGAAAAGTAAGAAACCAGCTGTGGTTGCTCGGTCCTCCGCTGAACCTGAATACCGATCGATGACATCGGTTGTCTCTGAACTCACATGGCTCGAAAGCTTCCTTGCCGACCTGCGTAAAACTTCCTTCATCTGCTGTTCTATTTTGTGATAGTCAAGCGGCCATACACATTGCAAAGAATCTGCTATTTCACGAGCGCACAAAACATATCGAGGTAATACCCAATTTTACTTTTCCCGTGACTGTCATTTTATTCGGGAGAAAATTCAAATGAAAAAACTTGAATTAAAGCATGTACCGGACACTGATCAAGTTGCTGACATTCTCATGAAGGCTTTATCAAGTACCTTATTTTACAAGTGTTTGTCCAACCTGGGTGCATATGACTTGTACGCTCCAGCTTGCGGGGGAGTGTTAGAGAAGCTCATTTGACAAAGGCCATTATGTATTTTTTATTGATATTTCTCTCTTCTTTAGTCTCACACCATGTATAGGACCTTCTCTCTCTCTCTCATCCTATAAATATGTACTAATTCTTTGTATTTGATACAAGTGAACATATATACAAGGTTCTTTTTTCATCTCTACAGAGGTGAAATGAATATGGAGGGCAACTCCCAATCACATGGGAGTATATTTTTTAAAATTAATATAAAAGAACCATTAGATATGCATTTCAAATTACCAGTGGATAGTGTTTCACATAAAAAAAAGATGGGAAGATGACCTTGGGAGGGGATAAGTGGAAGAAACAAATGAGGTCACGAACACATATCAGATGTTTTGTTTTTACTGTCATATTCATTTCCTTTTTACTCGTACTATTTTGACCTAATGCTCTTATTCAGATGTTTTGTCTTATCGCTTTCCTCTTTTGATCATATACTATAGGCTATTGGACAGTGTGGGCTAGGATTGAAAGACCCAAACACATAGTTGAGAGAAAAACATCTCAAAATGAAGTAGAGCGAACAAAATAAACATTGAATACATTCACCACTACATATAGGTTAAATGAGTGTAGAATTATGACTGATGCGTGGGCCGATAGAAAAGGAAGGAGTATTATGAATATTATGGTAAACTGTGAAGCAGGAGTTACGTTTTGGATGTCTAGGAATGTCTTATCAGATGTTCAAGATGAAAATTTATTTTTGATTTTGTAGACGGGGCAATCAAATCCGAGTCCAGACCTGGAGAGGATAATGTCGTGCAAGTAGTCATGGATGATGAATCTAATAATATGTTAGCAGCAAAGATGTTATCCATGAAAAGACCTATATTTTGGACTTCTTGTACAACCTGCAAGATTAATTTACTACTTTGAGACATTGCTAAAATAAAGCAAATCAAAAATTTCATCACTCAAGGTCATATAGCGACGGTATTTATATATGAACATACCATTTCCCTTGACCTTTTAAGGCAATTTACAAAGAATTTGGAGTCTCATGATCTTATTTGGTAAGGAGTGGCTAGATTTGCTACTGCTTTTCTATCTCTACAGAGCTTTCAAGACAAAAAGAAAGAGTATAGGGCAATGTTTTGGTCTCAACAGTGGGGAGACTCGAAGTTAGTCTGCACACCAGCAGGAAAGCTGGTAACATAATTAGCTTTTTTTGATAATTGTAGAGAAAGGTGGAAACCTTGTATATCCTTCTTGAATTACAAAATACAAATATGAGTACAAATATATAAGAGAGAAGAGAGGAAAACTAAGCTATACAAACAATGTGGGACTAAACACTAATTCCTATATGGGCCTTATTAATGGGCCAATACATCATGTTTTTCTAATATTCTCTAACACTCCCCCGCAAGCTGGAGCGTACAAGTCGTATGCACCAAGCTTGGATAAGAACTAATGATACATTTGTCGTGGTAATGCCTTGGTGAGAATGTCGGCAACCTGCCCAGACGCAGGAACATGCCCCAACTCTAACTTCTTTAATTGGACCTTTTCACAAACGAAATGGCAGTCAACCTAGATATGCTTGGTCCGTTCATGAAACACAGGATTCTTTGCGATGTGAATTGCAGCCTGGATATCGCAAAACAAAGTTGCAGGTGAGGGTAAAGTGACCCCCAAATCATCAAGTAGACCCTCAAGCCAGGTGAATTCAGATACAACCGCCGCCAATGCACGATACTCAGCTTCAGCAGATGATCTAGCAACAACAGACTGTTTTTTGCTACGCCAAGTGATGAGATTTTCCCCAAAGTAGGTATAGAAGACTGTAGTAGAGTGGCGGTCATCCAAGGAACCCGCATAATCCACATCTGAGTATGCAACAAGAGATAGGGAGGAAGATGACTTATATACCAATCATTGTCCAGGAGCTGTCTTCAAATATCTGAGGATGCGTTCCACAGTCTGAAGATGAGAAGTGAGAGGGGCGTGCATAAATCTGCTAACAACTCCAACGGCAAATGAAATATCAGGCCTTGTGACAGTTAAGTAAATAATTTTTCCCACAAGGCGTCGATAATACTCAGGGTTCGTAAGTAGGGAATCGGAGTCAGACCCATGAGCACATAACTTGTGGTTGGCGTCCATCGGAGTTTCTACAGGTTTACACCCCGAGTAGCCAGCATCGTGGAGATCCACATAATACTTTCATTGTGACAGAACAAGGCCATCGGGTCGTCTTGCAACCTCAAGCCCAAGAAAGTACTTCAATCCTCCCAGATCTTTTGCCTGAAAAATGGTGTTCATGTGTTGCTTAATTTACTATATCCCTGTGATGTCGTCTCCAGTGATCAAGATATCATCCACATATACCAAGAAAATGACAGTCTCAGTTGATTGATGTTGAGTGAAAAGAGAGAAGTCGGCCGAGCTCCGCTTGAATCCAACATCGCGAACAGCCTTACTAAATTTGTCAAACCAAGCCCGGGGAGACTGTTTGAGACCATAAATCGATTTCCGAAGAAGACATACACGAGACTCTGTCATGGTCTCAAACCCGGGTGGTTGATGCATGTAGACTGTCTCTTGAAGGTCAACATTCAAAAAGGCATTCTTAATATCAAGTTGATGTAGAGGCCAGTAGCGATGTACAACCAAGAAGATCAGAACACGAACGAAATTCAGCTTGGCAACGGGAGAGAAGGTTTCCTCATAGTCAAGCCACTGTTGTTGGGTAAACCCACACGCCACAAGACGGGCCTTAAGCCTATCAATTGTCTCATCCTGAGCATGCTTGATAGTAAACACTCACTTGCAACTAACACAAGATTGGTCGGGAGGAGGAGGAACCAGATCCCAAGTCTGGTTGGACCAAAGAACAGTCATTTCCTTGTCCATGGTCGCGCGCCACCCTGGATGTAAAAGGGCCTCCTGTACAGAGTTGAGAATAGAAATGGAGGAGAGGGAGAGAGCAAACTTGCGTAGAGATGGAGCAAGGCGATGCATAGAAACATAATTTGTCATGGAGTGAGCGGTAGAGGATGTTCTTGGATCGTCCGTCCATGGGATAGCACTGGTACAGGAAGGCTGTTATAGAGCTCCAGAGACCATGGAACGGCGAGTGTAGACACAAATAAGGGGTGGCTTGGATGGTGGTGGTGGAACATGTGTTGGAGTAGGAGTGGGAAGTAGTGGTGGTAAAGAAGACGTAACGAGAACAGTAGGTCGAGGAACCGATGGGGGGAAGGAGGAGCAACGTCAGAGGATGGATCATAAAATGGTTGAGCCTCCTGAAAGGTGACATCAGTAGAGATAATGACCTTGTCATGAGGCGGAGAATAACACGCATAACCTTTCTATGTCCGAGAGTAACCAAGAAATATACACTTGCGGGCTCGGGGAGCGAACATATCCGTTATTGGGCCGAGAGTATGAACATAGCAGGTACACCCGAACACACGAGGCGTAAGAGCAAACGGGGAGTTGGATGGAAAGAGAAGGCTTAACGGAGTGACATGGTCGAGCACAGAAGAAGGCATGCGATTGATGAGATGACATGTTGTAGAGACTGCAAAGTTCCACAAAAGAGTAGGAACATGCATTTGGAGCATTAGCGATCGCGCCACATCAAGAAGATGACGATTCTTCCGCTCGGTCACACCATTTTGTTGAGGCGTGTATGCACAAGATGTTTGATAGATGATACCGAACTTCGTGCATAAGCTCGCAAATGTATGACTAATGTATTCCTTTTGCGTTATCCGTACGAATAACTTTTAGAGGAGAGGCGAACTGTGTACGGATTTCATTCAAGAAGGCGCGAAATGTAGAGGTAAGATCAGTACGATACCGAAGTAAGTACAACTAAGTTAAACGTGAGAAATCATTAATAAATGTAACAAAATAACGATAACCAAACATATTAGGGGTTTTATAAGGATCCCAAATATCAGAATGAACTAATGCAAATGGAGTATCACTCCGAATACAATGGGGAGAAAGGAAACACGATGTTGTTTGCCAAAGATACATGACTCACAAGAGAACTCATGCTGAGAGACATCCGGAAGAGCTTTCTTGAGAGACTGAAGGGTGGCATGCTCGATACGACGATACCAGTCGGTAGTGGAAACAGTAGAGAAGGCGAAAGGAGGGACATCGAGGAGATAGAGCCCATTTGACAGTCATCCCTTACCAATGATATTCCGTGTGTTCCAATCCTGGACAACAAAGGTAGATGGTGAGAAAGTAACATAACAATTTAGGTCTTGTGTAAGGCGGCTAACAGAGAGTATATTATATGGGGAACCGAGAACATGAAGAGCATAGGTCAGAGACAATGTTGGTGTGAGGGGTATATCAGCAGCACCAAAAACAGGGGTGGTATCACCATTTGCCATCGTTATGAACTTGGGGTGAGCAGTCGCAGAGTATTGTGGAGGGCGTTGCGATGTGATGTGATGTGTGGCGCCTGAGTCCACAATCCAGTGAGAGCTGTGCGATAGACAAGAAATACCTTCATTGGAAATAGAGGCGACAGAGCCAGACGAGCGTGAGATCACCCTCTGCAGGCGTTGAAGCTGAGTGCGTATAGCATCAATATCTGCCCGAGTAGAGGCAGCAGAATCTGGGGCAGGAGTGACAGGAGGAGCAGGAGGACCAACCAGGGCAGTAGTGGCGAGATGTGGAGGCAGGCCGTGTTTGCGATAGCATATGGCCTTAAGATGGCCATATCGGCCGCAATAAGTGCACTTAAACAGAGGTTTTCCAGACCTTCCGTGTCCTCGAGTCGCGGTACGGCCGCCACGAGCTGAGGACCCCCGGGTATGGGGAGTTGGTGAAGATTGTTGTAGGAGCGTCGGGGAGAGAGTAATAGGAGTATCGGGGGGCGGGGTGACCTACAGGAGCATAGAGCATACATCAGATAAAGATGGTGTGTTTGTAGAGAAGAGAATCTGGGCCCGAACACTGTGGAGGTGAGAGGGGACCCGAGACATCATCATAGCAATACCGACAGCCTCTTTTTGGGCTCACTGAGTAGTAAGGTCTGTAGTGGGAGGCTGATGCTGGATCCAGACCTCTACCAGGGTCTTGGATTTAGCCACAAAGGTGATCATATCACCGGGACCCCCGGGATCTAGATTTTGGAGATCCGAGATAATGTCAAACAGGTGTTGCAAACTATTCTGGCCCGAGTAGAACGAATGGAGTTCCTCCCACATGACTTTCGTCGTGTCATGATACATCGTCATCTGATAGGGCTCGGTGTTCATAGAATTGAGTAGCCAAGATTGGACGCGACTATCATCGCGGAGCCACTCACCAGTGGGAACGGTTGGAGTAACCTTAGTGAGGTGGTGGAGAAGACCTTTCGTCTGCAGAACGCGACGAACCGAGTGCACCCACTCGACAAAATTGTGTTTCCCACTGAGAGAGATAGTAGTAATGCGAAGTTCATCGTGATGCTCGGAATTTGGGGCCGCAATACGATCGGGAAGAACCGAGGAGGTGTTGGAGTTCTCGGATGCCATAAGACCACAACGGCTTGATGAGGGCAATAGCTGGGCGGAAAGCGAGTAGAAGCCGGAAACCAGACCGGGAAGAAGGAAACCGGGCGGCTAGAGAGAGGCCGAGCGGATAGCAGACCGAAAATCAGGCCGAGCAGCTCGACAAGCAGGTCGAGGTCGAGCGGCGAGTAGCAAGCCGCAAGAACTAGACTGGACGGCTAGGGACAGAACGCAAGCGAATAGAAAGTACCTTGGGCTGCTAAGAGCAGATCGCACCAAGACACAGCCTCGGCGGATAAGCACCAGTCCGTGCGGTTAGAAACAACCCGCACAGAAGCGGAAGAAATAGTCTGCGCGAGTAGGAAGCTAGTCACAAAGTGAGAGGGGGAGGAAGGAGACCGCTGCGAGGAGTAAACCGCTCAGCAAAGAGACCGCAGCGGTTGAGCAGGAAGTCGGTAGAAGAAAATCGGGAGAAGCCGCCCGGCGAATCAAGAGAAGTCGCAGCGGGTAGTGGGTGCACTCGCGGTGGAAACCTTGTATATCCTTCTTGAATTACATAATACAAGTATGAGTACAAATATATAGGAGAGAAGAGAAGAAAATTTATAGAGGATCAAACTGCCCGTCAAATCTCGGGCCATGCACAGTTTTCCCAATCTAATGTCAAGTTCAGAAAAAGAGGATATAATCTACGACCCGTATTCATTAAGACCTAGAAAAAGACAACTAGACAAGTCAGAGAAACCAAAGGCAAGCCCAAAAGGAGCTCGCAAACAACTCACAACTATCTCGCATGGGCCCAACGTTCACCTCACTGACCAATCAATCAACTTGTAAGACCTTGACAATGTTCTGGTGAGACTCGCATAAGGGCAGGGCATACTTTTTGACAACAGGGAACCCTAATATTAGTTGAGGGAGAAAGACAATGCTAATAACTCAAAAAGGAGCATGCCTAAGGCCAATCAGTTCTCCTAGACCCTTGCTTGAACTCGCCTACCTCTCTTTAACATTTCACAACAATTGATTCTAGATAGAGTTTTACACACTCTTGGGTATGTGGTGAGGTCTTCCAACTTGGAGCATGCCATTTCTCTTTTGTAATAGCGTAGCCAGCAATGATTTTCCGATCAATTTTTTCTTTGGCCTTCTGTCTGCGTTGCCTCTTCAGTGAGCTGGTATACCTCCGACCATAATATGGTTCGAATTTTGCAAGTCAAGAGCTCTGCTCCAACATCTTAGTGCGGTGAGCTTGGACTTTGGTTGAAGGAAGAAAAATATATGAAGCACACCCTTGCACAGAGTGGCGAACCGGATGCAGATCACGATGCTAGGCGAGATCAAGGTGAGTTCATAATTCAGGTTGATCTCAACAATTTTCACTAAATGATAGAAGAAACTTTGCATGGTCTTGTCGCCATCCATGTCGAAATCACAAAGACCCCTCCCTCTCTAACAGCCAATATAGAAACCTCGACATCCTCCGGGAAGAAACCCGCTGCCTAGGACCGCAAGCATTCGAGCGAATTCATGTCGCGACGAAGTGGTCATGCAACGTCCTAAATTTGACCAAGAGGAGCGTTTATACCAACCTCGTTTCCAAGGGGGTTTGAGTCCTTTTGCGAGGAGATTTTGAACGCACCCATACCAACGGGTTTCTGCGAACCCATTCTCAACTACTATTTCGGGAAGGCCCACCCGCTGAACCATTTTGCAATGGTTCGAGGATGTGGTGCTCACCCACAATGGTAACAATGTTTTCAAGTGTAGGTTCTTCATTATCACCTTCAACGGGAAGGCGCAAGTTGGTTTCAACAATAAGGTGCTGCAATGAGAAGATTATTAGGAGTCTTATTGGGTAGCAATCTAGAATTGAACTTTTGAAGACTTCTCAAATGAAGAAGATCTATGGAGATGATTACTGAATTTATTCTTTGAAATTCCCAAGAAGCTATCACAGTCTGTACTAACTTTACTTCACATCAATCATAATATTCTCATTTATGCTATGTTGGACTATTGCCATGCTAAAAATAATATAAAAAACTATAGTGATTTTATATCAGTAAGCTGAAATAATTTTATTATTAAAATATCATTCTAATTATTGCTGTCTGTAAAAATTATGCCACACTTGCTATCTGCGGTGAAAGGATAATTGCTTCTCAACCTCAGGCAGACGAATTTCGCCGACCTTCCTATGGGTTCTCGCTGACCACTCCGTTTTTTTGTACATAGCATTTTTTCATACCTTGTAAACAGGTAGCCCGTATTTTCAGAAGTTACCCACATTAAGTGCCCCAATGTCTATAAAAAGTCATGAACATGAACAGTAGCTTTAAAGACATCATAGAAATCTGAGCCAAAAGGCCCTTGGACTCTTGCAACATTGAAAAGTGTCCAACGAGTATCCCTATACAGGGTCTTCGAGCACTTTTGTGACAGTTGTAACCCGTGTTTGATTTAGTATTAATATCACGCACGACCAAGGTTTGCGATGGACAAAATATGGTCACGCCGCAAGCGGCACCCTTTTCCCTTATCCAATAGGCCTCGGCACCAAAGGATTCTATGATAGCTCTCAGAGATCTGGCGACTCCTTCCGAATATCGGGGATCCCGTGACATCTCTGAGATCTTGCGCCTCCATTCACAACGAGAGTATCTTACCATTTATAGTGCACCCGCTCCTCTGAGATTTTTGTGCAGTGGAACTTGTGGGACACTTTTTCGAAGACCCCGGAAACAGGTAAAGCGAAGGGGAAATCTTATGCTCAGGGTAACCGCCCTGAGGTAGCGCCATCACACGGGCTAGCCTCTACCATGGTTATCAGGATCGCGATCCGGACCGTAGGATCTTACGATCCTATGATCCAGATTTTGTAAATCGAACCGGATATTACCTAGGATCTAAATCGGCACATTTTCAACTGGGATCGCGATCTGGATCTTAGGATCGTTAAGATCGCGATCCTGACCCGATTCTACCGGTTTGGTCAAAGGTAACTAGAAACATGTCCAACCATATTCTGACCGCATTCAACCGGTCCGCCTATCACTCATTGTTTAACCTTATCCCAATCCCGTCTCATACTCCATCACAAAATCATATCATGTTGCTTTACCGTATCTCAAGTGTCGATTGCCGACTTTCTTTTAAGTTTTAATGATACTTTACGATCACATAAGATTTCTGACATGCCTCTCCACTTCAACCAACCTGCTTGGATTCTATGTATCACATATTTATCAACATCTCCATATTTTTTAAGTATCAATCCAAGATATTTAAAGCACTCACCGCAAGAAATATCTTGATCACACAACATAATAACAAAGTCATTCATCCTTCTTGCACTGCTAAATTTAAGTTCTGTTAGAGGAATCAATTATCATTTTATTGAGTTTGTCCCTTCTATATATGAAGGCGGACACAAGGCATAACAAAATAATACATATGACATATTGTAATATTGTAAAATACATATTGTAACACTCGCCCTCAATTTGGGCGTGAGATGTTGATCATGCCTAACTTGACAACAAATCTTCCAAAGGTAATTTCACTCAGGCCTTTCGTGAGAATATCAGCAAGTTGTCTGTCTGAGGGAACAAAGGGAGTACACACAAGTCCCTTTTCAATATTCTCCTTGATGAAATGACGATCCACCTCAATATGCTTTGTAGGATCATGTTGGACCAGGTTGTGAGCGATGTTAATGGCAGTCTTGTTATCACAGTACAACCTGATAGGCTCATCTTCAGAGAGACCCAGGTCACTTAGCAACGACCGCAACCATAGACCTTCACAAACACCATGAGTCATAGCCCAAAACTCTGCTTTAGCACTTGATCTCGCCACGACCTGTTGTTTTTTACTTCTCCAGGCAACAAGATTTTCACCAACAAAAGAACAATACCCTGAGGTAGATCGCCGATCGTCGATAGAACCGGCCCAATCAGCATCGGCGTAGACCTCAATTTTTAGAGCCGAATTGGGGAAAAACAATATTCCACTCTCAGGTGAGGACTTGAGATATTTGAGGATTCTGTTGGCAGCATCAGCGTGACGAGTCTTCGGAGCATGCATAAATTGGTTGATAACGCTCACACAATAAGATATATATGGACGGGTATGAGCCAAATAGATCGGTCTCCCTACAAGCCTCTGGAATTAAGGAATATTTTCAATCTTCTTCCCATCATCACGACTCATTCTGTGGTTTGCTTCAATTGGAGTGTCTGCTGGCCGGCAGCCACTCATGTCAGTCTTCTCAAGAAGATTCAGAGTATACTTCCTCTGAGAGATAAAGATCTCATGCTTGGACCATGTCACTTCAATACCCAAGAAATATTTGAGAGCACCCAGTTCCTTGAACTCAAACTCAGAAGCCAAATTTTTTTTAGAAGTTTGATTTCTTTCACATCGTCGTCTGTGATAACGATGTCATCGACATAAACAATGAGAGTTGTAAGTTTATCGGTCCTATGCTTGATGAACAGAGTATGATCGGCATTGCCCTGGTGATACCCAAAAGACAACATGACATTGTGAAATCTCCCAAACCAAGCGCTTGGAGACTGTTTCAGTCCATATAAGGCTTTCTTTAACTTGCAGATGTGTCTCACTGAGCTTTTGGGAGTAAGGACTAGTGGGAGAGACATATAAACTTCCTCATCCAGATTTCCATGGAGGAAGGCATTTTTTACATCAAGTTGTCAAAGGTCTCACCCTTTACAATCAGCACAGGATAGAAGGACACTGATGTTGTTCATCTTTGCTACAGGAGCAAACGTTTTCTGATAGTCAATTCCAAGAGTTTGAGTGTACACTCTTGCCACCAACCTTGCTTTGCACCTTTTAACCACACCCTGCGAATTTTGTTTGAATGTGAACACTCATTTGCACCCAACCGATTTCTTCCCAGGGGGAAGAGGCACTAAATCTCATGCGTTGTTCTTTTCAAGCGCAACCATTTCTTCAAACATCGCTTCTCTCCATACGGGAATCTCCAGTGCACTCTGCCAGGATGGTGGTATGGATATGGACCCAAGGGAAGACACACGGTCTTATGGGATGTGGAGAAAGAGTCATAGGAAACATAATTAGAAAGAGGATGTTGAGTGCAGGACCAAATACCTTTGCGGAGAGCAATTGGAAGATCAGAAGGCCCTAAATCTGGGTCCAATGATTGTTCTGGCAGCAGCTCCAGTGTGTCATTAGGCCTCTTTCTTCGCCGAGTGTACACCTGCAAAGTAGGAGCAGTACGAGGAATATTAGTATGGACAGGAATATCACTCACTTCCGACGGTAGAAGCTCCCCCTGAAGTGAGGGATATGAAGGAGGAAAAGGCAGTGATATCGACGGTGAGGGCACAGACGAAGAGGGCAAAGAAGGTGAGTCACCTGCAGCAGGATAATAGACCTCAAATTCACGAAACGTGACATCTATGGTAACGAAGACCCTCTTAGTAGGAGGATGAAAACATTTGTACCCTCTTAAGTGGGGCACGAGGATCATGTTTGGTGGAATGAGGGTGATGGATGTGAACAAAGCAGACACAACCAAAAACCTTAGGAGTGAGTTGACAGGAAGGAACATGTAATGTCCCGAGTGGAGTGGAATTCCTAAGAACATGAGAGGGCATGCGATTAATAAGATACGCAGCCGTAAGGACAGCATCGCCCCAATAATACTTGGGAAGACGCATTGTTGCTAAGAGACAACGAGCCACTTCCAAAAGGTGACGATTCTTACGCTTAGCAACACCATTTTGAGCAGGAGAATAAGCACAAGTGGTTTGGTATATAATGTCATGCTCAGCCAGAAACTCAGCAAAGTGGGAATCCAGATATTCGCGAGAACTATCATTGTGGAGGATGTGAATTTTAACACTGAACTGGTGGATACCATGTTATAAAACGTTTTGAAGGTGGATAAAACCTATGAAACACCGACACTTCAAAATGCCCAGCGTGTCGGTGTCGGAGAGTCCGACACTCGTCCGACTCTCTGACACTCTCTGACACTTGAGCCGAAAATCGGACACTTGAGTCGGAAATCCGACACGCTGGCTCACGCGGGACTCGCGCGTCCCGCTCAATCGGACTCGCGTGTCCCGCTCAATCGGACTCGCGTGTCCCGCTCAATCAAACACGCGTGTCCCGCTCAATCAGACACACGTGTCCCGCTCAATCGGACATGCGTGTCCCTAAGTTAGCTACTCATGGTGAGGCGGGTGGCAATTTGTCTTGGAAGTGTCATTACCCATTTCTAGTATTTCAAGTAGTGAAAGGGATTTACTAGTGACGTAGATATTTTCTCTAGAAAAAGGAAGATTGAAAGTGAGAAAAAAAGTTTGCATGAGAATCCATTATTTTTACTGATGATATATAATTATAATGTGTTAATGTTCTATCATTTTTTGATCGTTTGTCAAGTTTTGCATTTGAATATTTGATGACTAATATTTAAATATGACTTAATTTATTTAAATATTTGTTAATTGTTATATTTTTTTATTTTTGTTAAATTTTTTTAGGATTTTCATAATTATAAAAAATGATTATTTAATATACGTATCCCAGTGTGTCAGAATATGATATTTTTTGAGAATTCACGAGTCGCGTGTCGTATCGTGTCGTATCGCGTGTCCCGTGTCAGTGTCAGTGCAACATAGGATAAAACACCGCTTCTCTTTCGTAGCAAATAGAAGAGACAGCATAAGATCCTCAAACATCAGAGTGAATCACATTAAAAGGAACTGAACTTGGTAATGAAACATGATTAAAGTTATTACGACAATGTTTGTTAATAGCACAGACATCACAAACAAAAGAAGTAAAAGCAGCAACTAGCGTAGCAGGTAACAAAAACATCAAACAAGGATAGATGGGTGTCCTAAACGATAATGGCAGAAATAGAGTTCGGGTGTGCTGGAGTGAAGGGCCAGAAAAGGTGCCACCGAGCCGGAGTCGAGCACGTACAGACCATTGACCAGGCTATCGGGGTCAATCACCGTCCCCGTCTTCAGGTCCTGAAATCACAAGAGGAAGGGTGACAGGTTACTGGACAGCTCATGAAATTAGTCAAATGGCTAATAGATAGCAAATTATGTGTGAAATTTGGAACATGCAAAACTGACGATAAGGTAAGAGAGGAACAGGAGATGGAGCCCTTCCCAGCAATAGAGGAAAGAAAATCATCAGCAATGCTCACCTTATCACAACCAGAGAGAGGAGTATAGGAGAAAACCTGAGGCGGAGACAGTCATATGATCGGTGGCTTCGGAGTCAATGATCCAAAGAGCGGAAGGGTGAGAAGCAGCAAAGTGAGCACCCGGGGTCCCTGTGTGGGTATATGAAGACAATACAGAAGACTCCGTAGAAAGACCCGACATCATGCGGCGAAGAACAAAGACTTCATCAGCCGAGAAAGCACTAGGGAGGACAGAATAATCACCACCCGGCAGAGCAGAAGTATCTGCAGAAGCATCAGTGAGATGGGCCAAACGAGGAGGTGTGCGGTCAGTGGGGAGGCCGAAGCCACAACCACCACGAGGAGGAGCACCACCTCTCGATGGAGATAAACCATGGAGTCGAAAGAATGTGTCTCTGGTATGACGGTTCTTCCCACAATAATCACAGAGGAGGTAATCTTTATCAGTACCCTTCAGGGTTCAGCTCAGAATCACGGGCAGGACGAGCCCCCAGCAAGGAAGGTGTACCAGCAGCTAGAGCAAAACTCTCAGGAGTAGGGTCAGGAAGAAGAGACTGACGACGATTAAACTCTTGTTGTACAATGCTATAAACCTCTGGAAGGGACGGTAACAGCACACGCCCCAAAATCTAAACACTAATCTGATCCAAGCGCCGATGAAGACCATGAAGAAACTCAAAGATCTGGTTGCGATCCTCCTGAGCACGGACCATAGCCTCATCAATAGGGCTAAGAAAGGTGAGGGAATTGAAATGATCATATTCCTGATACAACTGAGTGAACTCCAAATAGTAAGCAAACGGGGGCGATCGCCCTGGCGGAGGAAGGATATCTTCCGTCTCAATAGGAAGATCTGGGCAGCATTTCCCTGGCGAGAATATGTAGTCTCCGTACGCCGCCAAATATCAACAACAGTGTCCAGAAATAAGTAGTGGCGAGCGATGGAGGAGCATAGAACTCGTTAGCCAAGACATGACTAAGGAATTTTTGGAATCCCATTGAGGCCAATCAGGGGCAGTCTTCTCTGGTTCCGTAGTTTGCCCAGTGACATATCCAATGAGGCGACGACTCTTAAGAGCAAGAGTGATAGAGCATGACCATGACAGATAATTTGAATCATCTAATCGGATAGTGGTAATCTACGGAGTATTGTGATCATGACTCTCATGCAGATGACTTGAAGGAGGAGGACCCGGGGAGAGAAGCGGTGTTGAGGTAGTAGAATCGCTAAGCGCCGACATAGTGGCTCCAGAATAGAAATCCAGAGATGACACGCCACACAAGGCCACAAGGGGAAACCAATTCCACCAAGCAGCAATCCAATTAGGAGATAGGAGGAATAGAAATCAACTCCATCCGATAACAGGGCAACAAACCCTAGGAGACAACGCCGGAAGGAAGGCTGACCTCACCACATATCTAGCGCTGGAAGAGGAAGGGCTACAAACCCTAGTAAGCCCGACTAGGGTTGAGAAGGAAGCGCTAGAACCGACTGTGGAAGAGGCACTAGAAGAGCGGGAGGTCGGTCGCGGGTAGACGCGGCCTGCGCGGCTGTCGCGGGCGAGACGCGGAAGGGCGGAGGGATCGGATGCGTGAGAGCAGTAAGAACGCGAGCGGTAGAACGGATCGGGGGATAGGCAGAGCGGCTAGGTCATGTGTGGCTTTGATACCATGTTAGAGGAATCAATTATCATTTTATTGAGTTTTTCCCCTCTATATATGGAGGCGGACAAAAGGCATAACAAAATAATACATAATGACATTGTAATATTGTAAAATACATATTGTAACAAATTCCATATACTCCAAATATATAATACAAAAATAAATTACTCTGTGACAAAATGACCTTAAAATCATTCTTAATCAAAACAGTACCAAATGATTTCCAAATTGGTCCAAATTTTGGCCACCGAGAGTTCATGTGATCATTTATCAGTACCCAAAATTTAGGCTTCAAAACCGAAGATACAACCTCCATACTTCATTAATTTAACATAGCATATAATAAATAAATAAAATTCTAATAATATCCAAAATATCAAGAAACTTCCTAGAGGGCAAGATCTGATCATAAGGAACCCACATACAAAATTTCATACCACAATAATCTGTAGTGTAGAGATGGCCTGAAACTTGTGTATATTGATTGAGTATGTAAATACAAAGAGAGTATACAAATATATAGGAGAGAAAGAGAGGAAACAAATCCTATACAAGATGTGGGACTAAAGAGGAGAGAACAAGAAAATGGGCCCAAAACATGGGCCTAATACATGGGCTATTCTAACACTCCCCCGCAAGTTGGAGCGTACAAATCGTATGCACCAAGCTTGGACAGGCATTGATGGAAGGATGCTTTGGGAAGAGCCTTTGTGAGGACATCTGCAACTTGTTCTGTCCCTGGAACATGCTTTAAATCGAGCTTCTTCATTTGAACTTTCTCTCGAACGAAGTGGCAATCGACTTCAATGTGTTTCGTTCTTTCGTGGAAGACTGGGTTCTTGGCGATATGTATAGCCGCTTGGCTATCACAAAGAAGTAGAGCAGGAGAAGGTAATTTAACACCCAGGTCAGTGAGAAGACTTTCAAGCCATGTGAGTTCGGATACAACAGAAGCCATTGCGCGGTATTCTGCCTCAGCCGATGAGCGAGCAACGACCGCTTGTTTCTTGCTTCGCCATGTAACCAAATGTCCCCCAAAGTATGTGCAGAAACCACTAGTAGACCGTCGGTCATCAAGAGAGCCCGCATAGTCCGCATCGGAGTATGCCACTAAGGTAGGAGCAGACGAGGAAGTCCGGTACACAAGTCCTTGACCCGGGGCTGTTTTTAAGTACCTCAGAATGCGTTCAACAGCCAGAAGATGAGACTTGCGAGGAGAATGCATGTATCGACTGACAAGACCAACAGCAAAGGAAATATCTGGTCGGGTAACAGTAAGATAGATCAACTTGCCAACAAGTCGTCGATAATATTCAGGGTTCTGGAGGAGAAGATCTGAGTCAGAAGCCTGAGCACACAACTTGTGGTTCACATCCATGGGGGTATCACATGGCTTACACCCTAAGAGGCCAGCATCATGAAGAAGATCAGTACAGTATTTCCGTTGAGATAGAATAAGGCCGTCCGGTCGCCTGGCAACCTCAAGTTCCAGAAAATATCGCAGATTCCCTAGGTCCTTTGTCTGAAAGACCGAGTTCAGATGTGCTTTGACTGCATGTATCCCTTGGGAGTCATCTCCTGTGATGATGATGTCATCAACATATACTAATAGAAGGACCGTCCCTGATGGTCGGTGACGAGTGAAGAGCGAGAAATCAGCCGAGCTACGGCTAAAGCCGACAGCGCGAAGTACTTTACTGAATTTCTCAAACCAGGCCCGTGGAGATTGTTTGAGACCATACAGAGCCTTGCGAAGGCGGCAAACCTGAGACTCCCCCGTGGTCTCAAACCCGGGCGGTTGTCGCATGTAGACCGTTTCCTGGAGATCCCCATTTAAGAACGCATTCTTAACATCAAGCTGAAAGAGAGGCCACTGGCGATGAACAGCGACAGAAAGGAGGACCCGAACGGTATTGAGCTTGGCGACCGGAGAAAAGGTTTCCTCATAGTCGAGCCCCGGTTGTTGAGTGAAGCCGCGAGCGACAAGGCGAGCCTTCAGACGGTCGATCGTCCCATCAGCAGCATGTTTGATGACAAAGACCCACTTGCACCCTACCGGTTTGTGACCCGGAGGGAGGGGGACAACGGACCAGGTCTGGTTAGCCCAGAGAGCAGACATCTCTTCTTCCATGGCTGCCCGCCAGCCCGGATGTTGAAGCGCCTCCTGTACAGAGTTAGGAACAGAAACCGAAGAAAGAGAAGTAGCAAAGGTGTGCAGAGGTGGAGAGAGGCGATGAAGAGAGACATAAGCCTCCAGAGGATGAGCAGTGGAGGGCGTTACCTGATCAGAGGGACGCGAAGCATCCATGGCAGAGGTCGGCGGCAGAGGGGCGACGGAACAGGGAGGGCGACGAGTGTAGACCCGGATAACGGGTGGTTTGGTGGTAGAAGGAGCGGGTGGAGGAGAGAGCGGGGGTGGTGGTGGAGTAGTAGGAATAACGGGACGAGGGATGGACGGCGGGAGAGGAGGCGGTGGTGGAGCAGTAGGGAAGGGAGCAGGAAAGAACGGTTCGTCTTCCCGGAAGGTAACGTCAGCAGAGACAGTGACCTTGCCGGTAGCGGGTGAGTAACAAACATAGCCCTTCTGGGTGTGGGAGTAGCCAACAAAGATGTGTTTCGCCGCCCTGGGGTCCAATTTATCGGTGGAGGGCCCGAGGCAGTGGACATAGCAGGTGCTGCCGAAGATACGGGGCGAGAGAGGGAAAGCCGGAGTGGAGGGAAACAATATGCTGAAGGGCGTCGCATAATTGAGGACAGAGGAAGGGAGGCGATTGATGAGAAAGCAGGCAGTGGAGACCGCAAAGTTCCAGTAGGCTTTAGGAACAAGCATTTGGATCATGAGGGAGCGGGCAACATCCAATAAATGACGGTTCTTGCGTTCGGCAACCCCATTTTGTTGCGGGGTATACGCACAAGAGGTTTGATGGAGAATCCCGTATTCCGTACATAAGGAGGTAAAGTCGTGGCTGGTGTACTCACGAGCGTTATCAGTTCGGAGAGTTTTGAGGGTGGTATGGAATTGTGTCCGGGTCTCGAGGACAAAGGCCCGAAACACCCGGGGAAGCTCGGAGCGTTCGCGAAGTAAGTAGAGCCACGTGGTGCGGGAATGATCATCAATAAAGGTTAGAAAATAACGAGAACCACATATACTAGGAATCCGAAATGGTCCCCAAATATCCGAATGAACAAGATCAAAAGGAGTCGCACTCCGAGTACAATGTGAAGGAAACGAAGAACGTGGCTGTTTGCCGAGAATACAGGAATCACACTGAAAAGAAGTAAAAGAAAGATCTGGAAGAGCCCGCTGGAGAACTGGCAGAGGGGCATGACCAAGGCGGCGATGCCATGCAGTGGAGGAGACGGAAGACAGAGCGAGTGGAGAGGCATCGAGAAGGTAGAGCCCATTCCGCAGCTGACCTTTACCAATGGTAGTCCGCGTCCGTCGATCATGTATAACAAAAGAAGAGGAAGTAAATATAACAGAACAATCCAAGTCACTCGTAAGACGCCCAACAGAGAGTAAGTTAAAAGGGGAACTCGGAACATGAAGAGCCGAGCGAAGAACGAGAGATGGGTGGATAGAAAGATCGGCCGAGCCGGAAACAGGAACCAGTGCCCCATTGGCCACGGTGATGGACTTCGGATAAGGAGAACCCGAGTACTCGGCAGGTCGTTGCGAAGTAATGTGATGAGTAGCGCCAGAGTCCATAATCCAATCCGGGCTGTGGGAGAGACAAGCAGTACCTGTGTGGGAGACAGAGGCGACGGAGGCCGAGGGGGGTTGAGCAGCCCCTGAAGATGTTGTAGCTGAAGACGGACGGTCTCGAGATCCGGAGGAGCATCAGTAACGGCAGAAGCCGTCGGGCGAGGGGGGTAGCCGAGTTTCTTGTAACAAGCCGCCTCAAGATGGCCATCCCGGCCGCAGAAGGAGCACTTTGGCCGGCCACGGCCGCCACGGCCACGGCCCCGCGAGCCCAACCGTCCCCCCCGAGTAGAAGGAGGAGGAGGAGAGGGTAAGAGCGGAGGGGCATGCTGAAGGAGAGCCGGTGGAGAAGGAGCAGGAGGATCTGGAGGAGGCGAGACCCGGAGAAGCATGGAGCAGACATCCGAAAAAGAGGGCGTAGTAGGAGCGGCCAGGACCTGAGCACGAAGACTGTGAAGATGAGAAGGAAGGCGAGCCATAAGGATGGCAATGCAAGCAGCTTCCTTCTGAGCCCGCTGAGCAGCAAGATCAGTGGTCGGCGGCTGGTGCTGGATCCAGGCTTCAGCAAGCGTTTTAGCCCGGGCGACAAACGAGGTCATATCTGAGGCGCCGCCAGTGTCAAGAGTGAAGAGATCAGTGAGGATGTCATAAAGATGCTGGAGGCTATCGCGGCCAGAATACAAGGAGTGAAGCTCATCCCACATAGCCTTGGCGCTGTCGTGGTACATAGCCATTTGATAGGGCTCACCATCCAAGGAGTTCAAAATCCAAGTCTGAACACGACCGTCATTACGAAGCCAATCATCCGTAGGTGGAGAAGGAGGTGCCTGAGTAAGGTGCGGGAGAAGGCCCATAGCCTGGAGAACCCGCCGAACAGAATGTACCCAAGGGATAAAGTTCTTCTTGCCAGAAAGAGAGATAGTAGTGATCCGGAGCTCGTCACGGAGGTCGACAGAACAGGTCGGGCGGTCTGGAGGACAAGCCAGAGGGACAGGGGGCGGGCTGGCCGCTGAGCTGGGAGAAGAACCAGAGGAAGTCATGGAGACAGGCCGCAACCCTTAGACAGCTAGGGAAGAGGGCTGCGGATAAAGAAACAAACCGGGCGGTCTGAGACAAGCCGCACGGGACGGAGACAAGTCGGGCGATCAGGCGACGGTAGAAGATCGCGACCAAGATGCAAGCAGGAAGGAGACAGCTCGCACGGTCAGGCAGATCGTATGCGCCGGACTGAGACAAGGTGTGCCGGACTGGGACAAGTCGCGTCGGACTGAGACAAGTCGCGCGACTAGGAGAGAGGCCGGAGATCGCGACCAAGATGCAGGCGAGAAGAAGACAGCCCGCACGGTCAGGCAGATCTGAGCAGCGGACAGAGAAGGAGGCCGCGGCGAGAAGAGAGGCCGCGGCGGTCAGAGAAGGAGGCCGCGGTGAGAAGAGAGGCCGCGGCGGACAGAGAATACCAGGCCGCGGCGGACAGAAGAGAGACCGCGGCGGACAGAAGAGAGGTCGCGGCGGACAGGAGAGAGGTCGCGACTAGGAGAGAGGCCGCAGCGGACAGGAAGAAAGTGGTCCCACGGAGAGAGGAAATGCTATAAAAGCAGGAGGGGGGGGAAGGGGAAAGGTGGATCCACGGAGAGAAAATGAGGGCAGAGGAAGGCGGTCTGAAGGAGCAGGCCGCGAGGAAGCGCGGCTAGAAACCAAACAGGCCACGAGAAACAAGCCGCGGGAGGAAGACCGCGAGAGTGTTTACACAGTGCGGTTAGACAGGGGCAAACCGCGAGAGTCGGAACCTGGCTCTGATACCATGTAGAGATGGCCTGAAACTTGTGTATATTGATTGAGTATGTAAATACAAAGAGAGTATACAAATATATAGGAGAGAAAGAGAGGAAACAAATCCTATACAAGATGTGGGACTAAAGAGGAGAGAACAAGAAAATGGGCCCAAAACATGGGCCTAATACATGGGCTATTCTAACATGTAGTTAGGGAGATAGAGACAACATTAAATCCAACTGAGGTTAAATGTGACAAAAGGGTACCAAAGGCTAATTTGTTTGCATAACATAATCAAAAGCTAAGCAAATTAACTCAAACATCAAAGGCATCTTTTCGGAGCAACTGCTGGAGTTATGATGGGAACTCAAAAGTTAAGTGTGCTCTGATAGGAGTACTCCTGATATGAGTGACTTTCTTGAGAAGTGTTCATAGATCACCCATGGAAAAGGACAAAACTACAGCGGACAATACTTCTGATATTGTGTGAGGCTGAGTCGGTACAGGTGTCACTCCTCACAACTATAAATGTGTAAATGTATTTGTATTTGATTGCCTAAAATAATAAAATCTTTTTTTAAGTTGCATTCTCACAGTTATATATTTATATTTTTGCCTTTTCTGCAACGGGCCATCTCATTTGATTAGTGACAACAAATGGGACAAATAGCCAATGGAAAATGGGCAGTTAAGCCAGAAAAGCATGGCCTCCAACATATTTTTGCCATACCACTGAAACAAAATATCAGTGGAAAAGGTTAAAAGATGATCGGATATAAGCAAGTAAAAAATATGCATAAAAAGAATTAATATTGTAGGAAACAATGGGCAAACCTTGTATATCCTTCATAATCCAAAAATGAGAGAGAGTACAAGTATATAGGAGAAGAGAGGGAGGAAGAATCCTATACAATAGATGTGGGACTAAAGGAGAAAGAAGAAATGGGTCTATAAATGGGCCTTTACATCATTTATCTTTATATCTTCTAACACTCCCCCGCAAGCTGGAGCGTACAAGTCGTAGGCACCAAGCTTGGACAAGAACTGGTAATACAATTTGCGAGGTAATGCCTTGGTAAGGATGTCGGCAACTTGCCCAGAAGCAGGAACATGTTCAAACTTTAGCACCTTTGATTGAACCTTTTCACGGACAAAGTGACAATCAACCTCAATATGTTTAGTCCGCTCATGAAACACAGGATTCTTTGCAATATGTATTGCAGCTTGACTATCACAAAATAACGTTGATGGTAAGGACACCCTAACTCCCAAATCTATTAGAAGACTTTCCAGCCAGGTTAGTTCTGATGTAGCAGCCGCCATCGCATGTTACTCAGCCTCAGCAGACGAGCGAGCAACCACCGTCTGCTTCTTACTCCGTCATGTGATAAGATTTCCTCCAAAGTATGTACAAAAACCAGTAGTAGAACGTCGATCATCCAACAAGCCCGCATAATCCGCATCAGAGTATGCAATAAAAGAAAGGGAGGAAGATGACTTATACACAAGTCCTTGCCCAGGGACAGTCTTGAGATACCTGAGAATGCATTCCACTGCCAGAAGGTGAGAAACTCGTGGGGTACGCATAAACCGACTGACCACACCAACCACAAATGATATATCTGGTCTTGTAACGGTTAGGTATATCAGTTTTCTCACAAGACGACGATAGTATTCCGGATTTGGAAGTAGAGAATCAGACTCAAATCCTTGAGTACACAACATGTGTTTGACTTCCATCGTGGTTTCCGCAGATTTGCAACCCGAGAGACCAACATCTTGCAAAAGGTCAATGCAATACTTACGCTGGGATAAGACAAGGCCATCGGGTCGCCGTGCTACCTCTAGTCCAAGAAAATATCGAATGTTTCCCAGATCTTTGATTTGAAAGATAGAATTTAAATGTTGCTTAACTTTTTGTATCCCAGCTGAGTCATCACCAGCAATCAGAAAATCGTCCACATATACCAGAAGTATTATAGTCCCAGTTGATTGGTGACGAGTGAAGAGAGAGGAATCTGTCGAGCTTTGTTTGAAGCCAACCTCACAAACAGCCTTGCTGAATTTGCCAAACCACGTCCGTGGAGACTGCCTGAGACCATAAAAAGATTTGCGAAGTAAACAAACACGAGACTCCCCCCGTGGTCTCAAACCCGGGCGGTTGATGCATATACACTGTTTCAAGAAGATCGTCATTCAAAAAAGCATTCTTGACATCCAGCTGATGGAGGGGCCAGTGGCGATGAACAGCTAAGGAGAGCAAGACCCGAACCGTATTTTATTTTGCGACTGGGGAGAGCGTTTCCTCATAATCAAGACTGTACTGTTGAGTAAAACCCCGTGCCACAAGCTGAGCCTTTAAGCGATCAACTGTCTCATATGCGGCATGTTTGATTGTAAAGATCCACTTGCAGCTAACACAATTGTGGCCAGGAGGTCGAGACAGAAGATCCCAAGTATGATTACCCCACAGAGCAGTCATTTCTTCATCCATGACTGCACGCCATCCCGGAAGCTGGAGAGCTTCCTGCACAGAGTTAGGTATAAAGATAGAGGAGAGAGAGAGAGAGCAAAGGTAAGAGGAGAGAGCCGATATAGAGAGACATAATTGGCCAAATGATGAGCCGTCGAGGGGGATGCCGGATCAACAAGCCGCGAGATCACACCGGTAGAGGGAAGCTGTTGTAGGGCATCTGGACGTGGAGGATGACGAGTGTACACTTAAATGATAGGAGGTTTGGAGGGGACTGGTGGTGGTGTAGGAATCGTGCAGAGGAGGAGTAGGGAGAAGTGGTGGAAGCGGAGACGTTACGGGAACGGTGGGTCGAGGTAGCGGAGGAGGAAGAAGGGGATCAAAATGACTGACGTGATATGGTTGGTATTCATGAAAGGAGGCATCAGCAAACACAGACACCTTACCAGTGGTAGGATAAAAGCAGACATACCCCTTCTGAGTGCGGGAGTACCCAA
Source organism: Platanthera guangdongensis (assembly GCA_039583875.1). Classification (NCBI taxonomy): domain Eukaryota; kingdom Viridiplantae; phylum Streptophyta; class Magnoliopsida; order Asparagales; family Orchidaceae; genus Platanthera; species Platanthera guangdongensis. The sequence goes on along the minus strand of CM077154.1, from coordinate 2,287,414 downwards.
CAAACATAGTTTTGCTAGCACGAGGGACTAGCTTGTCAGTGGAAGGATCAAAATGGTGGATATAACAGGTACACCCAAATACACAAGGTGTGAGAGAGAAGAGAGTGGTCGATGGGTAAAAGAGAGTAATGAGTGCCACAAAGTTAGGACAGACGAAGGCATGCGATTGATGAGATGACAAACAGTAGAGACTACAGAGTTCCAATAGAGGGGAGGAACCTGCATTTGGATCACGAGAGATCAAGCCACATCAAAGAGGTGGCGATTTTTCCGTTCCGCTGTCATTTTGTTGAGGGGTGTAAGCACATGAAGTCTGATGTATAATACCAAACTCAGCGCATAGATTGGAGAAGGTACAACCAGTATACTCTCGAGCATTGTCTGTACGAAGAGTTTTGACACATGTAGAGAACTGAGTGTGAGTTTTCGTAAGAAACGTACGGAACGTAGTTGTGAGTTCGGTACGATCACGAAGTAAAATACAGGCAGGTAACCCGCGAGTAAACATTGATAAAGGTAACAAAGTACTGATACCCAAAAACACTAGATACCTTATAGGGCCCCCAGATATCAGAATGTACTAAGGATAAAGGAGCATCGCTCCGAGTACATGAAGGAGAAAAAGAGACACGGTGTTTGCCGAAAATACAAGATTCACAAAAAAACTCTTGAAGAGAGACAGTAGGAAGAGCTTTCTTGAAAATTGCAAGAGTGGCATGCCCAAGACGACGATGTCAATCAGTGGTGGAGACAGTGGTGAGAGCAGTGGGAGGAACATCAAGAAGATATAGCCCGTTAGACAGTCAACCTCTACCAATATTCTGCGTTAGCCAATACTGCACCACAAAGGAAGAGTGTGAGAGAGTAACACAGCAATCAAGGTTTTGTGTAAGACAGCTAACAGAAAGGAGATTAAAAGGAGAGCCCGGAACATGAAGAACCGAGGATAAGGAGAGGGAAGGAGTAAGAGGCAGATGTGCAGTCCTAGAAACCGGGATCGTGTCACCATTGGCCACAGTGATGTGCTTGGGGTAAGCAGTATCTAAGTATTTGGGCGGCTACTGCAGAGAGAAATGATGTGTAGCACCCGAGTCCACAATTCAGCGAGAGCTGTGTGAGAGGCATGATATACCTTCATTGAAGATCAAGGTCACGGAGCCAGAGGAGCGACTAACCACCTTTTGAAGCTGATGGAGTTGAGCACACAATGCAACAATATCATCAGCAGTGGTGGAATCGAATGCCAAAATCCTGAGCTGCGAATAGGCACAGAAATCGGGCGGCAACAAGGCACGCTAAGACTAGAGAGCAAGAGAAGCCGCACGGTCACAGTGATAACACACCAACAGCAAGGAGGATGTCGCGACCAATATGCGGAGCCCGCAGCAGAGAGGAGAAGCCGTCAGCGACAAGACAAGTCACAGCGACTAAGCAGAGAAGAAACCGCGCGAGAAGTCCGCACGGTCACGGTGAGCACACCAGCGGCAAGGAAAGATGTTGCGACCAAGAGCGGAGCTCGCAGCGGTTGGGGAATTCACAGCGACAAAGAAAAGTCGCGGCGAGAAGCGAGGAGAGCAGCGACTAAGAAAATATCGCGGTGAGAAGAGAAGAGAAGACAAGAACTCGGAGGGTAGATAAGGAGACCGCAGCAAGTAGCGACTAAGAGAAGTCGATGCGAGAAGAGAGTAGAGCAGCGAGAAGACTGAACCCGGCGGGTAGACACGGATGAAGCCGCGCGGGCAGAGGGAAACAAGGAGGGGAAGGTCCCACCTGACAGAGAGTTTATAAAAGGGAATGGGAGGGGAGGTGGAAGCCACGAGAGAGAGCAAGAGGAGTGGGCAAGAAAACTTAACCGTGCGAGAAGTCGCGGTTAGAAAGAGAGGGGACCGCAAGCCAGAGCGGATAAGCACGAGAACAAGCCGCCCGGTTAGACAGGCACAGGTCGGACCGTTTCGCTCTGATACCATGTAGGAAACAATGGACAAACCTTGTATATCCTTCTTCATAATCCAAAAACAAGAGAGCGTACAAATATATAGGAGAAGAGAGGGAGGAAGAATCCTATACAATAGATGTGAGAGTAAAAGAGAAAGAAGAAATGAGCCTATAAATGTGCCTTTACATCATTTATCCTTATATCTTCTAACAAATGTAAACAGTGTAGTCTGAGAAATCAATATAAAGATTCATGTTATGCAAAATGTGCAGAAAGTGATAAATCAAGTAATAACACCGCATGTTTATAAAAGAGCAAACACTATGTACGATTAAATAAATAGCAGTTCCTCAAAGATAAAATAGATATAACTAACCAAATTATGATGACCTATGCTCGTATCCAGTTCGGACTCAATTACATGCATTTTGAACCACTCAAAAACTTCAACATCATGCTGATTTCTGGCACCTAATTTCTTCACAGAAATATCCATCTATATAAAAACAACACCAGAGATGTTCAAATTCATAATAAATTTACAGTCATCTCGGAAAATTTCACCTGGTGTCAGAAATTTAAAATATACATTAATGACATGACTTCCATTATGCTATTCTAAAGAAGAAACCAGCAGTTACCACCAAGCAATTTAAAGCTTCAAATAAAAGGATTAAACACTCATAATGAAAGGTAGTGTATAACGCACTCACTTAAGGAAATCCCCTTGGGACAATCATGGCAATATATATTATTATTAATTATTTAGTACTAATTAATAATAATATTAATATAATAGTTAGAATTAATTAATTACTATTACTGGATCAATGTTGATAAATTAATATTAATTGATGTTGATTTTATGAATTAATATTTGGTGTACTTTCTTGTTATGTGTGACCTCCCTCATTTATATAAAGGGGGGGGGGGGGGGGGGGGGGGGGGGAGGGGGAGCCTATGGGTTAATCTTCTCTTGGATCATTAGTCTTTTGGGATCTCACTTGAAAGAGACTCTTTGCCACCTCCTTGAGCATGGCCGGAGCTTACTCTGGATTCTATCATGTGCTCTTTTCAATTAATGCAAATTTTTTTTGTTCTTGATCACGCAACTTTCATTTAGTAAGAATAGTCCGGCCTGCCTCCCCCGTTCGCTTGTTCCAAGTCGTCGGGGATCGTACCACGATGGACACCCATCTTAACGTCGTCGAAAGCCTCCTTGATGACAGGACAACATCCTTGTGTCCCTCCACACGAGTCTAGAACATCTCGCGACTCGTTGGGACTGTCCTCTGCGGCCTCCTCTCAGATTACATACCACCGCATCAGCAGATCCCTACATCACGCCTTTACTGACATCCACATCGCATGAGAATGACCCCTGCTACGACGAGCATCCCTCGTCCTCTTCGCCATCGTCATTGGTCCCGTTGTCGTGCATCTGTCCCACAAATCTCGCGTCATTTAGCACGTCCATGTTCCTACTCCATCGCTGACGGAAAGGAACGATGGCTCGCACAAACACCTGCCACCAGCAGTCGAGGCAGTTTCCACTTCCTCTATCATCAGGACCCGCATGACAGCCCTCGCATGGGGCCCGCACGACAGCCCCCCTTTCTGTTCGACGTTCCTCCTGCGCCAGATCTCACTGCCACGTGCGCGATACAGCAGCTGGTCTCATTCCCATCTCCGACCTGACTTTAAGCTTCTTCCAAGATGTCTGCCTCCCTCCTCTCCAAGTCTCGTTCCAAACACTGCTTCAGCACTCGCAGTGCAAGCCAACTGGTGGCTTCGATGCGGCTTCCTCCGTCTCCCCCACTGTCCCGCCAAATAGTCCCTACAGCGAATCCTTTCTCCAGGCCATCAAACCACGCGCCCTCTGGGCTATTTCCATGATTTCATCTTGTCCTATTTCTTGTGTCCACTCTCCACTGCCACAAGTACTTTTCTGTCTAAAGTCCTCTTCACGAACGCACATACTAGTTGTGTCCTGCAGGGAAACTGTGCCCCCTTTTTGGTTTTTTTTTTATTTTTTCACTTCACACGTTGCAACCTCCCTCCTTTCCTATTCTAATTTCTCATATTAGAATGGGCATCCCTTTTGGGCTTTATTTGGTCACCTCCTCTTTCCTTTTTTATATTTTATTTTCCCTTTTAAATACCTACACCCACTGCTGTCCCCGCTAAAATATAAACCGCATCTTCTTTCACCCTCCTCTTGTCACATCCTCTTAATTAAAATTTTCTCATATCTATAATTCAATTTTTTCCTCCCTCCAGCTAGCCCATCACATCCTACATCAACTCCCTTCTCTCATCCTTGAGCCCCATGCAAGCTGCCAAAAATTGTCCACCATACACTCACCTTCTTCATTTTTCCTCCAATGTATTGTCACAACAACTTCCTTGTCCATTCTTTATTTTTCCTCTTCCCAAAACAAGCAAAAGCACAACTTTTATTCCCCTAGCTGCCCCCCCGTACTAATTATCACATTAAATCCTAAAGAACTAATTATTTTGGGAATTAATTTAATATCACTCAACATTCCATTTCCCCAAAATATAATCTTTTGCTTTCCCAAAATTCTCCACGATGCATCTCTCTCCTATATATCGCCGCTATCATTAACAATTCCACCACATATTGGTGGCTCGACCTTAAGGGCAAGGTCGATTTTCAATTGTGATCGTATTTTACGCATCGCTTATGGAAACCCCTTTGTACATTCATGGCAATATATATTATTAATTAATTAGTATTAATTAATAATATTATTAATATAATAGCCAGTATTAATTAATTACTATTAATGGGTCAATGTTGATTAATTACAATTAATTGATGTTGATTTTATTAATTAATATTATGTGTATTTCTTGTTATGTGTGTCCTTCCTCGTCTATATAAGGGGGAGGGGCATGTGGGTTAATCTTATCTTGGATCATTAGTCTTTTGGGCTCACACTTGAGATAGGCTCTTTGATAGCTAGTACCACTGTGGACCGGGGCCAGTTTTCAACAGAGCTAAGAAATTGAAGAACAAAGAAGTGGAACAGAGATCATCAATCAGGGGTCTGATGACCAAACAGTCAACGATCGATGAACTAATTCAAGAAGACGGAATTCTCATATAGTCATTGTAGACAACTAGAACAGCTAATGAAGCATATATTCTAAGAAGAATATTGATTACACATTGGGAAGGATTATTTTGAAGCCTGAGATGGAATTGTTTTCCAAATATATTCAAGAGTCGAATTCAAATATTAAAATCAGAGAATCATACACTTAAAAAGAGAAGAATGAAGAAAAATGTGTAATGACTACGTTATCGGACTGGCGCACAGAGCTAAAGCGCACATAGCCATTGCTCGTCTGACGGGCGTCATTGTGGCGGAAGAATTCCTCCTTCAACGTGGGCCGGGAAAGGTCAAGAACAGGCTGGCGCATCTAACGCACCCAATAGAGCATCGAGCCCTCCATATAGATAGTGTGCAGGGGAACCTTCTGGTTGGCGGGGGTGGATTGAAGGTCGAAGAACTATTCTGCGAGGGCGATCCAACCGGGAGGTTCAGTATCGTCAAACACAGAAATCTCTATCTGGCATAGATGGGTTGGGTAGATGTCCGCAACAAGGTGGAGAAACCATATGTAGTTTGGGACAGTCTGAAGCGGTTGCGGTGGTGGTGGTGGAGGTTTTGGTGGGTGGTTTACGACCGTGGTCGTGACATCCTCAAGCCGGGCATCGAGTTAAACCAAGCGATGCGAGACAACGGAGGCAGTCTCATTGGTGTGGAGGGGTATTGAATGAGTCACGGGCATGGAACGGCGGCTGGGCGTAGCGGCGAGAAGCACCTGAATGTTGCAGGAGCCGCGGGAAGGGGGCCGGATATGGCGGTGGCCAAAGGCGGTTGGAGCGGCGTCGAAAGACGATTGAAGAAGGTGATTGGAGCGGTGCTGGAAGGCGGAAGTATTGGCGGGCCGGAGGAGCTGGCGAAGGTTGACGGCCTATGGAATCAGCGTACTCGGGCGAAGTCGCTCGAAGCAGCCTCTGGAATCAGTCGGAGAAGAAGATGAGGAGCCGGCCGGAATCATCAAAAACCGATAGAGGGGCGACAGCTGCTAGATGCAGCTTGAAGGGAGCGAACCCAGGCGTGCGAAGACGGCAATCGGGCTGGGAGATCGGGCAAGGGACAGTGCGGGGTTGTTGCATCTACCCTCGTGCAATGGCAAAACGACGAACTGGCGTGAAGGAGGGTGTGGGATTCGATGTCCGTGGTTGGACAATAGTGCCAATCCCGGGCAGGGAGGGCTCGATTGCAGCGACAAGTAACAACGAAGACGACAGAAGACGAGTGAAGTCGTCGGGTCTCGACTGGAATAAGGAATGAGATTTAATTAGGGTTTCGACCAAAATCCTAAATAAGCGACACGTCGGACCAATTGATACGTGATAGCCGTATCAAGATCTAAAACAAGAAACATGAACTCACATTGCACGAAACAAACGATACAATCAAGAGACAAACACTCGTCAAGTACTTGGAGGCTGAGTCCTCCAAAACACTCCTCTCCAAAGAGAGACCAAAGACTATCACTCCAAAAATAACTCTCACTATCTAAGGGGCTCCATATATAGTTGGAGGTCTAACTACAGGACAAGTCATTACATGATCAAATACGTATCAATACGTGTCATACTGCCTAGAGAAATAGTGGATCCATTCCGCACTTTCACAACCATAGGTCAATAACCATTCTTTATAAACAAGTGATATTCAACCCATACTGCACTTTCACAACAGTAGGCCAATAATGATATCTTCATAAACAAGTGCCCATAAGCTACTTTTTCATGTCACTGGTATGTGGTAACCTTTGGTGACCTGTAATACCTCCATAATCATTTCTAAATCACCTTTGGTCTCCCACTCTAGCCTATGTATTTCCCACATCATCCATCAAATAAAACAGCAGTAATCCATACACCATGGCGAGCACAACGGACAAACATTGAAATAATTTCAAAGTTCTTATTAAAAGGAAAAAAATCATGTTAAAAATTCTACGTTAAGGTACATTTTTCTCATTACTAAAATAAATTAGATTGATTTAAAGAACATAAAGGGTATAGAGCTTAACTTTCATAACTACGTGCCATACAAAAACAAGCTAGATAAGACTTAATTTCATGTATGACTCCGCATTGCACAAGCAACTGTTCCTTTTTCAACATCCAAGAAACAACAGTTACATTGCATTTATCAGAATTATTTTTTCCTCATTAACACAAATCTAACTTTTCCATTGAGTATTACTACGAACTATATTTTGTAATGGTTGGAAAAAGGACAATTATTTACTAATTAAGGACCTCAACAAGAAATTAATAAAACAAATTTCCTAAATAATAAGGAAAGAGCTAAAGTAAGACGAAATCACCAAGAGTAACACTTTGGCGCATCCAATATAGAACTTTTCACAGTTAATTATTGACGATTGAAGACATAACACTAAAGGTTTCTACTGCACATATTTCCACTTGCATAAATGGCCAGAAATCAGATAACTATGACTACTTATTTTGAACAAAATTAACCATCTGATGTAAATAGTTTATTTAAGGTTAAAGGAGTTTACTTGGTTTATATAATCTTGAAAAAACATTATTGCATGGTCATCCTGACCTGTATTTAGCTTGAACAAACGCAGAATTTTCTCCTTCTTTAATAACTGTAAGAGAAGAGAAAATGCATAAAATAGATGCAAATTGAATGTAGTATGAACTTGCGATGGTTGTGCGTAAATAATCCATGAGTACTATCTTACAGCAAATTGCTCAGAATTATTAAGAAAAAAATTAAAGAAAATACTATCATCAGCACCAACCAAAGTATTTAGGATCGGTTTTACAAATTAGCATGACCTGTTAATTTCTTGCAAGTGTTCAATGTATTCAGTGGAAATGTTTTTGAAACTCTATAAGTCTATATACATTATTTATGTTAGATAATATGAGGGAAAACGATATAAAAGCTCATGTATAAGGCCCATCTATAGGTCTGTTTCTTCTTTCTTTTATTAGTCTCACATCTCTTGTATAGGATTCTTTCTCCTTCTCTTCTGCTATATATTTGTACTCTCTCCTGTATTTTTGTTATGACAAAGTATATACAAGGTTTGGCTCTACGTTTCTACATGGTATCAGAGCCAATCTGATCTCGGGCGGCTACCCAATTTCTAATCGCAACTATCCGCGCGGCCTCATCCCTTCTTCCCGCTGTTGTTCGGCGGCCTTCTCTTTTCTAACCGCTCCTCTCTTCGTGGCTTCCACCTCTCCTCCCCCCACTGATTTTATAGACCTCTTCTCTCTGTTCGGTGGGACCCGCCCCCTTCCCGTTGTTCGCTCACCTAACCGCTGCAAGCTGCCTCGCCGCTGCGGGTTGTCGTGCCGCTGCTTCTGCTCGCTGCCCCTACTTTTTCACTCTGCATAGCTCGTGTTGCTCACTTGGAACTCCGTGATAAATTACGTATTACCACCATTTCTCTCTGTGGAAAACCAAATTTTGTAGAATGGGTTCACTCCGTTCGTCGTGTGCTGCAAACTAAAGGTCTCCATCACCTAACAAGGCCTCCTCCCACTGACCCGACTGACGAGTGGATTCGAGACGATGGGAGTGTCTAATCTTGGCTTCTCAATTCGCTGGACACTGAGCCGTATCGGATGACCATGTTGTTGGAACCAGCTTTCTAGTCCCTCCTAAAGTTCGAAACTGAGGATGCAGCCCACACGTACTCTTCTTGAACTACCCTTCTGACGTGAGTCGGAGACCTGGAAACAGACCAAGGGGTCTCAGCTCGGAGGTCCCACCTCTTTACCGGAAGAACTGAAGATCTTCCCCTCCCTAGCCAATGCTGAACTAGGTGCCTGTGAGGAAGACAGTGGAAAGGTTCAACAACCTTCTCAGGCATCTTATCGGTCTATTTATAGGCCTCTGAATCTGATCTGCAAATATCACTTCTGAACTAACCTGAAATGACCAAAACACCCTGGGCTGGGTCTGCCAACAGTCAAACTCCGCTGTTCTGGAGGGCTATACGCAGACCTCCCGGGGTAGAAGTGTAAAATTACCTGCGGCAAAAAGGTAAAATCCCCCTTGGGGGTAAAAAGGTAAAAACATCTCTTCCCCCATTTGGCGAGTGGGGAAAAGACTGACGGGTGAGACGACCGCCCTGTCCGTCTCGCCGGCCTCTCGCCCTGTAGGCCATCTCGCCTCCTAGAGTAATCTCGCCCCCTAGGGCGTCTCGCCTACTTCAGAGAATCCCACATCCCGCCTCCTGCAGGTGGGCCTCCTGGTTTTACTCTCCTGTCAAGTTCATCTCGCCAGCCTCCCCTTCTCTCTCATTGAGCCACCTCTCGCGAGCCCAAGGTTGTACGCAATCCCCGCTCTTTTCGAGGTTGCCCTAACCTCGGAAAGATAAGTCCAACCGAGGCTCGCGACGCTGGGATTCGTTCATGAGAATCTTTGGTGGGTCCCCCCCTCTAGGGTCTATAAATATGAGATCTCACCTCTCCTCAGGGCGCCCCTTTTTATCCTCCTTCATTTCTTCGACCCTCAGCATGTCTCACAGCCAGAGTTTTCGTGAGCGCCTCGCGATGGTGCGAAAACGAAATAAAGCCAACATGGCCGCCCTGTTCCCGGATCTGGGGCGTACTCCTTCCTCAGCTCCTCCATCCTCTCGCCTGAAGAAGATGAAGGCCGCCTGCCCTCCCCTCTCGGCCGGCGCGACCTCCTCTGCACCCTCGACAACAGATAGTCTTCCTCCCGCATTTCCCGGGGAGAGACGGGTAATTTCTTATTCTTCTCTCTCTTCTTCTTTTGTCCCGCTTGTTGATCACGCTTTTACAGAGAAACTTCGCTGATTCCCCTATGCCTGAAAATCCTCCCTATGTTACCAACAAAACTTATCTGTGCACCGACTCGCCCGAGGCATCCTCCCCACCCCTCACGCGGAAAGAAAACCTCGCGCGAGTTGTGGGAAACCCTCGCATCCCAAGTAAGAAAACTCATCTTCCTCGATTTCGCTCCAATTCGCATTCCTTTACCCAACCCATGCAAGATCACAGGGTTAACTTCTGTAATCCTGGCGCGCGGCCGCGAGATCATCCTTCCTTACGATTTTTCGCTTTCTGTGCAGGCATCCAATTTGAATCCGACACTGAGGATGCTACCGCGTCTCCTCCCCTCTCGCCTCTTCCACGCCCTAATAAGATCGAGGATTACTTGGGTGATCTCATGGATACTCTGGAGCTGAAGAGGAGCACGGCTAGGATGTTCCGCAAATACACGCTTATAATCCGCGAGATGGAGCTGGAGAAGCAGGTCTCTGACCGGCGCATGGACTGGCTAGAAACTGAGTGTCATCGCCTTTCTGCCGAGATGGAGGCCGACGGCGTAATGGATGGGACAGACCCCCAAGTCATCCTAAACGAGACGGATGAACACCTCCGTCTCGCGCGCCGCGGCCTGGTCGCCGCCCGCGCTTTTCATCTACCTGGCCGCCCTCCCTGCGCGGGAGGTCAGGATGGCCGCTGGAAATGGGTCAAGAATTAAGCGGTCACGGCCCCGTCTCGCCTTCTCAAGGCTCTCCTGTATCTTGATTACCAACTTAATTATGTTAATTATTAATTTGTTGTATAAAAAACCTCTTGGACGAGATGCTTCCCCCGCGCGGGATGAAATAATTTATAATTATGGTATTTTGTCTACTTGTCATGTCGTGCTGGGTTTTTCATCATTACTGTGATTAGCTCCTTTTTCAATTAATTAATCTGTCTTGATTGTTTTGACTCATCGAAAAAGTCGTCGCGGCGCTTCCGCCCCTTGGGTTCTAGAGAGAGAGAGAGAGAGATGAAGCATCAGGCTGCCTCTTCATTTCCCGCCTCTTGGTTTTCCCGCTCAATCCCCTCTCTCTTCTCCATCCGCTATAAATACCCCTCTCTTAGATTCGAATATTTCCATACTTCCATTACTGTTCTTTGCTATCTTCGCGGTCGAAGCTTCCACATGCCCCTCTTCTTCCCAACACCTCTCGCGTCCCGCTCTCCCTCTAATCTTTTCTTTTCTCCTATTTCTGCCTCCTCGCCTGCTATGGGAAAGAAGAGGGTGGAAGAAGGTGAGGGCCGCAGCCGCTGCGGAAAGCGATTCGCTGATCATAATTTTCCTCTCGGCAGACTACCAGAGGAAGAATATACTCGCTTCGCCAGCGAGTTTCTTGCTGACGGCTATCTGTCTCGCCCACCCAAAGTTGGCGAGTGCATCAATACTTTTTACCCCAACAAACTGGTCTTCCCCGTCTCGCACTTCGAGGCGAGACTGCGACTTCCCCTTTGGCCAGAGGTCAAATTAGTCTTTAAGTATTTCGGGGTTGTTCCCGCCCAATTCAACCCCAACGCTATCTCCATGCTGGTCGCTTTCGCCTGCTACTTGCGGCGAGAGCGCATCGAATTCAGCTTGACCGTCTTTTGCAAGCTGTTCATCTATCACGCGAAAGACGATGGCGTTTCCTACTTCACCGGCCAAGGCCTGAAGGTGTGCGAGACGTCGAACAAGAATCATCACTGGCTGACCCGCTTCGTCTTCATTCACGGGGACTTGGGAGGCATCCCTCTCTCCCCGGTGTCCCCTGTCGAGCGCTACTATGAAACTCCCAAGGTTGGGGGTGCCGAGAAGGCTCTCTGCGACTTCTTCGCAGGGAAAAACTTTGAGGTCAATTTCCTCAGGCGAGACCTCGACTCGCTTCCTGCTGTCTTCCCCGGCGAAGGTATACTCCTGCCCCCCTTAGCATTGTAAATTTTTTTGTTTTATGCTGACTATTAACCTGCTCAGGGGAGAGAACCGTCCCTGTCCATCCTCCTTACCAAAGTAATCGGGGTCTCGCCCTAGCGAGTATGGCGGCGGAGGCCGCGAAGGAGACGCTGACCACCACCCCAAAGAAAAGGCCCGGGGATGAGGGCACTTCTCGGCACAGCCCAAAGAAGAGGGTGAAGAAATCGGTGTCCTTTAAAAAGGAGAAGAAAACGTCCGCCTCCAAAGAAAGGAAGGAGTTATTGGGATCCCTGTCCCCCATTTCTTTAGGGACTCCCTCACTTCACCAACTAGCCGTCTCGCCTACCCGCGAGACGGTCTTGTCAGAACCAACCGCCACCACCACTGTCCAGCCCGCTGAGTTCCCCTCCGGCAAGGCTGGCTCCTCTAGCCGTCGGGCTCCCTCCTCGCACCCCAATTATAACATGGGGCCTGTGACGGATGATGCTGCCGGCAAGCCGGTACTCTTATGGGACAAGGACGCTAACCGCGTGTCGGTGTCCACCCTCCTTCCTTCCTGGAAAGAACAGGACCCGCCCACCAGTCACGCCTTCTCCCTAGGGTAAAGGCTATATGGCGGCCTCAGCACTGAGCCCGCGGATAATGAGATGTCGCGAGACCTCATTCTGAAGAGCGCCCATGCTCAATTTCGCTCCTTGGAGCTCGCGCACCGGGTCTCGCGCCGCCTGGTCTTCAATAATAAGAAATGCAAGGAAGCGGAGGTCGGTCTCGCAGCGGAACGTGAGAAGTCCAACGACCTTGAGAAGCGGTTGGTCTTCGCCGACAACCTCCTTGCGCAGAGTCAGGGTGGTGTGGTAAGTTTTCTTACCGCTGCTTTGCCAGCCTCACTCGCTGCTCATTATGGTCCTTTATTCATTAAATCTTCCTGCAGGATGCCAAGACTGCCGACCGAATGCGCTCGCGCATTGAGGCACTGGAGGGAGAGAACAAGAGATTAAAAGCTGAAAATATCCGTCTTCGGGACAGCGCGGCACCCCCTTCAGATCAATTTCCAGTTCCTTCTCGCTACTCCATGTACGAGGTCGATGCCCTCTGCCAAGATTCTAATATCAAGACAGCGGAGCTCGTTCTCAAAATGATGAAGGAGCTGGGGGTGGTGCGCGATGATGCCGAGACGGTTACTGTCCGCGACCTGGTCCCCCGTTTATTCGGCGAGACGGACGACAGTTCATCTTCCGGCAGCGAGGAGTAAGGAGACACCAGTACCAGGGACTTCTCCCCCCCCCTCTTTTTTATCTTGTCCTATACTTGTAATTACTCATGATATAAGCATTCCCTCCGGGATAGCGAGGCGTTCTTTTTTTGTGATGATCCAAGGAAATTTTGTTATTAACTTTTTATAAGTTACTTTATTGCTGCTTTTACCTTCGACTGTTTCGCTTAATAGTTAGCCCAAAACGCGAGAACTTGGATCTCTCTTCGCCTATACCACCCGCGAGATCATCTGACCCTTAGTGCTCGTCTCGCCGTAAGATTAACCTGCGCTGAAGACCTTGGAGACCAGTCGCTCCTTATGACAGGCCCCACCCTTTTACGTCGGGCCCGTGCTTCGGACAAGGAAGACCCACTCGCTATGGGCGAGACCACCCATGCCGAATGTCGGCCAGAGATCCTCCTCCCTGGCCTAATCCCCAATCCTTCCTTTTTCAAGGGATTTTCTACAAATCTCCTGATAAACATGGACACTTCTCCCCGTGAACTCTTACCATTTGACTTGCCCTCGAGTGAGCCTACAGCCCTGCCAGCTAGATGAGAGCCTGGTCAGCGGGTCTGCCTGGGGTCTCCTCTCCAAAACCTCCAACCACCGAGTGAGCCTACAGCCCTGCCAGCTAGATGATAGCGTGGTCAGCGGGTCTGCTGGGGGTCTCCTCTCCAAAACCACCAACCACCGAGTGAGCCTACAGCCCTGCCAGCTAGATGAGAGCCTGGTCAGCAGGTCTGCTCGGGGTCTCCTCTCCAAAACCTCCAACCACCGAGTGAGCCTACGGCCCTGCCAGCTAGATGAGAGCCTGGTCAGCGGGTCTGCTCGGGGTCTCCTCTCCAAAACCCACAACCACTGAGTGAGCCTACAGCCCTGCCAGCTAGATGAGAGCCTGGTCAGCGGGTCTGCTCGGGGTCTCCTCTCCAAAACCTCCAACCACCGAGTGAGTCTACAGCCCTGCCAGCTAGATGAGAGTCTGGTCAGCGGGTCTGCTCGGGGTCTCCTCTCCAAAACCTCCAACCACCGAGTGAGCCTACAGCCCTGCCAGCTAGATGAGAGCCTGGTCAGCGGATCTGCTCGGGGTCTCCTCTCCAAAACCTCCAACCACCGAGTGAGCCTACAGCCATGCCAGCTAGATGGGAGCCTGGTCAGCGGGTCTGCTCGGGGTCTCCTCTCCGAAACCTCCAACCACCGAGTGAGCCTACAGCCCTGCCAGCTAGATGGGAGCCTGGTCAGCGGATCTGCTTGGGGTCTCCTCTCCAAAACCTCCAACCACCGAGTGAGCCTACAGCCCTGCCAGCTAGATGAGAGTCTGGTCAGCGGGTCTGCTCGGGGTCTCCTCTCCAAAACCTCCAACCACCGAGTGAGCCTACAGCCCTGCCAGCTAGATGGGAGCCTGGTCAGCGGGTCTGCTCGGGGTCTCCACGCTCCTCTTCCTCCCTGGATGCCATGAAAAAAGACACCTGCACTCTCATCATATTAGAAGGGCACATCAAAATTGCAAGCATTGTACAACAATAAAAAATGTAATGAACAGAAAGTGTTATGGGTAAAATCTCTTTAAACCATCACCACTTCGGGCACGATCGAGGGGTACCCCGTCCACATCCTGGAGGTGGTACCCTCCCGACTTCAAGACCTCTTTTACTACAAAAGGACCCTCCCAATTGGGATGGAGCTTCCCTACGGAGGCCCCTCTACCTGCTGCATCTACCTTTTTTAGGACTAAATCCCCCTTCTCGAACTGCCTGATCCTTATATGCTTGTCGAAGTACCTTGACATCCGGCGCTTGACCTCCTGCCGGACCATCGCCAAATCCCTGAGCTCTTCCACGAGATCCAGAGAGAGTCTCTGCTCTTCCTCGTTCTCCGCTCTCCATCCTTCGTCTCCTTCCCTTGCAACAGCTACTCTTGGTGATGTGACTTCAAACTCGATAGGTATGACAGCCTCCGAGCCATGAGAGAGCTTAAACGGGGTCTCTCCCCTGGCGGTGTTTGGTGTGGTTCTCAAGGCCCAGAGGACTGAAGGGAGCTGCTCAACCGAGCTTCCCCTCAAATTTTCCACTTTCTTTCTCAAAAGATTGACAATGATCTTGTTGGCTGCTTCCACCTGCCCATTACTTCGTGGATGATGAACAGAGGCAAAACGGAGATCTATTCCCAAACGGACGCAGAAGTCAACGAACACCCTACTTGCAAATTGTGGTCTATTATCCGTTACAATGGCTAGCGGTAACCCATGCCGGCAAATGATCTCTCCCCATACGAAATTCTTGACCACCTGCGATGTCACCTTAGCCAGCGCCTTCACCTCCAGCCATTTTGAAAAGTAGTCCACCATGACTAGCAGGAATTTCCTTTGGCCACTCGCTTGGGGAAAAGGACCCACCAGATCTAGCCCCCATATAGCGAAAGGTCAGGGAGTTGTGATTGTCCGCAACCTCTGGGCCGGAAGGAGCTGGAGGGGGCGAACTCCGGGCATTTTTGACACCTTTTCGCGAACTCCTCCGCGTCTTTCCTGAGGGTAGGCCAGAAGTACCCATGTCTCAGCACCCTCCCCTCTAACGTCCGGCTCCCCGAGTGACTCCCGCATTCTCCTGAGTGAATCTTTTGCAGAACCTTTGGAACCTCCTCCTCTGACACACATCGGGTCAGCAAACCCGACAGCGTCTTGCGGTATAAAACTCCATCTTTCAGCAGGTAGTACGCCGATTTGTATCTGGTATGCTTCTTGTCGAGTTCTTTCGCGGGTAGCAAAAGGCGATGAAGGGGTCCATCCAAGACCCCTGCTGGCATATCTCCATGAGCTCCCCTTCTTCTATAGACGGCCTGAAGAGCTCCGTCATTGTTCCTCCAGCTCGAGGACCATACTTGGCGAGTTGGTCAGCCTGAGTGCTCTCCCCCCTCGGGACGTGCCGAATTGAAAAGCTTCGGAACTGCTTGATAATGCCCTTGACCTTCCCTAGGTACAACTGGAGGGTGGGCTCCCTTGCCTCGAACTCCCCTTTGATCTAGCCTGCCAACACCATGGAGTCCGTCGAGGCCTCAATGTCTTGTATGCCCAACTCCCGGGCTAACCTGAGTCCTGCGATGATCGCCTCATATTCCGCTTGGTTGTTGGTGATCGTGAAATGGATCTTCAAGGCCTGTTCAATCCTGGTCCCCTCCGGACTTACCAAGATCACTCCCCTTCCGAAGGAATTTCTTCCTAACGCTCCATCTACCAATATCTTCCAGGTTGCTCGAGGGGACGCTTCAGTCTCTTGGACCTCAACTACGTAGTCCACCAGGAAATCGACCACCGCTTGTGCCTTAATGGCAAGCCGAGGAATGAAAGCGAGGTCGAATTCACTGAGCTCTATTGACCACTTGGCCAGCCTCCCGGAGTGTTCTACCCCTTCCAAGATGCGACGGAGGGGGTGATCCGTTACCACCTGAATAGAATGAGCCTGAAAATACGGTATGAGCTTTCGGGCCGAGACGATGAGGGCAAACGCTAACTTTTCAAGAATGGGGTACCCGAGCTCCGCTTTCTTTAGGACCCTGCTCACGTAGTAGATTGGAAATTGCTTCTTCCCTTCTTCTCGCACAAGAACCGAGCTCACAGCCCAGTCCCTACCCCTAAGTATAAGAACAAGACCTCTCCTTCCCTTGGCCCCTGGAGTAAAGGCGTCTGGGTGAGCTGTTGCTTTAGAGCCTGAAAAGCCTTCTCACATTCTGGGGTCCATTTAAACTTCTTGCCTCCTCGCAGTGTCTGAAAGAAATGCGAGCATCTCTCTCCGGCTCGAGAGAGAAACCTGCTTAGCCCGGCCAACTTGTCGGTGAGACGTTGAACCTCCTTGGCATTTCTAGGGGACTCCAACTCTAGGATTGTTTTACTTTCTCGGGGTTGGGCTCCACTTCAGATGGGGTGAGAAGATGTCCTAGGAACTTTCCCCTATTGGCTCCAAATACACATTTCAGGGGGTTGAGTCTCATTTTATATTTTCTCAGGGTCTCAAAGGTTTCCTCAAGGTCCAGGACATGAGCTTCGAGGTCCTTGCTTTTGATCATCAAGTCATCCACATACACCTCGAGGTTCCTCCCTTTCTGTTCTCGGAAGATCTGATCCATCATTCTTTGGTAGGTCGCCCCCGCATTTTTCAACCCGAAGGGCATCATATTAAAACAGAAGCACTCATCCTCCGTGACGAAGGTGACGTCCTTAACGTCCGGAGGATGCATGCGTATTTGGTGATATCCGGAAAACGCATCCAAGAAACTCATAAAAGAAAAACCGACGGCTGAGTCAACCAGCGCGTCAATTCGGGGCAGCGGGTAACAATCCTTAGGGCACGCTTTATTTAAAAGAGAGAAATCCACACACATTCTCCATCTACCCTCCCCCTTTTTAACCATTACAGCATTACTTACCCACCCCGGATACTTACAGGCGGACACAAACCCCGCCTTAAGTAACTTCTCTACTGTTGAAACCGGAAACCGGCCTCTTGTGGAGTTCGACCCTTGGGGAAGGGGTGGTCTCGTGCCTACTTCGCACCTGCAAGAAAAACAACGAGAGAGACAAGAAAAGACAGACCCAAGGGCTCGGCAGGGAGGTCCCACCACAAACCCGGAAGATCTCTGAGCGCTTCCCCTCCTTAGCCAAGAGCCGAGCTAAGGTACTCTCAGAGAACACTTGAAAATGAGAGCAAGGAGGCACTGAAAGCGTGTCCCCTGAGGTACCCCTTGGGTCTTATTTATAGATTTTTAGAATCTGAACTGCCAATAACCAAAAGAACTGACCTGAAAATACCAAAGAGCCCCTGGTTGGGTCTGCTAACAGCCAAACTCCGCTGTTTTGAATAGCTATGCGCAGTCCAACCTGGTCTGCCAACAGCGAGGCTCCGCTGTCCTGAGTGGTTATTCGCACCCCTGGGCGGTCAGCTCGCCTTCAGTTCCTCTGCAGGAGGCGGGCGCGACCTGGCTCCGGGGCTCGCCCGTTCTCCTTGGGCGAGCGCGTGCCGATAGGGGCGAGCTGCCGACCTCTTGCCGGGCGGATCGGCGGAAAGGTCGCATGCGGGGGGTCAGCCGGCGGGTCGCCATCCTAGGGTCCAGCTCGCTCGCCGCGGGTTGCCAGCCCGCCCGGCTCGCGGCTGCGGGTCGCCAGCTCGGGTCCGGCCTGCCTGCTGCGGGTCGCCAGCTCGCTCGCCTGAGACGGGCAGGAGCGGGCCAGCCCTTTTTAGTCGTTCAGCCCGTCCTGCCGCTTGGGTGCGAGTCGCGGGGGCAGGCCCACTCATCCTTCCTGGCGGGACCCGCTCGCCGGACACGGGGTTGTACACAATCCCCGCTCTTTTTGAGCTTGAATCAAGCTCGGAAAGAATCATCCAACCCGCGTGTTCGGCGAGCCCTCGTGCTGAGCTGGCAGGGAATCTTCTGGTGGGGGCCCACTGTCCTGCTATAAATACATACCGCTGACCCCTGTAGGAGGTTCCCCAAATCCCTTTATTTTCTCTGAGCAGACTTTTGTTCCTCGATGCCGGTTAGCGAAGAAGTGCGAGCTCGCCTGGCGGCAGCGGTCCTGCAGACTCAGGAGGAGGCCCTCGAGGCCGCCCCATGGCTAGCTCGCGGATCCTCCGGCCCCCTCTTCAGGCCGGCGAAGGGAAAGATCGTTAAGCGTTCTCTGGCGGGCGACTGCCCGGCGTCCAGCTCGGCGGCGGGTGCTGAGGTCGTCTCCGGGGTGCGTGGCCTTACGCTGATTATCGCTATTCGTCTGACTCCCTGTTTTGCAGGTAATTCCCTGTGAGGAGGTGGAGAACCGGGGAGAGGATCGTCCCCCGCCTCCATCGCCTAAGAAGATCGCGAGTTCCCCAGGTCCGGATCGCCCACCTCCGGAAACTCCCCGTCCGGCGGTCTCCCATGGGCTGGGGAAATCTCTTGAGACCCTCGAGGGAGGGAACTTTCAGGATCGGCCGGGCTCTTCCCGCCCATCTGTCGGTGCGGGCGATGTGCCCACCCCTGGTGAGCTGGTTTTTATCGTTGACTTTGCCCCTTGCTCGCTCATTCTGACCCCTCCCTGCTCGCAGGCTTTCGCAGGGCCTCGCCTGAGACCGAGATGAGCGAAGGGTACTCGCCTCCGCCTGACGTGGACAGTGTATCTGACTATCTGGGCGACCCGAACGATGCGGCGGGGATGAAGAGGCAGGTGACGCGGCTATTCCAGAAACACACAATGCTGCTGCAGGAGGCCATAAGGAGGATCGAAGACGACAAGGCCGAGACCGATGCCCGGCTCGCGGCCTTGGAGGGCCCTCGGCGTGAAGCGGAAGACGACGACGTCACCTCGCCGGGCGTGCATATAACGCGAGCCGAGGGGCATCTTAAGAGCGCCGTGGAGCAGGTCGGCCTGGCTCAGCGGGAGCTGGTGGCGGTTCGCGATTACCACGATCCCCGCGTGCCGCCTCGGGCGGGGACGAAGAGGCGGCACAGGTGGAAGTGGGTCGAGTACTGACCCAGTTATTTGCCCCTCGCTCGCGTGATACCGCGGGGTTACCGTCACCTCGCATTTATCTTGTATTTGTATTAGTAATTGCTTGCGACTCTCTTAGCCCGCCTATGGGCCTAACTATTTTCTTGCTGAGATGTATTGAAATTATCGCGCTGCTTTCCTTTTGATTTCTGTGTGCGGGTTAAAGGGAAGGGTCCATTCTTCCTTTCGCGCTGATCGGGGCGAGGCGAGCCGAGGAGCTCGCTAGACGCGAATCTCCCGTCTCGCGCGGCACGGCGTGCGGGTGCGGGTTGGGGTTGGCTCGCCCGCGCCGGTCTCCCGCGGTTGCAGCGGGCGGGAACCGTGCCGGCTCGACCTTTGAGGTGTGCTCGCGCGCGGGAAGTCGAACCGTCGGATTAATTTTTGCTATCCGCACCCCATCTTTTGGCGGGAAGTTTCCCGCCCCTTCTCTTTTCCTATAAATAGGTCCTGCCGGCCCTTATTTCTCCACCGAATCCAAAACGTCTTCTCGCTTCCCCTTTTCTCGCGAAGTGCGATTCTAGCTCGCCTCCCGGCTTTTTCTCTCGCGTTCGGCGGCGAATCAACGAGGATGGGCGGAGGCGGCGGCGACGCGGACGGCCGAAGCAAATGCGCTTGGACCTTCTCGGAGCACGATTTCCCTCGCGCCGTCATCACAGAGCGCGAATACTTGGAAGCTCTAGGCGACCACATCCCGGCCGGGTTTTCTGCGAGGCGACCTGATGAGAGGGAGAAGATCAACGACCTATTTGGGGATGAGCTCGCCATCCCTCTCGCTCACTTCGAGGTGGGCCTGCGACTTCCCTTGTGGCCCGAGGTGCGCCAGGTGCTCAAATACTTCGGGGTCGTCCTGGGCCAGATGACCCCGAACTCCGTCGCCGTCATGATGGGGTTCGCCTGCTTCTTGCGAGGGGAGCGGGTGGAGTTCAGCCTCGCGGTATTCCGGAAGCTGTTCTCCTTCAGGGCGAACCGAGACGGGACGGCCTACTTCTCCAGCGCCCACCTCAAGGTGCGGGAGACCGTCAACAAGAGCCACAACTGGCTGAAGAAGTTCCTGTTCGTCAAGGGGGACTTCGGCAACGTGCCCTTCTCGCCGGTGCAGCTCAGCGAGGCGAGCTACCGGCCACCCAACCTAGGCGGCCATGAAGCCGACCTGTTCGCGTTCTTCGTCGGGAAGAACTTCGAGGTCGCGTTCCTGCGCCGCCACCTTGACGATCTCGCGGTTGTCCCGCCGGGGGGAGGTTTGCTACTCGTCTCCATTAGTCCTTACTTTCCCGCTCTTCTTTCATCTCACCTTCCCTTCTTCGCAGGCGAACGCGACATTCCCCTTCATCCTCCTTACGAAAGCGCCCGGATTCCCCCCGGGGTTCTCGCCCGCGCCCAGGCCGCGGATGCCGCCCAGCGCGACATCTCATCGGTCCCGGCCAAGAAGCGACCGGGCGGCGGGCAACCAGCGCCTCCGCCGAAGGTGGCGAAGACCGCGGATCAACAACCATCCGCGGGCCAAAGAAAGGGTAAGGCCCCCGCGGTCTTGTCGACTGAGGCCCCCTCGCCCCCGCTGGTTGTTTCGACCAGCGATTCCCGGTCGGGGCGGCGGGCACCTCCGCGCCGCCGGGCGGGTCTGGAGCCGCTGCGGAGCCGGTGCCGAGAGGGCATCGGAACTTCGGCTACGGCGAGAGGTACTTGGACGAGCTCGGCGTCCCGCTCCTGGCTTGGGACAAGGAGTCGAATCGCGCAACGATCTCGACCCTGCTGCCGAGCTGGATGGAGCAGGATACAATCGGCGGGGAGGCGTACAGCTTCTCCTTTGGGCTGTACTCGCGCGAAGATGCCGCCATATACGACAAGGAGGAGACGCGGGTGCTGATCCACGAGAGCGCGCGGGCCCAGCTGCGCGGCCTGGAGCTGGCTCATATGGTGGGGCGGCGCTGTACCCAGGTGGAGCGGAACGCCGCGTCCATCCAAAAGATGGCGGAGGAGAAAGAAGAGGCCCGGAAGCTCGCTCGGGAGGACGCGGATCTTCAGAGAGGGCGAGCCGCCGCCGCCGAGGAGACCCTCGCGCAATATCTGGGCGGGGTGGTACGCTCTCAACCGGAGCTAATCTCTTCTTCCTGCGAACGCAGCTCATGATAATTCCTATTCCGTTTTTCAGGACGCGGCGACTGCGAGCCAGATGGGCGCCGAGATTGCCACCCTTCGCCAGGAGAAGGCGGCGCTGGAGGCCCGGGTACGCGAGCTGGAGGCCGCTGCCGCTGTCCCTCCTCCGGCCAGCGGGGTCTGCCCGCGCGAGCACCTCTCCGACTACGACCTGGAAGTGCTAATGCAGAAGAACGCGGCCAGCGCAGCGAGATACACGATGCAGACGCTGAGGCGCGCGGATCTGCTTACGAGCGAGGCAGCGGGACTCTCGGCAAAAGACGTGGTGCCGGCGCTGTTCCTCCCCGTGCCGGAGCCCGGCGACAGAAGCTTCCAGCCGCTTTAGGGTTTGTAGGTCTCGTGTTTTTTGTAATCTGCCTTGTAGATGAACATTATGTGTAAAGATCTGATCTGAGTTATATGCGCGAGTTGCGCTTATGCTTTATATTTCTGTCTACTGTTCCTTTTACACACTGTTCTTTTTACATTTCTCGCCTGTCTTGTTTTTCCAATGATGTCACTGCCGGACGGCGCGACCCGTCCCAGCGGCCCGGCTCTGACGAGGCGAGCTGGCTCGTCCGCCGAGCGAGACGAGCTGGTTCGTCCGCCGAGCGAGGCGAGCTGGTTCGTCTGCCGAGCGAGGCGAGCTGGCTCGCCTGCCGAGCGAGGCGAGCTGGCTCGCCTGCCGAGCGAGGCGAGCTGGCTCGCCTGCCGAGCGAGGCGAGCTGGCTCGCCCCTCGGCCGCATGCTTAACTCTCTGTGGACCCTCGCCCAGGCCTTTGTGTTTACTCGGCCACCTTTCCCGGGGCTTGAGGGTGGGGCTATGCTAGACCCTTTCCTTCTTTTCTGGCTAACTCTTGCGATTCCGTCCTGCTGCGCACGCTTTTCGGGCAGTTTCCGACCATGCCGGCTAGGTGGGAGTCTGACCATGCAATTTGCTCTAGATCGCAGGCCATTGCTTTCTGGATCATTCCATCGAGTGACTTCCGGCCCTGCCAGCTAGGTGGGAGCCTGGCAGCGGGATCTTCTCGAGGCTAGGGATGACACCGAGTGACTTCCGGCCCTGCCAGCTAGGTGGGAGCCTGGCAGCGGGATCTTCTCGGGGTCCAAGTTCATTCCGTCGAGTGACTTCCGGCCCTGCCAGCTAGGTGGGAGCCTGGCAGCGGGATCTTCTCGAGGCTAGGGATGACACCGAGTGACTTCCGGCCCCGCCAGCTAGGTGGGAGCCTGGCAGCGGGATCTTCTCGGGGTCCAAATTCATTCCGTCGAGTGACTTCCGGCCCTGCCAGCTAGGTGGGAGCCTGGCAGCGGGATCTTCTCGAGGCTAGGGATGACACCGAGTGACTTCCGGCCCTGCCAGCTAGGTGGGAGCCTGGCAGCGGGATCTTCTCGGGGTCCAAGTTCATTCCATCGAGTGACTTCCGGCCCTGCCAGCTAGGTGGGAGCCTGGCAGCGGGATCTTCTCGAGGCTAGGGATGACACCGAGTGACTTCCGGCCCTGCCAGCTAGGTGGGAGCCTGGCAGCGGGATCTTCTCGGGGTCCAAGTTCATTCCAACGAGTGACTTCCGGCCCTGCCAGCTAGGTGGGAGCCTGGCAGCGGGATCTTCTCGAGGCTAGGGATGACACCGAGTGACTTCCGGCCCTGCCAGCTAGGTGGGAGCCTGGCAGCGGGATCTTCTCGAGGCTAGGGATGACACCGAGTGACTTCCGGCCCTGCCAGCTAGGTGGGAGCCTGGCAGCGGGATCTTCTCGGGGTCCAAGTTCATTCCATCGAGTGACTTCCGACCCTGCCAGCTAGGTGGGAGCCTGGCAGCGGGATCTTCTCGAGGCTAGGGATGACACCGAGTGACTTCCGGCCCTGCCAGCTAGGTGGGAGCCTGGCAGCGGGATCTTCTCGGGGTCCAAGTTCATTCCAACTCTGAGCAAGCTTAGATATGACATTCCTGGGGGGAGGAGAAGAAAATCTTCATTATGAAAAATCGGGTTGTTTACAGAAAATCAGGGAAAAAATCTCTTCAAGTCGTCTCCACTCCAGGTGAGACTCAGGGCCTCGCCTTCCACATTTTGGAGCCGATAGCCCCCCGACCTCAAAGCTTCCTTCACAATGAATGGCCCCTCCCAGCTGGGGTTGAGTTTCCCTACAGGCGCTGACCGCCCTGCCGCGTCCACCTTTTTCAGTACCAGGTCCCCTTCCGTGAACTGCTTGACCCTGACATGCTTGTCAAAGTATTTCGCCATCCTCCTTTTGACCTCCTCCTGTCGGACGGCCGAAAGATCCCTCAACTCTTCTACCATGTCGAGGGAAAGTCTCAGCTCTTCCCCATTCTCGGCTTGCCATTCCTCTCGGCCTTCCCTGGCCGTTCCGACCCGCGGCGTTTGAACTTCAAATTCTATGGGGAGCACCGCCTCGCACCCATGGGAGAGCTTGAAGGGGGTCTCCCCCGTGGCCGTGTTGGGAGTGGTTCTAAGGGCCCAAAGGACGGCGGGGAGCTGCTCCACCCAACTCCCCCTCAAGTTTTCCACCTTCTTTTTGAGGAGATTGACGATGATTTTGTTCGCCGCCTCCACCTGCCCGTTGCTCCTGGGGTGGTGGACCGAGGCGAATCTGAGGTCGATCCCAAGCTGCTCGCAAAAACTGGTGAACTCGGCGCTGGCGAACTGAGGCCCGTTGTCTGTGACGATGGCCTGGGGAAGCCCATGGCGACAGATGATCTCCCCCAGACGAAGTTCCTGATTACCTGGGAGGTCACCTTTGCCAACGCCTTCACCTCCATCCACTTTGAGAAGTAGTCGATCATCACCAGGAGGAACCTTCTCTGGCCGCTAGCCTGGGGGAACGGCCCAACCAAATCCATCCCCCAGATTGCAAAGGGCCAGGGGGCCGTGATGCTCTTGAGTTGCTGGGCCGGCTGTAGCTGGAGGGGGGCAAATAGCTGGCACTTATGACATCTTCTTGCGAACTCCGCGGCGTCCCGGCCCAGGGTGGGCCAGAAATACCCCTGCCGGACTATCCTCCCCTCCAAGGTCCGACTCCCGGAATGACTCCCGCACTCCCCTGAGTGGACTTCTTCCAAGATCCTCTGTGCCTCGCCCTCGGATACGCAGCGAGCCAGCATCCCGGAAAGGGTCTTTCTGTATAGTTGCCCGTCTTTGAGGAGGTAGTAGGCGGACTTGTGCCTCAGCTTCTTCTTATCTACTCCCTCCGGATACTCTCCCGTGGAGAGGAAAACTACTACTGGGTCCATCCACGAGGGCTGCTGATCGATCTCCATGAGCTCCCCCTCTTCGATGGAGGGGCGGAACAGGTCGGTGATGGTGCCCCCCATCCGGGGGCCATGCTTCGCCAGTTGGTCGGCCTGTTCATTCTTTCCCCTTGGCACGTGTTGGATGGAGAAGGTCTGGAAGGTCCCTATGACCCCCTTCACTTTGGCCAAGTATAACTTCAAAGCGGGCTCCCTTGCTTCGAACTCCCCGTTGATCTGGGAAGCCACCACCATGGAGTCGGTCAGGACTTCCACGTCCAGCACCCCCAACTCTCTGGCCAGGCGTAGTCCCGCTATCACTGCTTCGTACTCGGCCTGGTTGTTAGTAATGGGGAAATGTACCACCACCGTCTGCTCAATCTGAGTCCCTTGGGGGCTCTCCAGGACCACTCCTATCCCGAGTGAATGCCTTCCTGAGGCTCCATCCACCCTCACCTTCCAAGGAGCCGGGCAAGTGAGCTCCTCCTCTGCTACTTCTACCACGTAGTCGGCCAGGAAGTCGGCCATCGCCTGAGCTTTGATCGAGAGCCGTGGCACGAAGGAGACATCGAACTCGCTTAGCTCCACCGACCACTTGGCCAGCCGGCCCGAGTGCTCCACCCCCTCGAAGATATTGCGGAGAGGATGGTCTGTCACCACTCGGATCGAGTGCGCCTGGAAGTAAGGCCGTAGCCTCCGGGCCGAGATGATTAATGCGAACGCGAGCTTCTCCAGGATCGGATACCGGAGTTCGGCCTTCCTCAGGACCCGGCTGACATAATAGACAGGGAGCTGCCTCTTCCCCTCTTCTCGAACCAAGACGGAGCTCAGGGCCTCTGCCCCGACCCCGAGATATAGGAACAAGTCTTCACCCTCCTTCGGCCCCTGGAGCAGCGGGGCCTGTGTAGCTGCGCCTTGAGGGCCTGGAACGCCTCCTCGCATTCCTTAGTCCATTCGAACCTCTGGCCCCCCCTCAGCGTTTTGAAGAAGGGGGAGCACTTCTCCCCTGCCCGAGAGAGGAAGCGGCTCAGTCCTGCTAGCTTCCCTGTCAACCGTTGGACTTCCTTTGCATTCCGCGGGGACCCCAGCTCCAAGATAGCCTTGACCTTGTCGGGATTCGGCTCGACCCCCGCGGGGGTGAGGAGATGCCCCAAGAACTTCCCCCGGCTAGCCCCGAAAACACACTTAAGGGGGTTCAGCCGCATCTTGTATCGGCGCAGGGTGGTGAACGTCTCCTCCAGGTCCCGGAGGTGGGAGTCCACGTCTCGGCTCTTGATCATGAGGTCGTCCACGTAGACCTCCAAGTTTCTCCCCTTTGCTCCTTGAAGACCCTGTCCATCATTTTTTGATAGGTGGCACCAGCGTTCTTCAACCCGAACGGCATCATCTTGTAGCAATAGCAGCCGTCCCCTGTGATGAATGAGACATCCTTTATGTCCGGGGGGTGCATCCTGATCTGATGGTAACCTGAAAATGCATCTAAAAAACTCATTACAGAAAAACCGACGGCTGAGTCAACCAGCGCGTCGATCCGAGGCAAGGGGTAACAATCCTTAGGACAAGCTTTATTAAGAAGGGAAAAATCGATACACAGGCGCCAGCGGCCGTCTCCCTTTTTGACCATCACAACGTTCGAGACCCAGCCGGGGTATTGAATTTCGGACACGAAGCCCGCTTTGAGAAGTTTTGCCACCTCCTCCCTGATGGGCTCCGCTAGCTTGTCCGCCGTGGATCTCTTCTTCTGCTGGACGGGGCGTGTTCCCGGGTCCAGGTTGAGGCGGTGGCAAGCCACATCCGCGTCAACCCCCGGCATCTCCGCGGCGCTCCAGGCGAAGATGTCCACGTTCTTCTGGATGCACTCCAGCATCCTGCCCTGGTCCTCCGGGGTCAGCCCCCCGCTGACGCGGATCTTCTCCACCCTGCCTCCGCGGGTGAGCACCTCCAGCTCCACCACCTCCTCTGCGGCCTCCAGTCTGGACTGCTCCCCCCATCCCTCGGTATCCCCTTCCTCCTGAGCGGGGACCTCTACCTCCATCTCCTCTGCCACGGCCCTTACTTCGACCACCTCCTCCAAACTCCCTCCTTCCGCCTTCCCTGCGCAGCCCTTCACCTCCAGCTCCTCCTCTCCGGCTTCCTGCTCGTCCTCCTCCATCCTCCGCCCCATCTCCTCGGCCCCTTCCTGCCAAGAGATGGTGTTCACTGCGGTGACGTAGCATTCCCGTGCCACCTTAGGGTCTCCCCTAACCCTGACCTGCGCCCCCTCAGTGTTGAACTTCAAGCACTGATGGAAAGATGAGGGGACGCAGCGGAAGGCGCTGATCAGGGGCCTCCCGAAGATTGCGCTGTAGCTGCTGGGGGCGTCCACAATGACGAACTTGCAGTTTCGGGACTGCCCCCCCAGGGTTACGTGGAGGCCGACTCCTCCCTCTACCTCCTTCCTCTCTCCCGAGAACCCGAACAAGGGCCCGTCCGAGGCCAGCACCCTCTTAGCTTCCACCTGCATCGCGTCAAACGCCTTCTTGAAGACGACGTTCACGGAGCTCCCATTGTCCACTAGGATCCGAGAGACAGTGAAGTTCTCGATGGCGGCCTTGATGACCAGCGCATCACAGAACGGATCCTCGTGGTCCGGCATGTCGCTTCTGGAGAAAGTGATCCTCTCCTCTGGCGGCGGGGTCTGGGACGTAGAGGCGACGCTCCGCCGATACATGGTGTGGAGACTTGCCTTGCGGGAAGCCTCGACCCCCACTCCCCCGTGGATCACTCCGATCATTCCTCGGGTCCCCACATCCACCCGGTCTTCACAGCGATCCTCCTCCGTCCGGGGCAGGACCTCCTCGATCCTTACTTCCTGCCGCACCTCCTCCTGCTGCTGCTGCCGCCCCCTGTTCTCTCTCATCTCCAAGAATTCCGGGCACGCGGCCGTTGCGTGCCCCTCTTCCTGATGGAAGTCGCAGTAGGGCAGTTCCACCCTGAACTCCCTTCTCCTCCTCCTCATGACCCCTCTCCTTGCTCCCAGAGCTATGGCCATGGCCTCCTCCTGATCGGGGAGCCGCGGCCTCTGACCCTGCCTCCAGCCTGGGGGGTGGAACTGGTCCTGCCTCCCCTGATAGTGGCCTCTCCCGTAGTATCCCCTCTGTGGCCCCTGCCCCTGCCACTCTGGTCTCCAGCCCAGCCTACGGTCGGGCTCCTGACGCCCCCATCCCGGTTGCTGTCCTTGGAGCTGCCTCTGCTCCCTCTGCCTGGGCTCCTCCCTCCTCTCTTCCTGTCTTCTTCCTCCCCTCGACTCCTTCTCCTCCTCAGTCGCCCACCTGGCCAACTTCCTCGCAAATTCTGGGTTCGACGCCTCCCCGTCGACCTCTCTCGCCGCCCTCTCCATCAGCTCCTCGTAGGAGAGAGGGGGAATCCTCTTCAGCTCCATGCGGAAGAAACCCTGCTGCAGGCCCAGGGTGAAGGCCATCATCAGACTGTGGCCCGGCATCTCCTGGACTTGGGTAACCTCCTCCTGGAACCGATCGACGTAGCTCCCCAACGTCTCGTTCACCCCCTGCTTTATGTGGAACAGGGACTCAGACTCCTTCTTCCTCTTCTTTGCGGTAGTGAACCTCAACATGAACCCTCGGCGTAGGTCCTCGAAGCAATAGATGGAACTGGCCGGCAGCTGGTGGAACCACTCCCTCGCCTTATCCCGGAGGGTGATGGCGAAGAGACGGCACTTGAATCCGTCCGACATCTGACGGATGGAGACCACGTCTTCGAACCACTGGACGTGTTGAACCGGGTCTCCCTTCCCGGTGTAGTAGGTCATCTCGGGCTCTCTGAACCCGTCTGGTACTGGAGCTGAGGAGACCAGCTCGCTAAAAGGGCTGCCTCCCCCCACCTGGCGGGCCGGCGAGTCACGCGGACCCAGCTCGCCGAATCGGCCTCGGCCTGCCGAGCCGGGGAAGAGCTCGCGCCCCGAGAGCTCGCTCCCCCGACCTTCCTCAGCCACTTCCTTCCCGGCTCGCCTGCCAGGAGCGTCCTCGCCCAGAGAGGGGGCGGCCGCGATCTGGGCTGCCGGAGTCGAACACTCGGCCCGCACGCCGAGTGCGATCTTGACGAGATCCAGCACCTCGTTCCTGAAGTCTTCAAACATCCCCACTGTCGCGAGAGGTGGGTTGGGCGGCGAGTTCTGCCTGTCAGATCCTTGACCTCCCGTCATTGAGCTCGCCGAAGCTTTTCTGCACTGACCACTCTCCACGCTCACCGCACCAAGATGTTGAAACCGGAAACCGGCCTCTTGTGGAGTTCGACCCTTGGGGAAGGGGTGGTCTCGCGCCTACTTCGCACCTGCAAGAAAAACAACGAGAGAGACAAGAAAAGACAGACCCAAGGGCTCGGCAGGGAGGTCCCACCACAAACCCGGAAGATCTCTGAGCGCTTCCCCTCCTTAGCCAAGAGCCGAGCTAAGGTACTCTCAGAGAACACTTGAAAATGAGAGCAAGGAGGCACTGAAAGCGTGTCCCCTGAGGTACCCCTTGGGTCTTATTTATAGATTTTTAGAATCTGAACTGCCAATAACCAAAAGAACTGACCTGAAAATACCAAAGAGCCCCTGGTTGGGTCTGCTAACAGCCAAACTCCGCTGTTTTGAATAGCTATGCGCAGTCCAACCTGGTCTGCCAACAGCGAGGCTCCGCTGTCCTGAGTGGTTATTCGCACCCCTGGGCGGTCAGCTCGCCTTCAGTTCCTCTGCAGGAGGCGGGCGCGACCTGGCTCCGGGGCTCGCCCGTTCTCCTTGGGCGAGCGCGTGCCGATAGGGGCGAGCTGCCGACCTCTTGCCGGGCGGATCGGCGGAAAGGTCGCATGCGGGGGGTCAGCCGGCGGGTCGCCATCCTAGGGTCCAGCTCGCTCGCCGCGGGTTGCCAGCCCGCCCGGCTCGCGGCTGCGGGTCGCCAGCTCGGGTCCGGCCTGCCTGCTGCGGGTCGCCAGCTCGCTCGCCTGAGACGGGCAGGAGCGGGCCAGCCCTTTTTAGTCGTTCAGCCCGTCCTGCCGCTTGGGTGCGAGTCGCGGGGGCAGGCCCACTCATCCTTCCTGGCGGGACCCGCTCGCCGGACACGGGGTTGTACATCTACCTCCTCTCTAATAGGCCCGACCATCTTGGAGGCGATGACCTCTTCTTCTGTTGTATGGGGCGAGTGTTGGGATCGAGGTTGAGGCGGTGACAAGCGACGTCCGCATCGACCCCGGGCATGTCTGCGGCGCTCCACGCGAAGACGTCAATATTTTTTTGCACGCAGGCCTTGATCTTCTCTCGGTCTTCCGGGCTGAGTTCGCCGCTGATCTTTACCTTCTCCTTTCTCCATTGCTTGGTGCGGATCTCTACCTCGAGTACCTCCACGGCCGCCTTCAGTCTTGATGGCTCTTCCTCTCCTTCCTGCTCTTCCAGCGTGTCCTGTTCTCTGGCTTCGTCTTCCGCGACAGCCATCACCATTTCTTCCCCAAGCTTTTCCATCTCCCACTTGCTTGCGTCCTCTCCTTCCTGCAGTGAGGCTCTTCTTTTTTCCAGCCGGGCCCCCCTCCTGGGTGACCCTCCCGCTTCCTCCATTTCCTCTTCTCTTTCCTCCTCCTACCATCCTCCTTTGACTCCCCTTCCTCTTCCGCCTCCCTCTCTCCATGCTCCTCTCCAGTCATTCCTAGCTCCCCCGCAATGCCTCCAACCATTACCACTTCTCCCTCTCCTCCAGCATCTTCTTCCTCCCCCTCTTCTATTATCCCTGTCTCTCCATGCTTCTCTCCCGCCATTTCTGGCTCCCCCGCAATGCCTCCAACCATTCCCACTTCTCCCTCTCCTCCAGCATCTTCTTCCTCCCTTACTTCTACTTCGTCCCCCAGTTCCTGTTGCAATTGCTCCATCCACTTCTCCATCTCTTCAGCATCTCCCTGCCAGGAGACGGTGCTCACTACCGTCACGTAGCATTCCCCTGCAGCCTTTGGATCCCCCCGCACCCTGATTTGGGTACCTCTTGAGTTCAACTTCAAGCACTGGTGAAACGATGAGGGAACGCATCTGAAAGCGTTGATCAAGGGGCGCCCAAAAATGGCGTTGTAACTACTGGGGCATCCACTATGACAAAGCGACAATTTCGGGATAGCCCCCCCCCCCCCCCCCCCCCAGGGTTACCTGAAGTCTCACTCCCCCCTCGACTTCTTTCCTCTCTCCTGAGAACCCAAACAATGGTTCATCCGCCGCCAGCACCCTCCGGGCCTCCACCCTCATCTCATTGAATGCTTTCTTGAAAATAATGTTCACAGAGCTCTCATTGTCTACTAGGATCCGTGACACCGTAAAGTTCTTGATGGCGGTTCGTATCACCAGCGCGTCACAGAAAGGGTCGTCATGGCCTGGCATGTCCTTCCTTGAAAAGGTGATTTTCTCATCTAGGGGAGGGGATTGCGACGTCGAGGCTACGCTTCGGCGATACATAGTGTGAAGGCTCGCCTTTCGGGCTGCCTCTATCCCTACCCCTCCATGGATTACTCTAATTCCCCCTCGATCTCCTACATCCGTTCGATCTACACATCGATCCTCCTCTCCTGTACCTGTCACTTCCTCTATCCGCACCGGTCTCTGTTGCTCTCCTGCTCCTCTAGTTCTCCTCATTTCCAAGAAATCTGGGCAGGTAGCCGTTGCGTGACCTTCCTCCTCGTGGAAGTCGCAATATGGCAACGCCACCTCCCCCCTTGCCTTCCTTCCTGAGGGTTTCTCCTTCTCTCAGCCCCTGCTCCTCTTCCTCTCTCCCGGCCTCTACCTCTCCCTCGGCAGATCGTCATAGCTTGCTGCGGAGGAGGCAGGGGTGGTCTATGACCGTATCCCCATCCTTTCAGGTGAAACCTTCCCGGTCCTCCCTGTTGGTTCCTCCCCCCGTGGGGAAATCCTCTCCCTTGTCCTGGGGCAGGGCCTCCCTGCTGCTTCCATCCCAACTCCTGATAGGCCGGCGCCCTCAGCTCTTCTCTTATCCTCACTTTTTGATGTCTCCCCGACTCCCTCGACTCCACCTCCGTAAGCCTTGCCAACTTTTTCGCAAAAGCGGGATTCGCCGCTTCCATCGCTATTTCCTTTGCCGCCTTCTCCATCAAACCCTCAAAAGATTGTGGCGCCTTTCGGGTGAGGCTCATTTTGAAGAAGCCTTCCCGCAATCCCACGGTAAAGGCCATCTGGAGGGCAAACTCAGGCACCTCCTGTATATCCAGGATCTCCTCTTGGAATCTATCCACGTACTGAGCTAGGGATTCATCTTCCTTCTACTTAATCAAAAAGATTGACTCCGGGTTCTTCTTTCTCTTCTTCGAAGTTGAGAACCGTAGCTGGAAACTCCTGCTCAGGTCCTCGAAGCAGTATATCGAGCCAGTTGGAAGCTGGTGAAACCAGCCCCGAGCTTTGTCCTTCAGCGTGATGGCAAAGAGACGGCACTTGAACGCGTCCGTCATGGGCCTGATCGAAACCGCATCCTCGAACCACTGCAAGTGATGGAGGGGATCATCCTTCCCCACATAATAGTTCATTTCTGGTTCCCGGAACCCTTCTGGGACGGGAGCTGATAGGATCAGCTCACAAAAAGGCGACCCTCTCGCCGCCGGTCTCGCCGCCCCTACTCGCGCGACGAACTCCCCTGGCGAGATGGTACTCCCTGGGCTTGGGAACAGCTCCCTTCCCGCCATGTCTCTCCCGCTCCCTTCCACTATCACCTCCTTCCCTGGCCTCCTTCCCGGGGCATCTTCTCCCACTCGCGCCGAGACGAGCTCTTCTTGTGGTGCGAGAGCGGGCACCTGAGGTATTGGGGTTGAACAATCTCCCTGTCGCGAGATCCCCTGCAGCAAGTCCATGATGCCCTTAATTGAAGCCATAAACTCGTCCCTTCCAACAAATCCTCCCGGGTTATCCGACCCCTCCTTCTCCTTCTCCGTGACCTACCGCCATGTGGTTGCTCAAGGTTTTTCTCTGAGGGTTGCGCTCCACGCTCACCGCACCAAAAAATGTTGGAACCAGCTTTCTAGTCCCTCCTAAAGTTCGAAACTGAGGATGCAGCCCACACGTACTCTTCTTGAACTATCCTCCCGACGTGAGTCGGAGACCTGGAAACAGACCGAGGGGTCTCAGCTCGGAGGTCTCACCTCTTTCCCGGAAGAACTGAAGATCTTCCCCTCCCTAGCCAATGCTGAGCTAGGTGTCTGTGAGGAAGACAGTAGAAAGGTTCAACAACCTTCTCAGGCACCTTATCGGTCTATTTATAGGCCTCTGAATCTGATCTGCAAATATCACTTCTGAACTAATATGAAATGACCAAAACACCCTAGGCTGGGTCTGCCAACAGTCAAACTCCGCTGTTTTGGAGGGCTATACGCAGACCTCCGGGGGTAGAAGTGTAAAATTACCTGGGGCAAAAAGGTAAAATCCCCCTTGGGGGTAAAAAGGTAAAAACATCTCTTCTCTCATGTGGCGAGTGGGGAAAAGACTGACGGGCGAGACGACCGCCCTGTCCGTCTCGCCGGCCTCTCGCCCTGTAGGTCATCTCGCCTCCTAGAGTAATCTCGCCCCCTAGGGCGTCTCGCCTACTTCAGAGAATCCCACATCCCGCCTCATGTAGGTGGGCCTCCTGGTTTTACTCGTCTGTCAAGTTCATCTCGCCAGCCTCCCCTTCTCGCTCATTGAGCCACCTCTCGCGAGCCCAAGGTTGTACACATGTATCATGAGACGGCTCACGCTATGTGAACTGACCTTCATTCTCTCTACTTCGGGAAGGACAGTATTCAGGACTTATTCGACATTCTTACCGATCTTCAGTCTCTCGATCCTGGAGCTACTAGTGACTTGACGTTCTTTGTTGCTCGGGCTAAAACTCTTGTGGAGGCTTGGATCCAGCATCAGCCACCCACCACTGACTTAGTTGCTCAACGACAGCAAAAATAAGTTGTTGAGATTGTTATGATGATGGTCCGTGTTCCACCACATCTTCATAGTGTCCGCGCTCATATCCTATCTTTCGATATTACTCTGTCCCTCTCAAACGTTTGCTCGATGCTTCTGAAAGTTACCCATCCTTCGTATGCTCCACCTCTCTCCCCAGCTCTCCTTCAGCAACCCGTGGCTACCCTTGCTCCTTCTGCTCGCAGTCATCCGACTCGTGGAGGTCGCCAGTCTCGGGGACGGGGTCGTGGTGGTCGTACTCTCTTCAAGTGCTCTCATTGCGGAAGGGATAGTCATCTGGAGGCCACCTGCTACCGCAAGCATGGTCTGCCCCCTCACCTTGCGGCTTCGCTTACTCTCATACCTTCCTCTGCCACTAGTGAGAATATTGTTGCTCTACGTGCTCAACTCCATCAGCTTTAAGAGATAGTTAGTCTCTCCTCTGGCTCTGTAGCATCGATCTCCAATGAAGGTGTATCTTTCCTCTCACAAAGCTCTTCCTGGATTGTGGATTCGGGTGCTACGCATCATCTCTCTCCGCAGAAGCCGCCACAATACTTAAATTCTGCTTATCCTAAGTTCATCACTATGACTAATGGTGACATGGTCCCGGTTGATGGCACTGCTCATCTACCTCTTACTACTTCTCTTTCCTTATCATCGGTTCTTCATGTTCCAGGATCTCTTTTCAATCTACTTTTTGTTAGCCGTCTTACACAGTACCTTGATTGTTGTGTTACCTTCTCACGTTCTTCCTTTGTTATGCAGGATCGACTAACGCAAAATATACTTGGTAGGGGGCGATTGTCTAACGGGTTGTATCTTCTCGATGTTCCCCCCGCTACTCTCAACATTGTCTTCTTCACTGATTGTCATCGTCGTCTTGGACATGCACCTCTTCCGATTCTAAAGAAAGCTCTTCCAACTGTTCCCCTTCAGGAGTTTTTTTGTAAATCATGTATTTTTGGCAAACAACACCGTGTATCTTTTACTTTTCCTAGTACTCGAAGTGATACCCCTTTATTTTTAATACATTCTGATATCTGGGGACCATATAGGATCTCTAGTGTTTTGGTTATCGTTATTTTGTAACATTTATAGATGATTACTCGTGGGTTACTTGGCTGTACTTACTTCGTGCTCGTACCGAACTCACCTCCACGTTCTGTACGTTTCTTATGAAAACTCGTACCCAGTTTCCAACGAGTGTCAAAATTCTTCGTACTGGCAATGCTCGTGAGTATACTAGTCGCACTTTCTCCAATCTGTGCGCCGAGTTTGGTATTATTCATCAGACTTCGTGTGTCTATACCCCTCAACAAAATGACGTAGCGGAACGGAAAAATCGTCACCTCTTTGATGTTACCAGATCTCTCATGATCCAAATGCAGGTTTCTCCTCTCTACTGGAACTTTGTGGTTTCCACTGCTTGCTACCTCATCAATCTCATGCCCTCGTCCATCCTCCACTTTGTGGATCCCGTCACTCTCCTTTACCCATCTAAGACGCTCTTCTCTCTTACTCCTTGTGTGTTTGGATGTACATGTTATGTCCATCACCTTGGTCAACCATCTGACAAGTTAGCCCCTCGTGCTACCAAAGTTATGTTTGTTGGGTACTCTCGCAATTAAAAGGGGTATGTCTGTTATTACCTTACCGCCAGGAATGTGGTTGTCTCTGTTGATGTCTCATTTCATGAAGAACAACCATATCACATCAGTCCTACTGATCCTCTTATTCCTCCGCCGCTACCTCGGCCCACAGTTCCAGTTACGTCCCGACTTCCACCCCTTCTACATACTCCCTCTCTGCTTCCAATCCCTACACCACCGCATGTCCTCTCCAAACCTCTTATCATTAAGATTTACACTCGTCGTCATCCACGACCAGATGCCCTGCAGCAGCTTCCCTCTACCGGTGTATCCTCGCGGCTTGTTGATTTGGCATCACCTTCAACGGCTCATCCCTTGGCCAATTATGTATCTTTACATCGGCTCTCTCCACCTCTCCTTACATTTGCTCTCTCTCTCTCTCCTCTATCTCTATACCTAGCTCTGTGCAGGAAGCTCTCCAGCATCTGGGATAGCGTGCAGCCATGAATGAAGAAATGACTGCTCTATGGGGTAATCAGGCTTGGGAACTGGTCTCTCTTCCTCCTGGCCAAAGTTGTGTCAGTTGCAAATGGATCGTTACAATCAAGCATGCGGCGGATGGGACGGCTGATCGCTTGAAGGCTAGACTTGTGGCACAGGGTTTTACTCAACAATGTGGCCTTGATTATGATGAAATCTTCTCTCATGTCACAAAATTAAATTCAGTTTGGGTTCTGCTCTCATTATATGTTCATCTCCAGTGGCCTCTCCATCAGATGAACGTAAAAAATGCCTTTTTGAATGGTGATCTTCTTGAGACTGTTTACATGCATCAACCGCCCGGGTTTGAGACCACGGGGGAGTCTCGTGTATGTTTGCTTCGAAAATCTATCTATGGTCTCAAATAGTCTCCTCGGGCATGGTTTGAAAAATTCAGCAAGGCAGTTCGTGAGGTTGGTTTCAAATGAAGCTCCGCAGATTTCTCTCTTTTCACTCGTCACCAATCAACCGGACTGTAATACTACTGGTTTATGTGGACGATATTTTGATTACGGGTAATGACTCCGCTGGGATACATGTTAAGCAACATTTAAATTTTGTCTTCCAAATCAAAGATCTGGGAAACTTTCGATATTTCCTTGAACTAGAGGTTGCACGGCGACCTGAAGACCTTGTCTTATCCCAGCGCAAGTATTGCATTGACCTTCTGCAAGATGTTGGCCTCTCTGGGTGCAAACTTGTGGAGACCCCGTTGGAAGTTAACCACAAGCTATGTGCTCAGGGATCTGAGTCTGATTCTCTACTTCCAAATCCGAAATATTATCGGCGCCTCGTGGGAAAACTGATATACCTGACAGTTACAAGACCAGATATCTCATTTACGGTTGGAGTGGTCAGCCGCTTTATGCACACTCCACGTGTTTCTCATCTTCAGGCAGTGGAACGCATTCTCAGAAATCTGAAGACGGCTCCTGGACAAGGACTTGTGTATAAATCATCTTCGGAGCTCTCTTATTGCTTACTGTGATGCGGATTATGCGGGCTCGCTGGACGACCGAAGGTCTACAACTGGTTTTTGTACTTACTTCGGAGGAAATCTTATCGCATTGCGGAGTAAGAAGCAGTCTGTGGTTGCTCGCTCGTCTACTGAGGCTGAGTACCGTGCGATGGAGGCCGTTGTATCAGAACTAACCTAGCTGGAAAGTCTTCTTATGGATTTGGGAGTTCAATTATCCTCACCTTCAACTTTGTTCATTGACAGTCAAGATGCAATACATATTGCATAGAATCTTGTGTTCCATGAGCAGATCAAACATATTGAAGTTGGTTGTCACTTCGTTCGAGAAAAGGTCCAATCAAAGATGCTAAAGCTTGAGCATGTTCCTGCTTCTGGGCAAGTTGCTAACACTCTTACCAAGGCATTACCTGGGAAATTGTACCATCAGTTCCTGTTCAAGCTTGGTGTCTACGATTTGTACGCTCCAGCTTGCGGGAGAGTGTTAGAGAATGAGGGAAAACGATATAAAAGCACATGTATAAAACCCATCTATAGGCATGCTTCTTCTTTCTTCTATTAGTCTCACATCTCTTGAATAGGATTCTTTCTCCTTCTCTTCTCCTATATATTTGTACTCTCTCCTGTATTTTTGTTATGACAAGTATATACAAGGTTTGACTCTACGTTTCTACAATTTAGGTAAACCATTTTTTATGGGAACTACATTTCTAACGTGGATCGTCGCCTAATGAAGCCCGCGCGAGTCTACTCACACAGGATGCCTTATCGGATCGTCATCCGGACGCCTTATGTGTTTTACATTATTTTTTTAATGTATTATGTATTTATGTTAGGAGATTGGACATTTATCGTGCATGGTCAATCATAGTTGCCCACAATGGGTGATTTAAATGGTTATATTATAAATATGAGGGATATAGGGTTGGTTTCAGCTATTGTGGATTTTGGAGAAGACTTTTCACAAAATCCTGTGATTGTCATGTTGGAGACTCCACGAAATCCTAAAGTGATGACTCTTGGGGTATATCGTTTTCTTACCTTGTACGCCTTAAATCCAACACCCCTCTCCATCCTCCCCTCACCCCAGTGGCTACATCAAAACAGTCGCCCACCCCCTCCAAATCCTCCTCTAGCCACTAACTGCTCAACTATCACCCATACTGTTGTTTCACGACAAATCAGCTCGGCCCCCTCTTCCCCAAATCCCTAGCCCCTGCTATCCACAGCCGCAACCCCCCTCCCTATTTCTCCCCTAATAGTCGGGGCCTCTGTAGCCACTGACCCACTCTCTACGTCATCCTTCCAATCCCAACAGCCCTCCCGACCCGTATCAACCCCCAAACAAGCTTTTCAGTCCCCCTTACAGCCACCCCACAACTATTGATATTATAGCATCCGAAAATTAATTATTCCAAAATGTTAATTTTAGGTTCCGACCGTGAATAATATCTTTGATGTTGTTATTCAATTGAGATATATGTCTTGTCACCCTTAATTTCACGAGTTAATAAAAATAAATTTTTCATTAGCAAGATATTTTACGAGACTTACTTCGCCGCAAATTAGAGGTTCACAAGAACTTTTCATCAAGATATAATAAGATCATAGTTGATAGCGGCTTACTCGAAATTATAGCTTATCCTAAGTTTTTTTCTCTTATATAAAGAGAAATCAATGCCCACTTCTTTCACGCCAACCTTCACAATATCTAGTTCAACCAACGTCTCTAGCTCAGCAGTTTTGGAACCACAGCCTAGACCTTCTTCCGTTGCCTGGACCGCAGTCGTTACTCCTTTCGATGGGAGCGTACATAGGAAAGCCTTCCTTTCCCATCTGGCTTCGACTGCGGCTGTTCAATGGATCCTCTTCTTCGGTCGCAGCTTTCAATCGGCGCTACTCCATCAGTTTAGTAGGCATTCGATGGTACCTTCTCACAAACAAATGTTGTTGTTGGTCGACTGTTCCACCGGCTTCTACCGACGCATCCCCTTCAACCCCAACACCCAATAACGTCAATTCTTTGTTCGTTCCTGCACATCTCTTAGCCACTGGATCAGGCTTAACTGAAGGGCATTGGAGAAACCTTAGAAGTGAGGCTATGATTTTGGTGCTAGATCGGAGAAGGGTCATTTCATATATTCATTGTAACCTAGAGAATCTTGTTGCCGCATTGCGTCTTCGAATGAATGAACACCTAAGTAAGAAATTCTTTTATCTTTTGGCAAGACATATCACCTAATCCAAAGCAATGATTTTAAATCCTTGTGATTCTTTACTTAGATACAAACATCAAGCAAGATTGATACTGCATAATGCAATGCATTTTAAGACATGATATTGTAAAAGCAGGTGAAGTGTAAGACCCCTACATGTTAGCAATATTTCAAAAGTCCGCCCAAAACTCATGATATGAAGCAAACTGACGCGAGACAAATCCATAGGTGGATGTGACAACACAAAGCTCTTATCCACGATGTCATGCAATCAATCACAACCAAATACAATCGACCAACGACCATAAGATGCGTGAAAAGACGCAAGTGCACACAACCCTACGACATAAACCTTAAACCTAATGAGAATGTAAGTGACTCAATCATGTGATGAGTTCTGACGTGCAATTAATTAAATAATGATAATTTAAAAATTACTGCACTTTCAATCTTAATTAAGAACAAGCGCCCAAAATTAATAATTAAGCGAGTAATGCAAAATAAATTGAGTGCACTGAAAAATGAAATGCATAGCAAATAAGTATTGCACGTCAATAAAGAGAGGCAATAATCAAATTAATATAAGCCAAAATATTACTAACAATATAAGTTATTTGAACAATGAGAAGAACTAAACACTGGGAGTAAAAACTCAACAAGTAGTTGACGTTGGTGGTGGTGGAGGTTACCGGAATTGTAAACGCTATTGTTTGGGACTGAATTTGGACTGACAAGGAAATTGTGTGTTGTTTTGTAGGATGTAAATGGAGGATATGTGGCTTCAGGGATGGGGATTTTGGTGGATGTAAATGGAGGGGATGGCTTCAGGGAAGAGGATTTTGGTGGATGTAAATGGAGGAGATGGCTTCAGGGAAGAGGAT
Source organism: Platanthera guangdongensis (assembly GCA_039583875.1). Taxonomy (NCBI): domain Eukaryota; kingdom Viridiplantae; phylum Streptophyta; class Magnoliopsida; order Asparagales; family Orchidaceae; genus Platanthera; species Platanthera guangdongensis. The sequence continues at coordinate 2,247,351 of CM077154.1, read as the reverse complement.
TTTGGAGGATGTAAATGGAGGAGGTGTGGCTTCATGTATGGGGATTTTGGTGGATGTTGAGGGGGTTATTGGTAGGAGTGGTAGGCATCGGGATTTGGGGAAGGAAGAGTGGTCAGCACTGAAGTGGAAAGGGCTTTAAGGCTTCTACTGTTGAAGGGGAAATGGCGGTTGTGGGAGGGGATGGAGGTTGTTGGGAAGAGTGGGGGTTGTGAGTGTCTGTCGGGAGAGTGGTGGACAGTAGGGCTGAGCATATTATTCGAAACTTGAAATTCGCTCGAAAATCGTTCGAAAATTGAGCCGAATCGGACTCGGTTAAAATTGATTCGACTCAATTTGAGTCGATTCAATTTGACTCGAATCTGATTTCGAGTCAGCCCTGAATCGCTCGAAATATGATTCGAATCAACTCGAATTAATTTAAAAAATTATTTATTTATTAATATATTCTTATTTTAAGATTAAAATAACAAAATTTAAACCTAAATAAAAAGAATGAATGATTTAAGTGTTTCATTTGCTAAATTTATAGGTTGTCCCATTTAATTTTGAGCAAAGTAGGAATAAAACGAAAAATTGCTCAATTTCGAGCCGACTTGACTCGATTTCGAACCGACCGAATTCGATTTCGAGCCGACTCGATTCGATTTCGAGCCGACTCAAAATCGAATAATTTCGAGTCGAGCCGACTCGACTCGAAATCAATTTCGATTTCGAGTCGAGTTCGAGACGAGTTCGAGTCGAAAATTTCGATTTCGAGCCGAGCCAAAATCGCTCGAACTCGACTCGATATCAGCCCTAGTGGACAGAATAGAGTTGGACAAAGGATGAACTAGGGTTGGAAGGGATTGTTGGCGGCAGGAGGAACGGAGGGAGGCAACGGAAGGCTCAAATCTGGGTGCTCGAGGTAGGAAAGGTGGCAGATGGTGTAGTCGGCACACCCGGAGGCAGAATCCGTCGGCAACGCACCGCGCGAAAAACTCGGCTTCGCACCGAGCCCACGATCGAGTGGTTCTCTTCTTTCTAAAACAATAAATTCTCAATGCTCTTTAATTTTGACTGCTGGTAAAATATAAGGGGGAGTTAGGTTAAGAAGATCCAACGACCACGATCATCTGATGGATATTTTAACGTAACTCCCAGAATACAAATCCAAAAAAATTCAAACCAAAGTTAAAATTGCGTCAAACGCAATGTCGGTCTCCGATCATCCATTTGATGATCCAAAAGTCATCGATCTCCATCACAACCTAGGCAACAATAATAAAATAAGTGGTATGTCTAGCCAAAAGAAATTGAATTTCTTAACTCAGTGTTACGACGTGCAAGTATGACTCCTCTAATTTACTCTGAAGCCACGCGACGACATTTTCGATCTACCACCCAAGAGTGCACTTCTTCCTCTAAGGTTTCTCTAAACCATAACAATAAAATCATAAACGAAGAAGGGAAAATAATTACCATTTATTGGAAAAGCCCATGTAAAAGGCTCATTTAATGGCCATCTTTGTTTGTTTTCTTTCTCCTCCTTCTTTAGTCTCACATCATGTATAGGATTTATTCTTCTCTGCTCTCTCCTATATATTTGTATTCTCTCCTTGTAATTAAACACTTGAGTAATACATACAAGCTTTGGGCACTCTCAACATGGTATCAGAGGCAGGTTCCCTCTAGCTGCGGCCTTTCCTGCGGCCTGCCTTTTCTGTCCGCTCCTCTCTCCTGCGGACTGCCTCTCTGTCCGCTCCGGTCTCCTGCGGACTGCCCCTCTGCACCCGCTTCTCTGCGGACTGCCTTTTTGTCCGCCTTCCCTGCGGACTGCCGTTTTTTTTCTGTCCGCTCGGCTCTCCTGCGGACTGCCTTTCTGTCCACTCCGGTCTCCTGCGGACTGCCCCTCTGCATCCGCCTCTCTTCTCTCTCTCTCTGTGGTTCCACCCTCCTCAGGCTTCTTATAGCCATCTTCTGCTCTGACTCGTGTGTGTACAACCCCGTAGTCGCGAAGAGTGGGCCCAAAACAAGGTGAGCAAGTTTTTAAGCTTTTTGGGAGTTTTGCACTCCTATGGGCCAATTTTGGGTGAACATGTAGAACATACTAGTAGGGGAAGAAAATATTTCTCCCCCCAAGGCGCTTTTGGCAAACCGCCCAGGCCGCCAGGCCGCAAGCCGCCTCAGCCAGGCCGCAAGCCGCCCAGGCCGCCTCAGCCAGGCCGCAAGCCGCCCAGGCCGCCTCAGCCAGGCCGCAAGCCGCCCAGGCCGCCTCAGCCAGGCCGCAAGCCGCCCAGGCCGCCCCAGTTCGCAGGCCGCCCCAGCTCGCGGGACGCCCAGCTCGCAGGCCGCCCAGCTCGCCAGGCCGCAGCTCGCCTTGCCCCGTCTCGCCAGACCGCCGCCTCGCCCAGGCCGCCGTCTCGCTAAGTAGGCCAGCTCGCAGGCCGCCCAGCTCGCAGGCCGCCCAGCTCGCGGGACGCCCAGCTCGCAGGCCGCCCAGCTCGCCAGGCCGCAGCTCGCCTTGCCCCGTCTCGCCAGACCGCCGCCTCGCCCAGGCCGCCGTCTCGCTAAGTAGCCCAGCTCGCAGGCCGCCCAGCTCGCAGGCCGCCCAGCTCGCAGGCCGCCCCAGCTCGCAGGCCGCCCAGCTCGCAGGCCGCCAGCTCGCCCAGCCTTCTTGCCCTCGGGGGGAGTTACCCCTTTACCCCCCGGCGTGGCGGTTTCCTATTGGCCCGAGGCCTTTTGGCCGTAGGGGTTTTTTGGTCATTTCTGGCCCAGGACTTTTGGAAAACTATAAATAGACCCCCTTGGGTGCCTTGGAGAAGGATCTTTTTTAGCTTCCTCCTCCCTTAGTTCCTCCTTGGTAGAGTAGAGAGGGCTCCCTCCAAGGCACCCTAGCTCGAGCATTGGCTAGGGAGGGGAAGAGCTCAGGTAGCCTTCCGGGTGTGAGGTGGGACCTCCGCGCTAGAGCCGAGGGTCTGTTCCTAGTTTCCCAAGTCTTCGGTCCGTGACGTTCTCTTGAGTGTAGTAGGTGTGAGGTCACCCCTTCCCCAAGGGTCGAACTCCACAGGAAACCGGATTACGGTTTCAACATTTTGGTGCGGTGAGCGTGGAGAGTGACCAGCACAGAAGATCTCAGGAGAGTGTCATGACGGGAGGTCAAGGAGGTAGTGATGATCTCGGCGAGCTCCCCACCCCAGGACCCTTTGTGGGGAGGCAAGAGTTCATGGCCTCCATCCAAGGCATCATGGAGATGTTGCGCAGCATTGCTCCTCAGGGTGGAAGCTCCACCCCGACCCCCCAGGAGTTAGCTCCCCCTCTCGACGAGCCGACTCCCAGGGGTCTAGGCGAGATGACCCCAGCGGGGGGAGAAGGAGGTGCACCAGGAAGAAGGCCAGGGAAGGAGAGGATGGGAGATGGGGTCGAGCGAGACCTCACCGGCCGGGAGCTGTTCTCCAGCCCGGCGAGTGCCAACCTCCCAGGCGAGCAGGTCACGCGAGTGGAGGTGGCGAGACCACCCCTTAGGGGGTCACCCTTCAGCGAGCTGATCATCTCAGCTCCCGTTCCCGAGGGGTTCAGAGAGCCAGACATGGCCTACTATTCCGGGAAGGATGATCCCGTCCAGCACTTGCAATGGTTCGAGGATGCGGTCTCCATCAGGCCGATGACAGATGCCTTCAAGTGTCGCATCTTTGCGATCACGTTGAAGGAGAAGGCAAGGGACTGTTTCCATCAACTCCCTCCAAGGTCGATCTACGGGTTCGAGGACTTGAGCCGAAGCTTCCAGCTCCGCTTCTCCACCTCCAAGAAGCGGAAGAGGAGTCCTGAGTCCATATTCTTGATAAGGCAGGGGGCCGAGGAGTCGCTGGCCCGCTACGTTGACCGGTTCCAAGAGGAGATCCTGGAGGTCCAGGAGATGCCAGGGTATGCTCTCCAGATGGCCTTCACCGTTGGGCTGAAGGAGGGCTTCTTCAAGATGAGCTTGACCCGGAAGGCCCCCCTTTCCTTCGAGGAGCTGATGGAAAGGGCGGCAGAGGAGATAGCCATGGAGGCGGCCAACCCGGTGTTTGTCAAGAAGTTGGCAAAGCTGACAGAGACAGAGGCAAAGGAGCAAGGTGGCTCGAGGCCCCAGGAGGGAAGAAGGAGAGAGGAGCGGAGAGCTCAGGAGGGTCCGGAACCAGGTTGGAGGCAGCAGGCAGGACCCGCTCAGGGCCCGGGAAGAGGTTACGCCCATGATGGGGAAAACTTCCATGGGGGCCAAGGAAGGTTCAACTTCCAGAGGCAAGCCCCTAGGCAGCTCCTACCCCCACCACAGCAAGCGATGGAAATTGGTCGGAGGGAGAGGGGGAACCGCACGGGAAGGAGAAGAGTCAGAGTAGAGTTACCCTACTGTGAGTTCCACCAGGAGGAAGGCCACGCAACATCTACTTGCCCCGAATTTCTGGAGTTGAGAAGGACAAGAGCTCCAGCACCGCAACCTCATCAGCCTCAACAAGCGCAAGACCCGGTGCGGATTGAAGAAGTCCGACCCGAGGCAGCAGAGGAGAGATGTGAAGACAGGGTTGATGTGGGCACCCGGGGAAGGATCGGATGATTCACGGGGAAAGAGGGAGGTAAGAGAGAAGTGAATCATCTCTTTGTAATGAACTTAACTTGCGTTGTATCAGCTATGATTAATGGTAGAAACCACCGAAAAATATTTATGGTCCATGAAAGGTCTCACTCCGAGATGGATTCCGCTGTCAGGCTCTCACTAGCTGGCAGGGCAGGTTGATCTCTCGTGGAGGCTAAGTCCCTTAGCTTCGAGATGGATTCCGCTGTCAGGCTCTCACTAGCTGGCAGGGCAGGTTGATCTCTCGTGGAGGCTAAGTCCCTTAGCTCCGAGATAGATTCCGCTGCCAGGCTCTCACTAGCTGGCAGGGCAGGTTGATCTCTCGTGGAGGCTAAGTCCCTTAGCTCCGAGATGGATTCCGCTGCCAGGCTCTCAATAGCTGGCAGGGCAGGTAGATCTCTCGTGGAAGCTAAGTCCCTTAGCTCCGAGATGGATTCCGCTGCCAGGCTCTCACTAGCTGGCAGGGCAGGTAGATCTCTCGTGGAGGCTAAGTCCCTTAGCTCCGAGATGGATTCCGCTGTCAGGCTCTCACTAGCTGGCAGGGCAGGTTGATCTCTCGTGGAGGTTAAGTCCCTTAGCTCCGAGATGGATTCCGCTGCCAGGCTCTCACTAGCTGGCAGGGCAGGTTGATCTCTCGTGGAGGCTAAGTCCCTTAGCTCCGAGATGGATTCCGCTGCCAGGCTCTCACTAGCTGGCAGGGCAGGTTGATCTCTCGTGGAAGCTAAGTTCCTTAGCTCCGAGATGGATTCCGCTGTCAGGCTCTCACTAGCTGGCAGGGCAGGTTGATCTCTCGTGGAGGTTAAGTCCCTTAGCTCCGAGATAGATTCCACTGTCAGGCTCTCACTAGCTGGCAGGGCAGGTTGATCTCTCGTGGAGGTTAAGTCCCTTAGCTCCGAGATGGATTCCGCTGTCAGGCTCTCACTAGCTGGCAGGGCAGGTTGATCTCTCGTGGAAGCTAAGTCCCTTAGCTCCGAGATGAATTCCGCTGCCAGGCTCTCACTAGCTGGCAGGGCAGGTTGATCTCTCGTGGAGGTTAAGTCCCTTAGCTCCGAGATGGATTCCGCTGTCAGGCTCTCACTAGCTGGCAGGGCAGGTTGATCTCTCGTGGAAGCTAAGTCCCTTAGCTCCGAGATGGATTCCGCTGTCAGGCTCTCACTAGCTGGCAGGGCAGGTTGATCTCTCGTGGAGGTTAAGTCCCTTAGCTCCGAGATGGATTCCGCTGCCAGGCTCCCACTAGCTGGCAGGGCAGGTTGATCTCTCGTGGAAGCCCAAGTCCCTCCGCCCCGATGATGGTCCCGCTGCCAGGCTCCCACTAGCTGGCAGGGCCGGTGGTGCCCCTCGTGGAGTAAGTGTTTGCACCCCCGAGGTCGTCTCGTCACCCAGGCTCCCATTAGCTGGCTTGACAGGTTCACCCCTCCGGGAGGCTAAGTGTTTTCACCCAGAGGAGGTCTCGCCACCCAGGCTCCCATAGCTGGCATGGCAGGTTGACCCCGCGGGGAGTTACACTCCGCGAATACGTTGAGTTGGATGTTTCTTTCCGAGCTTGTGCCAACCTCGAAAAGAGCGGGGATTGTGTACAACCCCGTATTCGCGAAGAGTGGGCCCAAAACAAGGTGAGCAAGTTTTTAAGCTTTTTGGGAGTTTTGCACTCCTAGGGGCCAATTTTGGGTGAACATGTAGAAAATACTAGTAGGGGAAGAAAATATTTCTCCCCCCAAGGCGCTTTTGGCAAGCCGCCCAGGCCGCCAGGCCGCAAGCCGCCTCAGCCAGGCCGCAAGCCGCCCAGGCCGCCTCAGCCAGGCCGCAAGCCGCCCAGGCCGCCTCAGCCAGGCCGCAAGCCGCCCAGGCCGCCTCAGCCAGGCCGCAAGCCGCCCAGGCCGCCCCAGTTCGCAGGCCGCCCCAGCTCGCGGGACGCCCAGCTCGCAGGCCGCCCAGCTCGCCAGGCCGCAGCTCGCCTTGCCCCGTCTCGCCAGACCGCCGCCTCGCCCAGGCCGCCGTCTCGCTAAGTAGGCCAGCTCGCAGGCCGCCCAGCTCGCAGGCCGCCCAGCTCGCGGGACGCCCAGCTCGCAGGCCGCCCAGCTCGCCAGGCCGCAGCTCGCCTTGCCCCGTCTCGCCAGACCGCCGCCTCGCCCAGGCCGCCGTCTCGCTAAGTAGCTCAGCTCGCAGGCCGCCCAGCTCGCAGGCCGCCCAGCTCGCAGGCCGCCCCAGCTCGCAGGCTGCCCAGCTCGCAGGCCGCCAGCTCGCCCAGCCTTCTTGCCCTCGGGGGGAGTTACCCCTTTACCCCCCGGCGTGGCGGTTTCCTATTGGCCCGAGGCCTTTTGGCCGTAGGGGTTTTTTGGTCATTTCTGGCCCAGGACTTTTGGAAAACTATAAATAGACCCCCTTGGGTGCCTTGGAGAAGGATCTTTTTTAGCTTCCTCCTCCCTTAGTTCCTCCTTGGTAGAGTAGAGAGGGCTCCCTCCAAGGCACCCTAGCTCGAGCATTGGCTAGGGAGGGGAAGAGCTCAGGTAGCCTTCCGGGTGTGAGGTGTGACCTCCGCGCTAGAGCCGAGGGTCTGTTCCTAGTTTCCCAAGTCTTCGGTCCGTGACGTTCTCTTGAGTGTAGTAGGTGTGAGGTCACCCCTTCCCCAAGGGTCGAACTCCACAGGAAACCGGATTCCGGTTTCAACAGTGGGGCCCACCTCTTTTATCCGCTCCGAACGTTCCTTCCTGTCCGCTGCGCGCTCTGCTTGTGTCCGCTCGAGCCTCTTTGCTCGCGGACTGCTCCTCTCTAGCCCGCTCTGCTTCTGTCCGCTCGAGCCTCTTTGCTCGCGGACTCCCTATCCGCAGTCTCTTGTGGACTGCTCCTGTCCGCTGCGGGCTCTCCTCTTGTCCGTTGCGCGCTCCTCTTCTCTCTTGCTGCGTGGCTTCTTCCTCGCGGTCTCTTCTTCAGTCCGCCACGGGTTTTCAACGGCCTGCCCCAGTCCGCTGCGATCTGATCCAAACCGTTGTGACCTCTGCCGCAGACTGCTCCAGTTCGCCGCGACCTCATCCAGTTCGCCGCGACCTCCTCTAGCCCGCTGCTTGCCGCGCGGCTTGTACTCGCTGCACCCTGCTGTCTGCTCATCCTCAGTCCGCTGGTTCTGCCCGCCTCTTCTCCTCCTAGTCGCCATGTCCTCCAGCGACTCCACTACCGCTCACCCCCCGGCCGACCACGTGGCTCCTCCTCTCGAACTCCGCGATGAGCTTCGGATTACTACTATTTCCCTCTCTGGCAATTCCAACTTCATCCCCTGGGTCCACTCCGTCCGCCGGGTCTTACAAGCCAAGGGTCTTGCGCGTCACCTCACCCAGGGCTCACCGACTCCTCCTACTGATGATTGGCTCCGAAATGACGGTCGAGTCCAGACCTGCATCCTGAACTCGGTGGAGGGTGAGTCGTACCAAATAATCATGTATCATGAGACCGCCAGGGCCATGTGGGATGAACTTCATTCGTTGTACTCGGGCAAGGACAGTCTTCAGCACCTTTTTGACATCATCACTGATCTTCAAGCTTTGGATGTTAGCAAAGCTCTGGACATGACCTCCTTCGTGGCCCGTGCTAAAACTCTAACGGAGGCCTGGATTCAGCACCAGCCCGCGACTACTGATCTAGCTGCTCAACGCGCCCAGAAGGAGGCTGTTTGCATTGCTATGATTATGGCTCGCGTCCCGCCACACCTTCACAGTATCCGGGCCCAGGTTCTGGCTTCACCCACTACCCCTTCCTTCTCCGATGTCTGCTCGATGTTACTTCGCGTACCACCTCCACCGGAGGCACCTGCACCACCCTCGCCGGCCCTTCTTCAGCAGCCCTTCCTCATTTACTTCCCCCGCCCTCTTTTACTCTGGGTGGACGTACGGGCTCCCGTGGGAGGGGTCGTGGTGGCCGCGGACGGCCCAAGTGCACCTACTGCGGCCGGGATGGCCATACTGAAGCGGTCTGTCACAAGAAACATGGCTACCCTCCTCGCCCGCCTACTGCTGCTGTTACCGATAACTCTCCTCCGACTGGTACGGATCTTGAGGCTCTTAGCCTTCGGCTGCAACAACTCCAGGGGCTCCTCAACCCTCCCTCTGCTTCCATTGCCTCCACCTCCCATGCAGGTATTGTCTCCACCTCCACTGCAGGTACTGCCTGTCTTTCCTCCGGCTCCCGCTGGATCCTGGACTCGGGAGCCACCCACCACATCACTTCCATGCAACCGCCCCGGTTCTCTGATGCTCCTCATCCCCCGTCTATTACTGTGGCCAATGGTGCGATTGTTCCGGTCTCCGGATGTGCTGATCTCTTTCTCCATCCCTCTCTCTCTCTCTTCGTTCCGTTCTTTATGTGTCGGCCTCGCCATTTAATTTACTTGTTGTTGGTCGTATTACTACTGATATGAATTGTTATATCACCTTCACCTCTTCTGGTTTTTTGATACAGGATCGGCAGACGCAGATTACCATGGTAGGGGTCGACTGCAGAACGGGCTCTACCTCCTCGATGTCTCTCCCACATCACTTTCCTCTGTTTCTTCTACTGATTGGCATTGTCGGCTTGGGCATGCCCCTCTACCTATCCTCCAGAAGGCGCTTCCTGACATCTCTCTTCCTATTTTTAAATGTGATTCCTGTATTCTTGGCAAACAGCCTCGTGCTTCTTATCCCGCACATTGTACTCGGAGCTCTGCTCCTTTTGATCTAATACATTCTGATATTTGGGGACCATACAAAGTTTCTAGCATCTCTGGTTATCGTTATTTTATAACCTTTATTGACGATTACTCTCGCACCACCTGGTTGTATCTCCTACGTGATCGCTCTGAGCTTTCTCGTGTTTTTCAGGCTTTTGTGTTAGAAACTCGTACGCAATTCTCTACCGCCATTAAAACTTTCCGCTCTGATAATGCTCGGGAATACACTAGCCATGAGTTTGCCACTCTCTGCGAACACTTCGGTATTGTTCATCAGACCTCTTGTCCCTACACCCCGCAGCAAAACGGGGTCGCCGAACGCAAGAACCGTCATTTGTTTACTGTTGCTCGCTCCTTCATGCTTCACATGCACGTTCCCAAAGTTTTCTGGAACTTTGCGGTTTCCACCGCGTGTTTTCTTATCAACCGTCTCCCATCACCGGTTCTCCAGAACGCTACCCCCTTCAGCCTCCTTTTTCCCTCCGCACCCGCCTTCCCTCTCACACCCCGGGTTTTTGGCTGTACTTGCTTTGTCCATAGCCTGGGCTCCACTCTTGACAAACTGGATCCCCGTGCGGCCAAACATATTTTCGTCGGCTACTCCCGCACCCAAAAGGGCTATTTTTGTTACTCCCCGGTCACCCGGAAGGTCTCTGTCTCCACTGATGTTACTTTCCGGGAGGATCAACCCTTCTTCCCTCCTCCTTTGCCACCTCTTCTACCGCCACCTTCTCCACCACCCCCCATCCCACGGCCGGTGATCCCCGTCCACTCCCCTCACACCATTCCTCCGCCTCCTCCCACTCTTGACCCTCCTCGACCGCCCGTCATTCTGGTCTATACTCGTCGCCCTCTTCCTCCCATTGTTCCTATGCAGTCGGCTTCGACCTCGGCTTCTCCGTGTTCTGCTGCTCCGGTACCGGCCTCAACAGCTCATCTGATGGTGAACTATGTTTCTCTCCATCGCCTCTCTCCCCCTCTTCAGACCTTGGCTACTTCTCTATCCTCGGTCTATATTCCTACTTCTGTCCAGGACGCTCTTCAACATCCTGGGTGGCGTGCTGCCATGGAAGAGGAGATGGCTGCTCTGTGGGCGAACCATACTTAGACCTTGGTGCCCCTTCCTCCCGGCCAGAAACATGTTGGGTGCAAATGGGTCTTCGTCATCAAACATGCCCCTGATGGGACCATTGATAGACTCAAAGCTCGTTTGGTTGCTCGTGGCTTCACCCAGCAGCAGGGGCTCGACTATGACAAGACTTTCTCTCCGGTCGCTAAGCTCAACACGGTCTGCATTCTCATTTCTGTTGTTGTCCATCGTCAATGGCCCTTATTTCAACTCGACGTCAAGAACGCTTTCCTGAATGGCGATCTTCAGGAAACTGTTTACATGCAACAACCTTCCGAGTTTGAGACCACGGGGGAGTCACGGGTTTGTCACCTTCTCAAATCACTGTATGATCTCAAACAATCCCCTCGGGCATGGTTCGACAAGTTCAGCAAAGCTCTCCGAGCAATTGGCTTCACTCGAAGCTCGGCTGACTTCTCATTGTTTACTCGTCACCGGGCAACGGGTACGGTTCTCCTATTGGTATATGTCGACGACATCATTATTACTGGAAATGACTTGGACAGCATACAGGCCGTTAAGCTACATCTGAGCTCCGTTTTCCAAACTAAAAATCTGGGACATCTTCGGTACTTCCTCGGTCTGGAAGTGGCCAGACGGTCAGATGGTTTGGTTCTCTCTCAGCGAAAATACTGTCTGTATCTTCTTCATGATGCGGGCTACTCTGGCTGCAAACCTATTAACACTCCCATGGATGCAAATCACAAACTATGTGCTCAGGGCTCAGATTCTGATTCTCTTCTACAAAATCCAGAATATTATCGTCGTCTAGTTGGGAAACTTATCTACCTAACAGTTACAAGACCTGATATATCTTTCGTTGTGGGACTCGTTAGTCGCTATATGCACTCTCCTCGAAGCTCTCATCTCCAGGCTGTGGAACGCATTCTCAGATATCTTAAGACAGCTCTTGGCCAAGGACTTGTATACAAAACCTCATCTTCCATTCCTACACTAGTGGCATACTCTGATGCCGACTACGCTGGCTCCCTCGATGATCGACGATCTACTAGCGGGTTTTGCACCTATTTTGGAGGACATCTGATTACTTGGCGAAGCAAGAAACAAGCAGTGGTTGCTCGATCCTCAGCAGAAGCAGAATATCGGGCAATGGCTGTTGTGGTCTCTGAACTCACATGGATTGAGAGTCTCCTTACCGACCTTGGAGTTAAACTATCTTCACCAGCTCTCCTCCTATGTGACAGTCAAGCTGCCATACATATTGCTAAGAACCCGGTCTTTCACGAAAGAACGAAGCATATTGAGGTAGATTGTCATTTCATCCGAGAGAAAGTCCACATGAAGAAGATCGAGCTCAAGCATGTTCCGGGTACTGAACAGGTTGCTGACATCCTCACCAAAGCTCTACCTAATACCCTCTTCTATCAGTGCCTATCCAAGCTTGGCGCATACGACTTGTACGCTCCAGCTTGCGGGGGAGTATTGGAAAAGCTCATGTAAAAGGCTCATTTAATGGCCCTCTTTGTTTGTTTTCTTTCTCCTACTTCTTTAGTCACACATCATGTATAGGATTTATTCTTCTCTCATCTATCCTATATATTTGTATTCTCTCCTTGTAATTAAACACTTGAGTAATACATACAAGCTTTGGGCACTCTCAACACCATTAAAGTAAAAGGGGAAGATTCACACTTACCATATCAACCGCAGTTAATCTAAATTGGGCGGTTAAGAATGTTAGAGAAACGAAAGTTGTACAAGTGAACATCAATTTCGGTGATCTCGCAATAGATGGAGGTAAAAGGTTGGATTTCTACATCATAGAAAGTGCAAACTTAAATTGACGATCATAAATTTATCAAATTTCTTACCCCGATGATAAAACGCTCAGACGTGATGTTGAGGCATGATAATTTAAGTTCCATAATGAATACGAAGAATTCTCCTTTGATTAACAACAAAATCCTTCTCCGGTCCAAAATTATCAACCCATGCAAATCCACTTAAGGTGTTGTTTTTTTAAACCTAGAAAGACAAATAACTAAGACTCTGTTTGGGACACCTTATGATGATGAATAAGCCGCAAATTGAAAATTGATGATTGCATTGAAATTTTATAAAAACAATGATGAATAATTAGTCGACTGTTTGGATAATTTGTTCATAAGTGTTTATCTAAAATTTCATTCATGCATAAGATTTCGTTTGTTTGGACGTGTTTTTTTCGCCCGGGTGCGATTTATTCGTCTAGGAGCGTTTTGTTCGCGTAGAAGCGATTTTTTTGCCCAAGCTCGATTTTTTTCGCCGGAGCTTGATTTTTTCGTCTCAACGATTTTTTTCGCCCCGACGCGATTTTTTCGCCCTGGCGAATTTTTTCGCTCGATTGCGGCTTTTTTCGTCCAGTCATGATTTTTTTACGCCCAAGCAATTCTTTTGCCCGGTCGTGTTTTTTCGGCATGTAGCGCTTTTTTCGCCCGGTCACGGTTTTTTTCGCCCGGGAGCAATTTTTTTGCCGGACAAATTTTTTTCACCCGGACAAATTTTTTTCTCCCGAGCGCTTTTTTGCCCGGGCGCGTTTTTTCACCCGGGCTTGTTTTTTTCGCTCGGGCGGATTTCTTTTGACCAGGAGCGATTTTTCAACCGGGCGCATTTTTTTGCACGGGCGCACTTTTTTCGCCCAGGCGCATTTTTTTCGCCCTGACGCGTTTTTTTGCCCGGGCAAAATTTTTTTGCCTTTGTGCGATTTTTTTGAAAGGGCACATTTTTTCTCTGGGGCACGATTTTTTCACCCCGACGCAATTTTTTCTCCCCAGCACAATTTTTGGCCGCGGTGCGATTTTTCGCCCAGGAGAACGAAAAAACGCGTCCGGGTGAAAAAATCATGCCTACACGAAAAAAACACACCCGGGCAAAAAATACGCGTCCGCGTGAAAACCAAAGCGCGTGCGCGAAAAAAATCGTGTATGGGCAAAAAAATCGCTCCCCGCTGCACCCGGAAGAAAAAACCGAGTCCATGGAAAAAAAATTGCTTCCGGGATAAAAAAATCGCGCCCCCGGGCGAAAAAACCCGCCCGGGAGAAAAAATGTGCCCGGGAGAAAAAAAAGCGCTCGGGTGAAAAAAACGCGTCCGGGCAAAAAAAACGCGTCGGGGAGGAAAAATCGAAAAATCACGCCCGTGGGAAAAACGTGCCGAGGCGAAAAAATTATGGTCGGGCGAAAAAACCACACCCAGGCGAAAAAAACTCGCATGGGGCAAAAATATCGCGCTCGGGCGAAAATTATCACGCTCGGGCGAAGAAACGCTTCCGGGCAAAAAAAACACGCTATGGCTAAAAAATTGCGTTCAGGCGAAAAGATCGCTCTAGGGCGAAAAGATCGCGACCGGGCGAAAAAAAATCCCGATCGCTCGAAAAAATTACGCCGGGGCGAAAAATTCGCGCCCGGTCAAAAAAACCGCTCCCTTGCAAAAAAATTTCGCTCGGTCGAAAAAATCGCGCTCCGGTGAGAAATTCTCTCGCGGACAAGATATTCGTGGTCAGGTGAAATAATCGCGTCCAGATAAAAATTTACATTGGGATAAAAAAATCACGCAAATGACTTTTTAAAGAGATAATCGTTTATGAGAAGCTATAAGCTGGACCACAGTAGCTTATGAAAAATCAACTTATCATTAATTTTAAAATAAGTGATTTTCTATAAGCTGCACAAACAAACATTTATAAAACTGCGTTTGCGTTTTAAATAGAGATTATTCATCATCATAAGTTGTCTCAAACTGAGCCTAAGTAAATCACTATGTATGTGTCATCTCATTTTCAATCAACTGAACCCTAAGTAGAATCTCCAAGAAAATAGGAAAAAAAAAGAAAAGGATATCTGAAAGAGGAATGGAGATATTATCTTGCCCTAAGAAACAGGCAAGACGAGGAATGATCTATGACTAGACAAATCATCAACCTTGTTTCCCCTCAAGAAACCCGAAGAAGGTTGCTAGTAACAACAAAAACACGATCTGGATCGTCGGCCCGCAACACTTGAAGCCAGAGGACGAGAGGTGGCTCCCAGCGCAGGCTCTCGTCGACATGAGAGGGAGTGGTACCCGTCAGGGGGCAGGATGTTCGAAATCCAATAGGCAAACATGTGAAGGTACTCATCGATGCTTGTGGCGAGGGAAAAGCTTAATACGGATTCTCCAATCGGTGGAAGGGAAGCCCAAATCTTGCACCTTCTATTTCATTCCCGAGACTCCCTATCAATTTGATTAAGAGAGGAATGGCAAAAATAGAAGGTGAAGTTGGCGCATGGATACCTCACCACTCTCGGCTAACCTAAACTGTATGGTTCTTATGAGTGCGAAGTAGGTTTCACAACTTTACAAAAAATACCACCATTCAATATTAATGTACCACCATTCAATATTAATGTACCTCTTCATATCGCCTAAATTCGATTCGAATAATGAACGCATCAAATCTGATACCGATCATGTAAGTAAACATAAAATAAATAAATGGATTAATACAGGTTTAGTAATCTCAGTTTTATCGAAAGGACGCGATGACAAATTTGTAAGGAGGCATATACCAAAATGATAATTCGGCAAAGAAAATCCAGACCAATCTAAATTTAAAAAGGTGAGATTTTCCGGGTGTTATATGATGAATTGATGATCATTATGTTAACATGAATATAAATTTTGTGATAGGTTAACCAAGACAAGAAACACTAATGAATTAGCAAGTTAATGGAATTAAGTTTAGTTAGATACATGTGATTCTACGCGTAGATTTGAAATTTATGTTAAGTTAATACTCATTCTTACAATACATCTCAACTTAGAATATAATAATCATATGCAATAAATAAAGGGAATTGTTCAAAGCACCGCACTTTGGCTAATCACACCGCATTGTTAAAACCACTGCACTTTTTCACATATTGTTAAAAGCACCGCACATTGTTATCCGCACCGCAATTGAGATAAACGCACTGTACTTAACATATGAAATAAAATAGGTTCTCGTTGAATTATAACATTAATATAAACCCAATAGAGAACATTTGATGCAAAAACCAACAAATGTGTTGTCCAAATTGTTGTGGTCTTCAAGCTCCTATAAAAAGCAAGGAAAGAAATTTAAAATCAACATTCAAATATGTATATTAAAAAATGAAAGTTTCCGAAAATAATTTTTTCTCACGAAAAGACAAAATATTTGATAACAAATATAATCAAGTCTTTTCTCCAAATATT
The DNA here is from genome assembly GCA_039583875.1 of Platanthera guangdongensis. NCBI lineage: Eukaryota > Viridiplantae > Streptophyta > Magnoliopsida > Asparagales > Orchidaceae > Platanthera > Platanthera guangdongensis. Next base: position 2,231,720 of record CM077154.1, on the reverse strand, counting down.
TGTGATCTTCAACTTCCTATATAAATCAAAGTAAAAGTTAACAAGGAAATTTTATAAAGTTAAAAATAATAATAACATAAAGTAAGTTTTTCTAACCGTTGTCAAAAGTCCTATAAGCCAATAACCGAAGTGTTTTTTATATTCGTCAGTGAAAGGGTTATCCGCGACATATATGTAGATGTCCACGTCTGCGCAAACTCCTCATGAAACCTTCTCCATAACGAGAATAATGGGGCAATGGACAATTGTCACACAGAGTTAGCGACACAAAATGATTCTCATTTATGAATGCAATACTTGGGGTGCAATTATCATCCAATCCGTACAAATATGGATGCAATACTTGGGGCACAATTCATGACGAGGACCAATAATATTGAAACAATTTACTTCTAAACATAGAAACATTGATGAATCATTTGCAGGTGTGATTAGAAGGATTTGCATGATGATTTGGAGTGTTTTATTTGATTTACGAGTCTTATAATTTGACATCATAGTGCAGGAAACAACACTCAACCATGTGAGGATTGCAGGCCTTATGGATGATCGTTTTGGTGGAGGAAACAACACTCAACCATGTGGTGATACTATTTTGCTTAGTAGGGGGCATTCGAGAGACAGAGTGAGCTTCTCACACCTTCAACGATGAATCATTTGCAAGAAACATCAAGGCAGACAGACTGTGCTTGCACGAGAGAAGCTTCTCAAAAACAAAATAAGACGGGATAGAACCAAAAACAACTGTGCTTGCAGGAGAGAGTGAGCTTCTCAAGCCTTAAATTGTGCTTGCAGGGCAGGAGAGAAGCTTCTATAGAAGCTATCCGATCCTCCGAGACGGGAGGAGTAGCCAGCGACATCAGGAGGCGGGAGGAGAGGCGGCGTCGGAGGCGTGAGGAGAGGCGGCGTCGACGCTGATCTCTGCCGGTGTCGGCGGAGAAAAGGGCTGGAGGGGGCTGGAGGAGGCGGGGGGAGCAAGCGGCGTCAGAAGGAATGAGGAGAGGCGGCGTTGGGAGGCGGGAGGAGCCAGCGGCGTGAGGAGGCGGGAGGAGAGGCAGCGGAGGCGCTGATCGGCCGACCGAGAATATCGGGATTTTAGGGCTGTGTTGCGAGGACGGAGCAGTGCGGGTATATTTTTAGAGAGGTAGATTTTAAGTGTTAAAAGACCTAAATGTGGTGCGATTAGTCGTATTTGCAGTGCTTTTAACAATTCCATAAAAAAACCTCATGAAGTTATTATGTGAATGCATAAGAAGAAAACCCTAATAGATGAGTATGTTAAAAATTATGAAAAATTACTGTATGTAATAATATGAATTGAATGATAAGTCTATAGACTAGTGGGTCTATGTGAGTGTCAAGTACTTGAGAATTTTGGCCACTAGATGCGAAGACCTTATGCTAGTGGGCCTATGCAAGTATCTTCATCAGTAGAGCATTTCCACAACAAGATGCAAATTCCTTAGACTAGTAGGTTTATGTGGGTGTCTCTATCAGTTGAGCATTCAGCTCACTAGATACAAGTTCTTCGACTAGTGGGCCTATTTGAGTGTCCATCAGTTGAGCACTCAAACTGCTAGATGTATATACTGAAAGATGCAATCATGATATAGCCCACGTAAATTGAACGATCTAAACTAGTGGGCTTATGTGGTTGTCTCCCTTAGTTGAGCATGTCGACCGCTAGATACATAGATCGTTAGGGGGTATCAGAAATGCTTTCTATCATGATTACAACAACATACTCATACAACACAATAGACCATATGAGCCTCATCAGGGGTTGATCACTCATTCCTCCATGTATGGAGTAGTTAGATGCGCATATGTGTTCCATACTAGGAATGCACCAGAGCACCTCAGTTGCCACAAGGAACTCAAATCACAGAATGTTCCTACAAAGCTATAAATCTTATAACTAAGAAGAATATAAACATCAGTCACTTTAAATTTAAGTAAGAACTCAAAGCTCAAATTTCTACGCTTAAATAAAATAAAATAAAATATGGTCGGTTAGAATACAGAATACAATAAACCACAAAAAATATGATTTATATAGGTTTTATTTTATATTAAAGCAATGTATAGTTAAGATTTACTTATTCCATATATAGATTTTTGTACATGTTTACCTATATTGTTTGTGTCACTGGGATGAGTATTTCTTACTTGCCAATGAGTTGATGCTGTCTTCGAACTCTTCTTTACAGGAACCACATAGATTTGCTTAGGATAAACTCATGAGGGTTTATGCATTTTAAATTATGTCATTTTCTTCGAATTCAATTGTTGCAGTATTAATGATTTCCATTAGTATTCAGATTAGTTCACACTAATTTTTCACTAACCATAGCTCCAGTCTTTTGTTTTAGCCGTATGTTTTACATAGAAGGTGTGCATGTCACAGAAAAAGTTACAGCAAGACAAAAAGGTAGTTGTTATAAGGCAAGATGTGGCAAAATCTAATGCTTGCGAGAATTGAGGAGTTGTTGTGAGTTCATGTAAGTATTATGAAAAAAAAATCCTAAATGGATTGGAAGCAAGTCATTTTGGTAGGTTCTCTCGGAGCCTTAAAGGAAGTGTGAGTGCTTGCAATGAACTGACGAAAATTAACGATGACCTTGAGGTTGCTACAAGGATGATAGCAAGACTTCACAAGGACAGTGAGACTGTGCGCGAGTAGTAGCCCAGAGTTCGATCACGGAACTTTGTGTAGACACAATCTTTGTATTTTTCTAAGTTCGCAAGGACTTCACAAGAATTTGAATACATGTGAATTTTGTGATAATCATTTACTACTCTCAACATATATAAAAAACCTCGAGGGCTAGTGCAAAATTACATTCCATAACCATGGATCGTTATTCCCTTATAGTTGTGTGAATAGTGCTTGGAAGTATGGCGAGCTCTGCCCAAAGATCCACTACTGCTGAAATCAGAGAAGTGTTGTGATGCAGGATGGCGTATAGGGTTTGCATGTTTGTCGGCTTTTTCCTAGAAATCCTAATGCATGCGATGATTAATTGATTTTGCATATGCGAGGGATGAGCGTGAAACCCGCACCGCGTGTAGTCAAAGATATCGGGCGAGGATGTGTGTGTGTTAGCCGGTTGGGGAAAAAGTTGAACTAGTTCTCCTTTTTTTTCTTGTTTTGTTCCTTTTACCTTTTTATGGGAAAGAAAAGACTTTAAAAATGATATTAAAGGCTACGCACGCAAGGGTGCAACAAAATAAAATTGTCCAATCATAAAATTGTAAAATAAAATAAAATGCAATAAAATATGTTAATGATTCAGGGTCGGTAGGGTTCTAGTCAGATGTGGCGCCGAGTACTTTTTCGTCGACCTGATCTGTGATAGTCTCCACCATGTTGCAACCCAAGAAAATTGTGGAGAAGAAAACATTGTGAGCACATAAAATTGCAAAAAAAAGTAAATACCATCGGTGACCACTGTCACTCATGATGTGTTTGTTAACGTCGTGGATACAACAGAAGCGAGCATCCAAGTTGGCGAGTTGAAAACACAAGTAAAGTGAATCTTTTTGATAACACATATTCTAATAAATACTTGAATCCTACGCAAAGGAAATTTCCTGAATTTATTAGCCACGGTGAAAGACAAATGAGGCAAGTGGGAACAAGAGATATCCCGCCACCATGTAGATCTCGCTAAAACTTGTTGGGTCGATAGAATCTGTTGATGACTTAAGGAAAGATTCTGGTAAGACTGCAACTGTGAAGTAGAAGAAGACTGGGGCAGAGAAGTTGTCGTAACAGGTTGTTGCTAATTGTAGAAAAGTGGTTCAAACCTTCTATATCCTTCTTGAATACCCAATGTACAAGAGTGAGTACAAATATATATATAGAGAGAGAGAGAAAGAGAAATCTCTATTACAAGATGTGGGACTAAACAACCAACTTATGAGGCTAAATGGACATTTACATATATCATTCAACACTCCCCCGCAAGCTGGAGCGTACAAATCGTAGGCACCGAGCTTGTACAAGAACTGATAGTACAGAGGTCGTGGTAAGGCCTTGGTGAGGATGTCAGCAACTTGCTCGATAGATGGAGCATGCATGAACTTTACCTTCTTTAATTTAACTTTTTCTCGAATGAAATGACAATCAACCTCAATGTGCTTTGTCCGTTCATGAAAAACAGGATTTTTGGCAATATGTATGGCAGCCTGACTGTCGCAAAATAGAGTGGTCGGTGCGGAAAGCTTGACTCCTAAATCATGAAGGAGACCCTTAAGCCAAGTGAGCTCAAACCAAGGTTGTCAGGATCGAGATCTTAAATGAGATCATTTTAAGGTAGGATTGGATTGGATAGTAGGTTCGGATCGAGGATCGCTTTACAAAATCAGGATCGATTTACAACATCTGGATCGTAGGATCGTAAGATCCTCTAATCTGGATCGCGATCCTGAAAACTTTGGCTCAAACACAACAGCTGCCATTGAACGATACTCGGCCTCAGCGGATGAACGGGCAACAACAGACTGTTTCTTGCTACGTCAAGTAATGAGATGTCCTCCAAAATAAGTGCAGTATCCACTTGTGGAACGTCGATCATCCAATGAACCAGCATAATCAGCGTCACAATAAGCACTCAGAGATAAAGGAGATGACGAGAGCTTGTATATAAGTCCCTGTCCAGGAGCAGTCTTCAAGTATCGAAGAATGCGCTCAACTGCCTGGAGATGAGAGATACATGACTCATGCATGAATCGACTAACAACCCCAACAGCAAATGATATATCAGGTCTCATAATAGTGAGATATATCAGTTTCCCCACAAGACGACGATAATACTCAGAGTTTGGAAGGAGTAGATCAGAGTTTGAGGCATGAGCGCAGAGCTTGTGATTATTATCCATGAGAGTGTCGGCAGGTTTGCATCCAGAGTAGCTTGCATTATGCAGCAAGTCAAGACAGTACTTTCTTTGAGATAATACCAGTCCATCAGGTCGCCGAGCCACGTCGAGACCAAGAAAGTAACGAAGGCTTCCCAAGTCCTTTGTTTGAAACACAGTTGCCAAATATTGTTTGATCATATGTATTCTTGTAAGATCATCTCCCGTAATCAGAATATCATCAACATACACCAAGAGAATCACTGTGCATGTTGGACGATGTCGAGTGAATAATGAGAAGTCGGCAAAACTCCGGGTGAACCCAATTGCATTAACAGTCTGACTGAATTTGTCAAACCATGCCCGAGGCGACTGTTTGAGATCATAAAGTGACTTCTTCAGACAACAGACAAGATACTCTCCCGTGGTCTCAAACACGGGAGGTTGTTGTATATAGACGGTTTGCTGCAGATCACCATTAAGAAAAATATTTTTGACATTCAATTAGTGCAACTGCCAGTGCCGATGAACAGTGAGGGAGATCAACACACGAACATATTCAGTTTGGCAACTGGAGAAAAGGTCTCATCATAGTCTAGACCTTGTTGTTGAGTAAAACCACGAGCCAGCAAGCGAGCTTTCAAACGTTGAACCGTCCCATCTAGGCCATGTTTGAGGGAGAACACCCACTTACAACCCACGCAAGTCTGTCCAGAGGGAAGAGGGACAAGATTTCAAATGTGGTTTGCTCAAAGAGCAGAAATTTCTTTGTCCATAGCCGCTAGCCATCCCGGATGTTGTAGAGTCTCCTGCACGGAAGTAGGGATGGTAATCGAGGATAAAGAAAGAGCAAACTGGCAAAGTTCAGGAGAGAGACGGTGGAATGAGATATAATTCGCCATTGGGTATGCAGTAGACATAGTTGCTGGATCTGCAGGCTGCAAAATATCAGCAGATGAGGGCATCTCCCGTATGGCCGTGGATGAGGGAGGGCGACGAATATACACACGAGTGATAGGTGGTTTGTAAGGAAGAGGCGTAGTAAGAAGAGGTGGGTTTGGTGGGAGTGGTGTAGGAAGGAGAGGCGGATGGTTTGAACTAACAGGGACATCAGGCCGCGGAATGAGTGGTCGAAAGAGAGAACCAGTTGGTTGAGAATGGTTTGGCTGATCTTCGTGAAAGGTGATATCAGCAGAAGTAACAACCTTTTGATCATTAGGAGAGAAGCAGACACATAACCCTTCTGAGTACGAGAGTACCAAACAAACATATATTTCGTGGCACGAGGAGCGAGCTTGTCTGTGGACGGGCCAAGATTATGAACATAGCACACACATCCAAACACGCGAGGGGTGACGGAAAAGGGAGGTGTGGAGGGAAAGAGAAGGTTGAAGGGAACCGAAAAGTTGAGAACAGAGGAAGACATACAGTTAATAAGAGAACATGCAGTAGAGATCGGGAAATTCCAATATTGTCTGGGAACATTCATTTGAAACATTAGAGAGCGGGTAACCTCAAAGAGGTGGCAATTCTTGCGTTCAGCAACGCCATTTTGTTGGGGGTGGGGGGTATAGGCACATGAGGTTTGGTGGATGATTCTAGACTCAGCACATAGGTTGGTAAACGCATGACTAGTGTATTCACGGGTATTGTCAAAACGAAGAGTTTTCATTGTAGTGGAGAACTGGTTGCAAGTTTCAGTGAAAAAGGCACGGAAAACACCTGGCAGTTCAGAGCGATCACGAAGGAGATAGTCATGTCACTCGAGAGTAATCATCTACAAAGGTAGCAAAGTAACGATAGCCAAAAACACTGGTGATTTTGTATGGTCCCAAGATATCAGAGTGAACAAGAAAAAAGGGAGCAGCACTACGAGTGGGATGAGGCGAGAACGTAGACCGATGATGTTTTCCATAGATGGAGGACTTACAAGTGAATTCTCGGATGGAGACATCGGGAAGAGCTTTGCGGAGTATGTTTAGAGGAGGGTGTCCAAGACGGCGATGCCACTCAGAAGAGCTAACATAGGACAAAACCGTTAGAGGAGTGGAGTTAAGGATGTATAGACCATTCGACAGATACCCTTTTCCAATGATAGATTGTGTCTTGTGATCCTGCACAACACAACAGGTGGAGGAGAAAGTCACATAACAATCAAAATCTTGTATAAGACGGGTAATTGAGAGGAGATTGAAGGGCGAAGCAGGAACATGAAAAACCGGGTGAAGAGTGAGAGCCAGATCACAGGGCAGCAGCGAGCACCAGAAGACGAAACAGGTCGCGGCTAAGCCCAACCCGCAGCTATCAGAGGCGGCTAGCCAGAGACGACTAGGCACAGCTGGGGCAGATCTGCGTCGTGGTGCCTTCCGGAGTGCGGTTTCGGGTGGTTTGAGGCAAGTGGTGATCTTGCTCTTTCCTCTTTGCTACGCCTCTTCTCCTTTGTACTTCTAGCAGGTTTTATAATGCTAAGTTCCATTTTCGCTTAGCTCTTTTGCTCATTACAATATCATTATCTTGCTTCTTGAAATCCTACATTATGATCTGGTGGCCTTGTCCCTTGCCTTTGATTGAGTCAGAAAATGATAAATCTGTTGGTGGTCATACACGATGTTGGCCAGCGACAAGAGAGAAGATCGTCTGGTCAGAGCCAGGAAGGAGCGGAGAAGCAGCGGCTAGGGAAGGAGTCCACGCCAGAGAGGGCCGACGACAAGAAGGTCGTTGCGACTAGAAGAGACCTGCAAGACTGGCCACGACCAGAAACGGAGCCTGCAGCGGTCACGGTGGAAACACACCAGCGGCTAGAAGGACCACGACCAGAAACAGAGCCCGCAACGGTCATGGTGGCAACACAACAGCGGCAAGAAGGGCCACGACTAGAAACGGAGCCCGCAACGGATAGAGAAGGTACGGCGGCAAGAATCTTGGGCGGGCAGCGACCAGAAGGAGCAAAGGTCAGCGAACAGGCACTAGACCGTGCGGTTAGAAGCAGAACGCAACAAGATCAGCAGAGTAAACGAGAAGCCGCATGCAGTCCGCGCGAACAGCCAATTCGAGCAGAGAAGCACGATGCGGCAAGGCAGAAGGCAAGAGAAGAGCGGCAAGGCAATTCGGTCGACAATAAGGCCCCGCAGAAGAAGTCTGCGCGACAAGGAGACCGCGCGGCAAGAAACGAGGCCGCGGCGGGAAAGACTCCTTGCGAAAAGAGCGAGAAGATGTCGTGCGACAAGAAGTCGGCGCGACAAGAAGTCGGCGCGACAAGAAGTCGGCACGACAAGAAGAGAGAGAAGGTCGCAGCGGACAGAAACAGGTCGCAGCGGACAGAAACAGGTCGCAGCGGATAGGAGTAGGCCGCCGCAAATAGAACAAGAGGCCAGACGGTTAGAACTAACCGCGGGAAGAAAGGAAGTCGCGACAAGCAGAGACCAGCCCCGGGGAAGAAAGGAAGTCGCAAAGGGTAGAAGGCAGCCTGTAGCGGTTAAGAAAAACTAACCGCATGGGAGTGGGGTCCACTTGCCAGAGAGAGGAAGGCTATAAAAGGAGCGAAGAAGAGAAAAAAGAGGTGGATCCACAGGAGAGAAGAAAGAGGCAGTTAGAAAGGAGGAAATCACAGAAGCAATGCGGTCAAGCAGAAACACAGGCCGCCCGATTAACCGGAAGACTGTGCGGTTAGAAAAAAAACAGGTCGGACCGTTGCCTCTAGTACCATGTAGAAAAATGGTTCAAATCTTGTATATCCTTCTTGAATACCCAATGTACGAGCGTGAGTACAAATATATAGAGAGAGAGAGAGAAGAAGAGAAATCCCTATTACAAGATGTGGGAGTAAACAACCTAGTTAAGAGGCTAAATGGGACTTTACTAATGGGCTTTTACATATATCATTCAACACTAATGATGTTGTGAAAGCAAAGAAGCCGAAGAGACCCTCTAAATCTGCTCTGTCGCCTCCATCGAAAATACTTAAATCAGAACCTGTGAGAAATATAGACGAGATAGTGGTTGAGTAGAAGTTGAAAGATAAGAGGAAGCAAGGGGCCGTTGATGAGGAAAGAATGGTCATTGAGGAGCAATGAGAACGAAATGCGGTGACGGCAAAGGCTAATGAGGAGAGCTCGTCTGCCACAAAAAGGAAAAAAGAATAGGAACAACTTACCGCTACAACAAAGAAGAAAGTTGAAATGAGGCTAGCATGAGTTGCCGCTAGTAGGAGTTTGGCCATAATAATTCTACTGTGGATGCCAAAAAATTGAAGGAGTTAGATGACAATAGGAATGTCATCAAACTCGCTTAGGAAGGTAGAAAAATCATTTTGATTAGAAAATGAAAAGGTTTGGTTTCTTCAAAAATGAAAATGAGTTATATGTATATAGAAGGTTAGTGGGAGCATAGTTATATTCCAAATATTATATGTGGATATGTATTACTCAGTGAGAATGACATTCCAACTTTGTAGTATGTTAAAACTTGATACACAGACTGCTTTTCTATGAAGAATTTAGGTGCAACAACCTATATACTGGGTATAAATGTAACATCCCATTTTGAGCTAGACCTCTTGAGCGACTAGTGCCACTATCGGCTGGTTTAGCTTCACTGCAAAGTTCTCATATTTGGCAAAGAAATAGCATTCTTCCCCTTGTAACCAAATCTAGGAGAAACTGGTGGTATTGTTGAGTAATTGAGGAGGAGATCTGCAAAGGAAAATAGTGAGAACAAGAACTTGAGGAGGATCCCGAGAAAAATAAATTAATAGTGGTGACAAAGGCAGGAATAGCTATGATGGATCATACAAAATCTTCTGATAAGTCAATGAGTACTTGAAGGCCCTATGAGATTTGTACTGAAAAACCAGTGGCTACTGAAATCACTACAGAACCAGCGAGCTCTGTAGCTATGCATGTGAATGCTTTTTTCTAGTTGATTAATCTGAAGATTTTCAATATATCCCATTTGTTACCTGCAAGCACCGACAAGGTTGATGTGAACACTTCACACCCTTCCAAAGAAATATTGACCACATAAATGGTTAAGAAGTTGCGAGAAGAGATTGAAGAGACAATAGAGAAGGATAACAAGTCTGGAGCGTGAGGATGATGGTATAAAGAGAAAGATCAAAGAATTATCCGAGAGCGTGGATTTGTTGATGAAATCGCAATTGGCTCAGATAACTCAAAAGCCTCGGTCAATTACAGCGGGTTCTCACTCAACGACAATAGAAATAGATGATGTGAAGATGTATGCTTGAATAGCTAGGCAACTGCTTATATAGCGCAACTTCAGTAATTCACACCCAGGTGACCGAGTCTTAGAAGTGTTCTATTTTTTTCCCTCGCGATGTAAATTTATAATGTGTTTGGGAATGCTATAATAATTTTACTATGAACAATTTCATGTTTGAACTTTCAATTTCCAATGTATATTTGTTAGTGTTTTAAATGTCGGCTGACATGTCAGCCGAAATGTCCTGTTTGAACAGAAAACGACTTGCATAATGAAAATATAAAGGTTATGACATTTTGTAATATGTCGGCCGATATTTCGGATTAAATCCGCTATGTCGTCCGCCGCCCACATTTTAAAAGTCGCCAACATTTTATGATGTCGCCTATTATAAAAAAATCGTGTGAAATCAGTGTCTAAAGGCTTCATTAATATGGTCTAACAGCTCATGTAATTTTATTGATGTTAAAGTGTAACAATGGCTCTTTTTTATATCAAGATTCTTAGGTGTTGTTTTTCTATTTGTGACAAAACATGAACAATACTTGAAATTCATTATTTGGGCACATGAGACCATCCACTGCCATAGAAATGATCCTTCCACTATTTGTCTGTTTTTCCTCTTCATTGCTCTCATTGGATTTTGTATAAAAAATCAGAAATATAACATCGAAGCAGTTTTTGATAAGTTCCTGAAGTATTTAGAACAAAAAAATATGTATGTTAACAAAAAAACAGTATGCATTTTGTTCAGGTTTTGTTAATTTATTCTTTGCATTTAATCTGTATGTCTTACATTTATATTAATCAGTATGCCCAACTCGCCCAGATTCTGAGCTCTCCCGGCTTTGCGAGTAAGTCACCTGCAAAACTCGCCTATGGGCGAGTAACAAAGATACTCGCCTCTTTGAAGTCGTCAATCATGTTTATACTCGCCTATGGGCAAGTACAAAGGCCCAACTCGCCCAGATTCTGAGCTCTCCCGGCCTTGCGAGTGAGTCACCTGTAAAACTAGCCTATGGGAGAGTAACAAAGATACTCGCCTCTTTGAAATCGTCAATTCTACCTATATTCGCTGGTATAACGCCGTCTGCAACTCTCCTCCATGAACTCTTCAGCCTATTCTCGCCTAGGGTTGTTGTCATATGGAATTCGCCTATGGGAGAGCAACAAGGGAACTCGCCATCCTGCGAGTAGGACATCTGCGAGTTGATTTGGAGCTCGTCGTCTGGAAATCGTCAAAGTATATCGCCATCTGCAACACGCCTCTATGAACTCGTCTGCATATACTTGCCAACTGAAGTCGTCATCTGGAGCCCGCCTAAGGAGGTCGCAATCTGGAACTCGCTTATGAGCGAGTAACAGGGAAGCTCGCCTCACGAAGCCACCAAGCTTGAAAGTCGTCATCTGAAGTCGCATATGGGCGAGTAACCAGGAAACTCGCCCACCTTGTCGAGAACTCGCCCACTTTGTTGAATGCTCGTGAGTTGCTGTCTTTGATCTCCAGCTTGTCATCTTAATCTATGAATTCTTCTCGCAAAAATTTCTTCCTCGATTACGATCCACGCTCACCGCACCAAAGTGTTGAAGGCAGAAAAATTCCCTACTCCAAAATTCGGATCAAGGCAGTCTAAGATTACTGATTCTGCAGTCAAATTCCACGGCTCGGATGGCTAAAATAGGAGAGAGAAAATGACTATAAGCACACCCCAAGTGCTCCAGCAGGGAGGTCCCACCACGTACCTGGATGTTTGGGAGAAACTTCCCCTCCACAACCAAAAGGCTGGGCGAGGTACTAGGCGGGCATGGATTTGGCGGGTATCCACTTGGAGGGACCTCAACCTCTTCCAAAAGTGTCATTTCTAGTACCCCTGGGGGTCTATTTATAAAGAAATCCTGGGGGGTATAGGTGAGTATCCGGCCTCTGCTAGCGAGTTCCAAGGGTGTACTCGTCCATACTCGTGAGGTACTCTCCTCTGCTCGTCCAAGCTCTCCTTTGCTCGCCCAAACTCGCTCACACTCGCCCCTGCTCGTCCCTGCTCACCCAATGGTCTGTGAAGAGTCGTCTTCTTGGGTGCTTCTGATCTCAACGAATTACGGGTTATACACTCTCCTCTCCTCATATGTGTGTGTGTGTGTTTTAAGGGGATTTTGATTGAGAAATTAACAAAATTATAATTTATTTTTCTCCTTTTTGATGTTCTTCTACATGGTATTAGAGTCATCTGATCCTAAGTATTTAAGTCATTCGCTTGCTTGTTGATCTCTGGGCAGTTAGAAATTCTCTAACCACACCCCCTGCTATTCCCCTCCCACTGCGTTCACTACTGCCCTACTCCTAGCCTTCCTTCTTTCGGCTGGTGTTGCTTTTTTTCCTCCCTTCCCTCTCCTTTTATAGGTTTTCTTCTTCCCCATTGCTAGGGCCCACTGGCCTAACCGTTGCCCTTCCTGGTCACTAAGCCGCCTGCTCTTCCGCAGCTTCCTGACCACAGCCTCTTGTCGTTGGTCCTTGCCACAGCTTGCCTCGACTCCTTGCCTGATAGAGAAGAGCAAATTTCATTACATTAAACGATAAAAGATACAATCGAGAACGAGTTCTCGCCAAACATCCAGAGGTTGGGTCCTACTTGACACTCCACTCTCCAAAAGAGCCTAAACCCTAGATTTCCAAAAAGTCTCCCTAAAGAAACTACCACTCATATATATAGATGAGTTGGGGAAAATACAAATTACAAAATTGCCCGTGCGCAACATAAACTAAAATAGCATGTGACGGCCGCTTTGTATCACCACGTCCCTCCCAAAAAACAACATTGTACTCAAGGACAAGGGCCAAATTAGTCGTCAAAAAGCGTCAGCGGATCCGTTTCCCCAGAGTCGGGATCAGTATCTTCAGCTCCAAGCAATACATATAGGTTCCTGAGAGGCAAGACGTGGGTGGGTGAGAACGATCTGGCAGCAAAAGCAGAGGCCCTTGCAGCAGAGCTCTTCTTGTTGTTGGTAAGACAGATGAAGGGGTCATCGGAGGGGGCGGTGGCCGTGGAGCTGGCGGGTGCGGAGGCGGAGTCAGAAGCCGGGCCCAGGTGGGGGCAGAGGGTCCACTGGCAGAAGAGGTGGCGGTAGTGCCGCAAAGTAAGAGGTGGTGGTAGTGGCCGCGCGGTGGGACCAGCCGTGTCGAGGAGGACGGAGGGGCTGGGCAAAGTTCCTCGTTGAGATATTTAGTTTGCTCTATTGTGCGGGAAAGAGTAGTCGAGTTGTGGACCCGAAGGCGCGCGCGGACGTGGGGGTGCAGACCCGCCAGAAAATAGCTCAAGTAGTGGTCGAGGGCCAGGTCGGGGACATGTGTAGTGACTGTGATGAATTCGTTGATGTAAGTTGCCACTGAGTCAGACTGGTGGACGGAACTGAGGCGCTCAAAGGCAATACCCGTCTAGCGGTTGTCGTAGTGGCGGAGGAGTTCCTCCTTTAATGCGGTCCAAGAAATGTCAGGTGTCTGATGGCGCATCCAACGCACTCAATGGAGCGGCAAGCCTTCCATATAGATAGTGGCGAGGGGGACCTTCTGGTCAGCGGGGGCGGCCTGCAAGTCGAAGAACTACACGGCGCAGACAATCCACCTGAGAGGGTCGGTGCCATCGAACACCGGAATCTCAATCCGGCGGAGGTGGTCTGGGGCACAGTCTGTCGTGCGGTGCAAAAACACCAAGTGGTCGGGAACGGTTGAAATTGGTGGCGGTGGAGGAGGAGTCGGGGGGCAATTAACTGTCGCAGTAAGCCCTCGAAGGAGGAGCGTGAGGCCCGCCGACTGGGCTTCGATGTGATCCATGCGCTGAGAGTTCAATGGTGTCGTGTTGGAGCCTTGGAGGTGTTCTCGTCAGCATAGAGGATCATGGCCCGAGTTTTGGGCATGAACCGCAGTTAGGAGGAGCGGCAAGGACAGCCGAAAGGCAGCAATAGTTGTAGGAGGAATTCCGGACACGGCAAAGGGCAGCCAAACCGAGATGCGGACGCTGGAAGGCCGCTGAATCCGCAGGAGGGCCGCCAAAAAACGGAGAGGAGTAGAATAAGCCGTTGGAAGGCCGCAAAAGCCGCAAGAGAAGGCGTTGAGGGTGGCTCTGTACTTAGCGGAAATGAGGCATTGTTGGGCAGGCCGGAGCGGCCGCTGGAAGGGCCGAACGGGGCAAAGTTGCAGAAAAATGTCGGCGCAGTCGCAAGAGAAGTCGGGAGATGCAGTCCCGGTCGCAGGAGAAGTCGGTGAAGCAATCGCTAACGCAAGAGAGGTCAGTGATGCAGTCGGTGTTGTCGCAGGAGAAGACAGTGGCGCGGAAGTCGCTCAGCACGGATCGTGGAGGTAGACGCACAATTGGATCTCCGGAAGGAAGCACCGGAGTGGTGGGGCGAAAACCGACCTCACGGAATCGGAAGCGGAAGCAAGGAGATGCGAGCGTTAGAACGTGGACTCCATAGCAGGAGGGCGTGGTGGCTGGAACGGATCAGGATTGGCAAAGGGTGGTATTAGGGCTCGATAGAACTCTAATAGATGGCAGGTCGGACTACTTGATAGAGAAGAGGAAATTGCATTACATTAAACGATAAAAAATGCAATCGAGAACAAGTTCTCGCCAAACGTCCGGAGGCTGGGTCCTCCTTGACACTCCACTCTCCAAGAGAGCCTAAACCCTAGACTTCCAAAATGTGTCTCCCTAAAGAAACCGACACTCATATATATAGGTGAGTGGCGGAAAATATAAATTACAAAATTGCCCATGGGCTACATAAACTAAAAAAGTATGTGGCGGCCGATTCGTATCATTGTCGTTGTTGCCTTGCACTTTGCTGCCTTTAGTTCTCCTGCCCGTCGTTGTCCGGAGTTTCTTCCCGCTGTTGGAGCTCGTTTCTGCCTTCTTCTAGCCGCAAGTACTCTATCTGCGCCGCTTCACCTACTCGACTAGCCGCAAGTTCTCTGTCAGTTTCTCTGCTAGCCGCAAAGTCCTTTAGCTGCTAGTTGTCTAGCCGCAAGTGCACTGTCGCTGCTCCTCTAGCCGCGTGAGTTGCTGTTCGTCTTCCTTGGCCTTATCGCCAGTATTTGTTGACTCGTCGTTGGTTCTGTTTTTTGCTCTCCCACCTGCCTGTGCTCTGTTGCTCTCCAGGCCGTCGTATCTGCCTGTATTGTCCTTTTGTTGTTCTCCAGGTTGTTGTGATTGTCTGTGCTCTCTTCTTGCTGCTGCTTAGACCGCAATTCCTTGTCATTTGATCGTATACTGTCGTTGCCCTCTTGTCCACCAGGCCGTCGGTTATATCAGAGCTAATTGCTACCCGTTGTTGTTGATTGACTAGCGACATCAGCTCTTCTCGCCGCCGTTGAATGCTACCCGCCAGGTCGCCGCTGTTTGCTCTTTTTGCTAGCCTTATTCGACTGGCTGCCTGGTATATTTGCCCCCTCCAGGCCTTGATGCAGCTTCTTCTTGGTTGGATCCTCTCCAATGGCCGCACATGCTACTCTGTTTCTTTTGACCCAACAGTATTCTCATGGTAGGCACATCTCTTCTCATGGTAATGGTCGACACACTCGGCTTCCCTTAAGTGTACTTACTGAGGTCGAGATGGTCACCTCAAAGTCACTTGTTACAATCTGCACGGTCTACCTCCTGTACCGCCGCCTCTACTATCAACCCTGCTCCAAACAGCATTTGTGCTGACATTGATGCCCTGTGCACCCAACTCCACCACCTTCAAGAGCTGATTTGCCACTCCTCCGGCTCTGTTGTGTCTATTTCTGATGAGGGTGTTTCCTGTCTTGCCCACAATTCCTCCTAGATTATGGACTCTGGGGCAACACATCATATTACCTCAACAAAACCGTCTCGCTATTTGGACTCTGCACAACCCAAGTTCATTATTGTTGTCAATTAGAACACTACTCCAGTTGTTGGATCAACCGACATCACCCTTATGGACTTAACTCTTCCCTCACTCTTCGCTTGGTTCTTCATGTTCCGGGCTCTCCTTTCAATCTCCTATCTATTAGTTGTCTCACACAAGATCTTGATTGTTATGTGATTTTCCCTAACACCACTTGTGTTGTACAAGATCGATGGATGCATACTGTCATTGGTAAAGAAAAACTATTTAATGGGCTTTACATCTTGGACCCCCACACCCCACGATTATATCCACTATTAGTTCTGTCAAATGGCATCGGCGTCTTGGACATCCCCCTCTCCGCATTCTCCAAAAAGCTCCTCCAGATTTGTCTCTCACCGACTTCACATGCGAGTCATGTATCTACAGGAAACACCAGCGTTCTACCTTTTCACCACATTGTACTCGGCGCGATGCTTCCCTTGTTTTAGTTCATTCAGATATTTGGGGACCCTATAAAACCATCAGTGTTTCTGATTATCGTTACTTTGTTATCTTCATTGATGATTACTCACATATGACATGGTTGTATTTTTCTCATGATCAATTTGAACTGCCTCATGTCTTGTGTCTTTATCTTTGAGACTCGCAACCAATTTTCTACTATCATTAAAGCACTTCACACTAATAATGCTCGTGAATACACAAGTAATGTGTTTACAAACTTGTGTACTGAGTTTGGCATCATCCATCAAACCACTTGTGTATACTCCCAAACAAAATGGTGTTGTCGAACGCAAAAACCGTCGCATTCTTGAGGTTTCCCGCACCCTGATGTTTCAAATGAACCCAACCTGTGTTGGAATTTCGCAGTTTCTACGGCCTACCACCTCATTAATCGTCTGCCCTCCTCTCTTCTCAATTTTGTGATTCTATTTAACCTCTTGTTACTCTTCCCCCCCCCCCTGCAGTCACCCCACGTGTTTTCGGCTGCGTTTGTTATGTTCACAATCTTGGTCAATCTATTGACAAGCTTGCCTCACGTGCCACAAAATATATATTTGTTAGGTACTCTTCCACTCAGAAAGACTATGTTTGTTATTCTATCACTGATCAGAAGATTGTTGTATCCGCATGTTACCTTTCTTGAAGACCAGTCATATCATTCTCAACCTCTTGACCCTCCACTATCACTATCGTCTCCTCCTCTGCGACCAGCAGTTCCGATTAGTTCACCACTTCCACCTCTCCTCCCCACGCCACGTCCAATACAACAGCCAAAACCTCCTCTGATTCGTGTGTACACTGGTCGTCCGTCTTATTCTAATGCCCTGAGCCAGTTACCTTCTACTAATGACACTTTGCGCTCGGCTGGTCCGGACACACCTTCTACAGCTCACTCCATCAGTAATTTTTTGTCTTTGCATTGCTTATCTCCACTCCATATTTCACTATCGTCGGTTTCCACCCCTAATTCTTTGCAGGAGGCTTTTCAACATCCGGGTGGCGGGCGTCTATGGAAGAAGAAATGGCTGCCCTTTGGGCCAATCACACCTGGGATCTTGTCCCTCTCCCTCCTGACCAGACGTGTGTGGGATGCAAATGGGTCTTTACTATCAAACATACTCAAAATGGGACAACTAAACGCCTTAAGGACCGTCTTGTCACCCTGGATTTACTCAACAAAACAATCTTGACTATGAAGAGACTTTCTCCCATGTTGCAAAGTTAAACATTGTCCGTGTCTTGATCTCTTTGGCAGTTCATCGGCATTGGCCCTGCATCATTTGAACGTTAAAAATGTTTTCCTCAATTGTGATCTTATTGAGACTGTCTTCATGCATCAACCTCTCGGCTTTGAGACCATGGGGAAGTCACTTGTATGTCACCTCTGGAAATCTCTTTATGGCCTCAAACAGTCACCTCGGGCATGGTCTGACAAGTTCAGTCGGGTTGTTAGTTATGTTGGGTTTACTCAGAGCTTGACCGACTTCTCTCTCTTCACCCGACATAGTCCATCAGACATCATAATACTCCTGATTTATGTTGATGATATCTTAATTATTGTAGATGATTCGAAAGGTATACATATGATCAAGGAATACTTGGCTTCCGTGTTCCAGGCCAAAGATTTAAGTAATCTCTGATACTTTCTTGGCATCGAGGTAACCCGTCGACCCGATGGTCTTGTCTTATCTCAAAGAAAGTATTGCCTTGATTTTCTTCATGATGTTGGCTACTCTAGTTGCAAGCCAGCTGACACACTCATGGATGTTAACCAGAGGCTCTGTGCATACTCCGACTCTGATACTCTCCTACCAAACTCAGAATATTATCGTCATCTTGTGGGAAAGTTAATATATTTGACAGTTACAAGACCCGATATATCGTTTGATGTTGTGATTGTTAGTAGGTTTATGCATGCTTCAAGAACTTCTCATCTTCACGCAGTTGAGTGCATTTTCTGATACCTGAAGTCTGCTCCCGGACAAGGGTACGTATATAAGCCCTCCTCGTCTCTATCTCTCATTGCTTACTCTGATGTTGATTATGCTGGATCCATTGATGATCGTCGTTCCACAAGTGATTTTTGCACATACTTTGGTGGTCATCTTGTTATCTAGCGAAGCAAGAAGCAATCTGTCGTCGCATGCTCATCTGCAGAAGGTGAGTATCGATCAATGGCCTCTGTTGTCTCTGAACTCACATGGCTGGAAAGTCTTCTGAGAGTCTTGGGTGTCAAACTCTCCTCTCCTGTCATATTGTTCTGCAATAGTCAAGTTGTCATTCATATTGCCAAAAATCATGTGTTTCATGAACGTACCAAGCATATAAGGTTGATTGTCACTTTATTCGGGAAAAGGTTCAACTCAGGAAATTGTACTTGAGACATGTTCCATCTACAGAATAAGTCGCTGATATTCTTACAAAAGCTCTACATGTACAACCATGTATTCGGTGAGTGGGGCCCTTAGAAGTGGAGTCAAGGCCAGGAGGGGCAATTCAGGTTAAGGCGAGCCGAGTGCGCAAGTGGCTGGGTCTCACCCAGCTCGCGAGTGGCTAGGTCTCGCCCAGCTCGCAAGTGGCTAGGTCTCGCCCAGCTCGCGAGTGGCTAGGTATCGCCCAGCTCGCGAGTGTCTAGGTATCGCCCAGCTCGCGAGTGGCTAGGTCTTGCCCAGCTCGCGAGTGGCTAGGTCTCGCCCAGCTCACCAGGAGTCAAGGCAGGCGGCGAGTGCATGCTTCATTAAGCACTCGCCGTCCCAAGCGAGTGGTAAACTCTCTCTCTCTCTCTCTCGTGCGGTATGGACCGAGAGAAAGCAAGGGGCGAGTGGGGTGCTTTGACTCGCACTCGCCCGGATTCAAGGCAGGCTGCAAGTGCAGGCCTCATCAAGCACTCGCCGACCCAGGCGAGCGGCAAAGACTCCCGCGACATTTTCTCCTAGATGAATCACAATTTGGTCTACTAATAGCCTCTCCAAACAGCGGAGTTACGTTGTTGGCAGACCGTTTTGGGTTGCGTATAGTACAACCAGAGAAAAATCTAGGTACGGCAAGCTTGTAATATATTATGTAAATTGATCCCACAAATTGTATACAACCACTTCTAATGAGACAATAGAAAATCTAGGTACGACAAGCTTGTAATATACTATGTAAATTGATCCCACAAATTGTATACAACCACTTCTAAAATTGACCCATCAATTTTCATTAAATTCACTTCGGAGTTTGAGATTAATTTAGAATTTATGATTATAGTTTCTAAGAAAAAACCATTTATAGATAGCTTTTTGAAGCAAAAAAAAGGTCAGGCAAGAACTAACCTCCAAGTCTCTATCCACTTGCGTCCTGTCCTTAATACTACTATAAAGTTGAGATTGTAAAGTAAAAGGCTGAAGCTTAACCTGAAAATTAAGAAGGATCTAGAAGTATGAAAAGCATTACAAATATAAGTATATAACAGTACATTTGAGCAACAATAATTCAACAATATAGTATGTTAAGAATATAATCAATATTTTCCATGTTCAAATTAATTAATTATTTTCTCTATCAAGTCAATTTGAAGTTTGTTGAAAGATGAACAATAATGAAAGAAAAAATTGCTTGCTCTAAACGTGGTTAGATATGTAATGTAAGAGCTAGCCAAAGATAAAAGGCAGTGTAAGCAATAGAGCAATACCCATGCTGACAGTGTAATGCTAGTCATTGACTTAGGATGCCTTTAAGCATTTTATTTATTTTTATAATTGTAGAAAAGAGCATGATCAATGAAGGAAAATCAGTAAACCTTGTATATCCTTGTTCAGTATGTAAATACAATGTATGAGTACATATATATAGGAGGGAGAAGGAGAGAGGAGTCATATATACATGGTGTGGGACTAATACAACAAGAGAAAAAGAAAGACTAAATAGGCCATTAAGCGGGCATTTACAATGTCTTTTCTAACACTCCCCCGCAAGCAAGAGCGTACAAGTCGTAGGCACCAAGCTTGACCAAGAACTTATAGAATAGAGTACTAGGTGGAGCCTTAGTAAGAAGATCCGCAACTTGGTCAGTAGCTGGAACATGTCTCAATTCCAGTTTCTTCATTTGAACTTTCTCTCGAATGAAGTGACAATCAACTTCAATGTGTTTTGTTCTTTCATGGAAGACCAGATTCTTAGCTATGGTGAGGAAAATTTTACTCTCATATCTCCTAGGAGACTTTTGAGCCAAGTAAGCTCGGATACAACAGACGTCATTGAACGGTACTCAGCTTCAGCTGAAGATCGAGCATCCACAGTTTGTTTCTTACTGCGCCAAGTAACAAGATGTTCTCCCAAGTAGGTACAAAATCCGTTGGTAGAGTGCCGATCATCCAGGGATCCAGCATAATTTGCATTTGAATACGCAACCAGAGTTGGAGTAGGAGTAGGGGGGTTTGTACACCAACCCTTGACCTGGGGCAATTTTTAGGTATCTCAGGATGCATTAGACGGCCTGTAGATGAGACATCCGAGGAGAGTGCATAAATCGGCTGACAACCCCAATAACAAAGGGTATGTCCGATCTTGTGACAGTTAGGTAAATCAGTTTTCCAACAAAACGTCGATAGTATTCTGGATTTGAAAGAAGTGGATCTGTATCTGAGCCCCCAGCACAAAGCTTATGATTGACATCCATGAGAGTTTTGGTCAGCTTGCATCCAGAGTAACCGGCATCCTGAAAGAGGTCAAGACAATACTTCTGTTGAGATAGGACAAGGCCATTCGAACGTCTCACGATCTCAAGGCCGAGAAAATATCGGAGGTTCCCCGGATCTTTTGTTTGAAAACCAGAGCTTAGGTGTTGTTTGATTATTGGTATTCCCTTTGAGTCATTGTCTGTGATTAGGATGTCGTCAACATACACCAAGAGGAGAACAGTGTATGTTGTGTGATGTCGAGTAAACAGAGAGAAGTTTGCGGAGCTCCGAGTAAAACCAACCTCTCGCACAGCCCTAATGAATTTGTCGAACCATGCCCGGGGGACTGTTTGAGACCATAAATTGATTTTTTGAGTTGACAAACCCCGGACTCCCTCGTGGTCTCAAACCCTGGAGGTTGTTGCATGTAGACTGTTTATTGCAGATCTCCATTTAGAAAGGCATTTTTGATATCTAGTTGATGTAAGGGTCATTGACGATACACAGCCACTGAAAGGAGAACACGAACCGTGTTAAGCTTGGCCACGGGAGAGAATGTTTCTGTATAGTCGAGACTTTATTGTTGAGTAAATCCACGAGCCACCAGCCTGGCTTTAAGACGGTCAATTGTCCCACCAACAACACGCTTGATGACAAATACTCATTTACAACCAACAGTAATCTGGCCTGGAGGAAGAGGAAGCAGATCCCACGCCTGGTTAGCCCAGATGGTTGTCATTTCTTTGTCCATGTCTGCCCGTCAGCCTGGATGTTGGAGAGTCTCCTGCACAGAGTTAGGGATAGAAACAAAAGATAGGTAAGTAGCAAAGGTGTGAAGCGCCGGGGACAGACGATGTAATGACACATTTGTCATGGGATGAGCGGTGGAGGCCGGTGTCGGATCAGCAGGTCGCAGAGTTTCAGAGGTCGAAGCCGACTGCATTGGGGCGGCAAAGCGAGGAGGGAGACGAGTATAGACACGAATAAGAGGGAGTTTCTGAAGAACGGTAGCCGGATCAGGTAGAAGTGGTGGTGGAGGAGAGGTAACGGGGATAACAGGTCTTGGCAAAGACTGGGGTGGAAGAGGTGGGTTTGGAGCGTTGAAGTATGGTTGATCTTCCCGAAAAGTAACGTCAACAGAGACGGTCACCTTGCGTGTAGTAGGAGAATAGCAAACATAGCCTTTCTGGGTACGGGAATATCCGACAAACAAGTGTTTAGTCGCTCGGGGATCCAACTTGTCCGAAGGCGGACCAAGTGCGTGAAGATAGCAAGTACAACCAAAGATGCAAGGCGTGAGAGAGAACAGTGGAGTAGACGGGAAGAGAAGACTAAACGGAGTAGTATTTTGGAGAACGGAGGAAGGGAGACGGTTAATGAGAGCTGTTGTCGAAAGAGCAAAGTTTCAATATACCTTGGGGACCTGCAATTGAATCATGAGGGAGGGAGCAACATCAAGGAGGTGTCTATTTTTCCGTTCGGTGATGTCGTTTTGTTGCGGAGTATAGGCACATAAAGTCTGGTGAATAATTCTGAATTCAGAGCAGATATTGGCAAATTCATGGTTAGTGTATTCGCGAGCATTATCAATTCGAAGAGTTTTGATTTTGTCAGAAAACTGTATGCGAGTTTCAAGAACGAAAGCCCAGAACACACATGGAAGCTCTGAGCGATCACGTAGTAAGTATAACCATGTCATCCGAGAGTAGTCATCAATAAAGGTAACAAAGTAACGATAGCCAGATATATTAGAAATTTTATACGGGCCCCAAACATTAGAGTGCACTATAATAAAAGGAGTGGAGCTCCGAGTACAATTAGGAGGAAAAGATGAACGATGTTGTTTTCCCAAAATACATGAATCACACGTAAAAGGCGGAAGAGAAATATTAGGAAGGGTCTTCTTGAGGACCAGTAGAGCATGCTCAAGACGCTGATGTCAATCAACGGAGGAGACTGATGAGAGGATGGTAGGAGAAACATCAAGAAGGTAGAGCCCGTTTTGCAGTCGTCCTTTACCAATGATACTCTGCGTCTGTCGATCCTGCATCAGAAAAGAAGTAGAGGTGAATGTGACAGAACAATTCAAATCGACAGTGAGGCGACTTACAGAAAGCAGGTTAAACGGGGATTCCGAGACATGAAGAGCCAAGCGGAGAGATATAGATGAATTCAGAGGAATATCAGTAGAGCCAGAGACAAGAACGGTAGCGTCATTGGCCACAGTGATATACTTAGGATATGAAGAATTCAAGTATTGAGGTGGCTTCAGCGAGGTGATATGGTGAGTAGCACCTGAATCCACTATCCAGCGTGGACCAGTGGATAGACAAGCGATACCTTCATTAGAGACTGAGGCAACAGAGGCAGGCGGGTGACTGAGCATCCCGTGAAGTTGCTGGAGCTGGAGGCGAACTTCGTCAAGATCAGCACGAGTGGCAGAGGGACTGGGGGCAGCAACAGAAGCAGTCGGACGCGGAGGAAGACCATGTTTGCGGTAGCAGGTCGCCTCAAGGTGTCCATCCTTTCCGCAAAAAGAACACTCAGGCCGCGGGCGGCCACAACGACCTTCTCCCCGAGAGCCTGAACGTCCTCCACGAGTAGGAAGAGGGAGAGGCAGTAATGGCGTAGATGAGTGCTGGAGAAGGGCCAGGGAGGGAGGTCCAGTAGTATCAGGAGGCGGTGAGAATTTGAACAGCATAGAGCACACATCAGAGAACGAGAGAGTCATAGAAGACAAGAGGATCAGAGCCCGAACACTCAGAAGATGAAGCGGGACCCGATCCATCATCATGGCAATACCGACTACTTCCTTTTGAGCGTGCTAGGCAGCGAGGTCCAAAGTCGGGGGCTGATGCTAAATCCAGCCTTCAACCAGTGTTTTAGGACTGAGCAACAAACGAGATTAAGTCGATAGCACCGCCGGTGTCAAGAGTCTGAAGACCGGTAATGATGTCATACAGATGCTGGAGATTGTCCTTGCCTGAGTAAAGAGAATGAAGCTCATCCCACATCGCTTTGGCCGCCTCGTGATACATGGTAATGCGGTAAGGTTCACCATCAAGAGAGTCAAGAAGCCATGTTTGAACGCGCTCATCGTTACGAAGCCAGACATCAGTAGGGATAGCGGGAACATCCTGTGTTAAGTGATGCAGAAATATTTTTGATTGAAAAACCCGGCGAACTAAATGCACCCACTCAACAAAGATTTTCTTTCCTGTCAGAGAGATAGTAGTGATGCGTAACTCGTCACGGAGTTCAGGAATAGGAGTAGCCCCCGCAACAGGAGAAGAGGTAACAGTAAAAGTATCCATGAGCAAGAGGGCAACCGGTTACATAGGATGGCTAGCCGGTCAAGGCGAACAAACCGCATGAGAAACCAGGCGGGCACACCCGGCGGGAAGGCGGCAAGCAATACGGCTAGAGAACAGCGCCAAAAAGCCGAAGAGAAGGCGAAGAGCAGGCCGCACAACAGAAGTGGAAGTCGGCAAGAGAGAAGGATGCGGTTATAGACATTGACCGACAGTCCGCAACACACAGGGGCAAGCCGGAAGAAAACTCAAGCAAGGAGACCTCCTAGTACAAGCAGCGGTTAGAGAGAACAAGAAACAGCGGCAAAATCAAGACCGTGCCAAGCAGCGAGAAAACCGCAGTGGTTCAGATGAAAACAGCGCTCCGCAGAAGACCGGGGCGAGCAGCAGTGGTGGCGACCACGAGAGGCTGTGCGAGCAAACCGCGCGAGTAGACAGATTGCGCGATCCAGAAGAGAAGCCGCAGCGGTTAGAATAGACAAACCGCGCGATGAAGAGGAAGTAAACTGCGCGAGTAAGAAGACAACCCGTCGTGGTTAGAACGGATAACCTCATGCGATCAAGAAGAAGAAGCCACAGCGGACTCAAAAACAGATCGCGGGAGGGCAAAAAGGTTGGTCCCAGCAGCAGAGGCTATAAAAGCACTGGAAAGACACGAGAATCAGGAGGAGAGAGAGAGAAACTCG
Source organism: Platanthera guangdongensis (assembly GCA_039583875.1). NCBI lineage: Eukaryota > Viridiplantae > Streptophyta > Magnoliopsida > Asparagales > Orchidaceae > Platanthera > Platanthera guangdongensis. Next base: position 2,206,610 of record CM077154.1, on the reverse strand, counting down.
TCGAGTGCCGAGCGGATAGAAACAAATCTATTCGGCAAGAAGGCAGCACGCCGAGTCTGCGGAAAGAGAGAAACTCGTCGAGTACCGAACGGATACAAGAGTTCTATCCGGCAAGAAGGTAACTCGCCGAGCCCGCGGAAAGAAGAGAAGAGGAGACCGCCTAAGGGGTGGCGGTTAAGAAATCAGAGAACGCACAAGGAGGACATGTAGCTCTGATACCATGTAGAAAAGAGCACGATCAATGAAGGAAAACTTGTAAATCTTGTATATCCTTGTTCAATATGTAAATACAATGTATGAATACATATATATAGGAGGGAGAAGGAGAGAGGAGTCTCATATACATGGTGTGGGACTAATAAAATAAGAGAAAAAGAAAGATTAAATGGGTCATTAGACAGGCCTTTACAATGTCTTTTCTAACAATAATAATAGATTCTGTGATGCATATCATAATCTAACCCTTGTCATCTGTTATGAATTATGATTAATGTTATATTTCTTTTTACTTTGTATGGTCTTATATTTCATACATCTTTATATATAAAAGGAAGATGATTACTTGAATTAATCATATAGAACCTATTTTTCACTCTCAACATGGTATCAGAGAAAACACTCCTAGTACCCTAGCCTGCTCGCTCGTCGGATCAGCGTTCTCCCGTCACTGAGCGTCCGCCTCACCCCGCACGTCTCTAGCACAAGTGACTGCTCTGCGTCTTCTCCAGCGGGTGCTCCTCCAATCGCGCGACTACTTAGGTGAACTCCCGCGAGATTTCTCAACGCATTTCTTCATACGCACCTCTAGCCTTTCGGTCGCACGACTCTTCCGTGCATTTCTTCCCATCCTTGCACTTCTTCCCACAAGCCTTTCTCTTCCCGAGCTCTTCAGCCCTCCTTCGTGAGATCTCCTTGTGCTTGTTTGGCGCCAAACACCTTTGTGGTGAGGTAATCTTATTTCCCTTTTTTCTCCTTTTGTGAGGTGATGATTTATCTTCCTCCCCTTGCATGATTTGTGCGACTTCTCTGTGATATGTGGATCGGATCGTGGGTCTTGGATGACTTAGTACAACCCTCTTTATTTCGTAAAATCCCTAGATATTTTTGGTAATTTTCATATTTTTATTCTTGAATCTCCATGTCAAGTAGTGTTGATTATCTTGTTCCCTCATCGGCATTTGTTACTCTCATGAGATCCCTCAGAGCGAGTCATGATCATAATACTCCTGAATTACTACCGTTCGTTTGGGTGATTCCAATTAAATCTCGTGGTCATACTCCATCGCCTTGTCGCTTAAGACTCATCGCATATTTGGTTATGTGAATGGCATCAATAGGGAACAGGAAAACGACTCATCAAATTAGATGCAACGGGAGTCTGAAAACTCCTTAGTAATGTCCAAAATTTGATGCAGGAGTCCATTGCTCTTAACTATTTGTTTCTGGACACTGCTACTGGAATTTTGAACAGAGTTGAGTTTACCTACTCACGCAGAGGCAATGTTACTCAGATCTTCCAATTAGGATGGAAGATATATTTGTTTCACAAAGGTGATCATTCTCCCTTAGTTTCTTACTTGAAGTTTACAGAATTGTTCCATGAATGTGACCATTTTGATCCTCTCACGCTTGCTATCCATGAGGATGAAGTATTGGTTCGGGCTCATGAAGAACATAATAGGATTTTTGAGATCCTTCATGGGGATCCATCGCGATTTTGATCAGATCAATGTTCAAATTCTTAGGTACCCACAGTTACCATCCCTACATAAGGTATATTGTATTATACAGCAAGAGTATGATCACTGACAGAACTTACTCAGCTCCGGAAGGTTCCTCCCATACTGCTACTACCTTTATTCCAGGTGGGTTATCGACACGTGATTTTAACAAGTTGCCTGATAATGGCCATATGATTTTTGATTATTGTGGAAAGGGCTGTCACACCAGAGACAATTGCATTAAACTCCATGAATTTCCAAAACAGGGAGGAAGTATTGCACAGCTGGGTGGTCGTGGATATGGGAGATCTCAAGGCTATCATGCCCATCCACGTTCGGCTCACATAACAGATGTCATTGATTACACATTTTCTAGTAATATCAAATTTGACTCCACTTCCCCCCTTGAACTATTCATTGAAAAAATGTAGGTTCTTCACGGCATGTTGCATGGTCTCTCGACTGGGCCTACTGCATTATCATCGTCCAAGGATACCAAGTGCTCATTCTGCCACATCACATGTTTCCACCCGTTGGATCATTGACTCAGAAGCCATTGATCATATCACTAGTATGTCTCGGGTTTTGTATCATATAATCCTATGTCAGGTAGAGATACGGTAAGCATTGCAGATGATTCTCTTTCAATCAGTGTTGTAAAGGGCTTCATTCTTCCACCTCTCTCACCCTATACTTAATTCTTCGTGTTCCAAACTTCACTCGATAACTTGATAAATTATATGAACTGCTCGGTAACATTCATTCCTTCTTATATTTTTCAGAACTTGAAAATAGGGAAGGTGATTGCCTCTGGCGCAATTACAGGACCAACACACAGGATCATTCAATAATACTAGAATAACCACCAAATCTTATTTCAGGGCCTAGTGGCCTACAGATCCATACATTACTCTCAGGAAAGGTATTAGATGATGTATCCAACATGTTATATCTCATTATGTTTCTTATGACTTTTTCACTATTTTTCGTAAGACCTTTGTGTCTTCTCTGGCTTTCATTTCATTAGCCACATCTTGGCAGGATGCCCATGGAATTCCTAATTGACAAGAGGCAATGATTGGGAAGATGATGACTCTTGAAAAAACTACACATGATATCTGGTGCATCTTCCTCAAGGGAAACAAATTGTTGGGTGTGAGTGGGTATTCTCTGTCATGCAGAACTCTCAAGAGGCTTTTCAAATGTGTAAAGCAAGGTTGGCAACAAAAGGTAATACACAAACCCATGAGATTGACTATCAGAAAACTTTTGCCCTTGGGGCAAAGATGAACACCATAACGCTTAGTTTGTTTGAAGGGTTTGGGAGAGCTGAATTGGTCTTGGTCTCCTAATTACAAATTTGTATATTCATTTGTGTCAATATATGATCAAAATTGGCATTCAGGTAAACCATAGGTTTTCATTCCTTTAAAATTTAGGCATGACTGAAAACCCACCTCTTTAGGTCAGTTTTGGCAGATCTTCCTTCTGTGTTCTTCTACGCTCTTCTGCTTCATTCTTCTTCATTGTTCTTCTCTGTTCTTCTTCTTTTTCTTTTTATATTTCTCTTCTTCTTGTTGTTCTTCTTCTTTTGTCTCTCCAGCTACTTCTTTTGTTTCATCAGCTACCTCTTTTGTTTCTTCGGTTGTTTCTATTGCTTCTTCATTTTTTGGCTACTGCTCTTGCTTCTTCTTCATTGCTTTCAACAACTTCTTCATCTACTTCAGTTAATCCTCCTTTTCCTCCTTGTTCTTCAACCTTAAATTCAAAACTAACGGTCTTTCTTCGAGAGCAACCGAACAAAAGAATTGGAATTTGCTCAATTCCAAAACCTATGAGTTTTTCGTTTTGAACCAAAATCAATTCCTCCCTAATTCCTCCCTCCTGAAACCTGACAATAAACAGAGCATAAGGATTTTACTATATTGTTGATGCATCGGATGACGCATCTGCATAGCTTACACATTTCTTTTTATTATCGTATCATGGTTTTATTATTTAAATTTCTTTTTCATTATGTTATCATCACTGTGTCACATTATTATTTTATCGCATCTCCATTGTTGTATTCTTGTTGGGGGCACATTTTAGTTCCGACGTGTTGGCTCGATCGTCCAACACGGCCTTAAATAAAAAAAATTATAAATTCAGAATTAATTCATTCAAGAGTTTCAATATTATTAATACCTCTTTGATTTTCCATATGCCTCTTTGAGTTCCCAAACCCCCCTCATAATAAAACCACTCTTTTTTTCTCCTAAATGAGTTTGGTCTAACCCTGAAACCCCCCACCCCAACCCCCTATTTACAATCACCCCAATCCTACAATTTATGCAGCTTGGGAAAAGAAAATCGAAGGAGGCATTCTGTCAAAGTCATGATTCACACTGACGAGTCCACCAGAGACGCAAACAACGTCCGGCGATCCACCCCTAATCCCCTACCGGCGGGACAGTGGTCATATAGCGCTGCCCATTCTGAATCTTCCGCCCTTTCCCCTTCACAAATGCACCGCCGACCACTCCATACTGGAACACAAGATTCAGCCACATCCTTTGTTTCTTCAAGAAGGTCGGTCAACCTCCGGTGACCTCATTCCGTCCGTCCAGCGACTGAGACGACCTTTTGTTCCGTGAACTTACAAAACCTCTAGCTTGCTCGACTATTTCTCCCTATGTCACCCCACTCATGACCCCAAGCCTTCCTAGTTCTTGTTCACAAACAGCCTACACAAGTCTCCTTCCAACATTAATTCTATCCGAAATTTCCTACCCGACTGTTTTTCCCTTAAATCTTGAACCACACTTCCTCCTAAGTTCTCTCAGCCTTGGGAAATCGCTCAAGTGCAGGTATTAATCTATCTCCCTCAGTTACTTTAAATTCATGCAATTAATTTTTAAGTGATCAATATTTAAAAATGCTTGCATTTGTTTCTTTTTCGTTGTTGTTATTTTCTTGAATTGGTTGTTTGATTTACAGCTACTCTTCTTTCTTATATTGGTTGTTTGATTTACAGCTACTCTTCTTTCTTATATTGGTTGTTTGATTTACAGCTACTCTTCGTGAAACACTTGTGGCATATAGTCTTCTTGAACTCAGACTAAATAATTAAGGAAAATAATTAAGCTCAAATTTCTAACGAGGAGCCCACTCCCTTGGTATCGTAAACCGATTAAATTACTAAACAAGTTTCTTAATTTATTGCAAAAAAAATTATTTAGAAAAACTAGATTACATCAATTCGATACCAGAGCAATATCGATTCACTTCTATTATGATTTTAAGAAAAAATCAAAAAAAATATTTCATTGCTAAAAAAAACTTCCTTTTAAAAAAATCCTTTACAATTTTCTCTTGCTCAATTCCATGAGACGACGATGACTTGAACCAACGCATGGGGAACCTCATGCAATTAGTTGAAGCACTTACCGCCAACATGAGAGATTTGGAAAGTCGTGAGCAAGTTAAGGACCTTCATCAATAATATAGAAACTATTAGCAAATAGTAGAAAACATGTTGTATTGGCCCATTAATAAGGCTCATATAGGATTTAGTGTTTAGTCTCATATTATTTGTATAGCTAATTTTTCCCCTCCTCTCTCCTATATATTTGTACTCATACTTGTATTTTGGTATTCAAGAAGTATATACAAGGTTTGGACCACTCTTTACAGAAACCATTACACACTTGGGCGGGAATCAAGCAACCTCCACGAAACCCTAGAAAAGAAGCACCCATGCCACAACATCCTGAACCCCGAAATCAACCTCGTTGGAATGATGGCATGAGCTGGATGTTGGCAATTTTGAGAGTAAAGTAGAACCCGAACTATGTTTAGATTGGCGTGAGCATATGGAACGATTCATGGCATGGAAACAAATGCGCATAAATCGACAGGTCGAGTATGCCACCCTTAGGATTAAAAGACCAGCATTAGTCTGGTGGGTTTAATTGGAGCGCACACGATTCATGTTGGGTCTAGCCTCAATCACAACCTGGGTAGAATTTACAGCCCAACTATAAAAGGGATATGTACCTCTGGATTCTTATCGCAAATTTCATAACCCGCGTCAGGATAAGATCTCGGTGGATGATTACACCAACGAGCTTCCAGTTTAGGTTGAGTATACAAGAGGAGGACAATATGATTGTGTCTCGTTACTTAAATTGGCTTCATTATGTCATTCGAAAGCAGTTAGAGCTTCACGACTTTAGAGGATTAGGGGAGATATCCAGTAGGGCACGTCATGTCGAGTCATCCGTACAAAAGAAAACTTCTGGCAATAGGACTATTAATAGGTCGTCTGGTGTAGTTCCATAGCCGGCTACTCCTAACCCCCCACCCCCCTCATGTTGAACCGTCCCTTAAGGTCAATTAGTGCCCCCACACCTCCACCTGCCGTGTATAAAGGCAGAGAGATTACTGGATTCCGATCCAACCTTGGGTTCTTTCGGTGTTTTAAGTGCATGGAGCTGGAACCTATGTTCTTAAGGCACTCCTCAGGCGCGCCTAAAGCTCCAGGATCAACAGGCTCAGAGGCTTGCGCCTTCGCGCGCCTTTTTGCGCCTTTGGAGCATAAAAGTACGGTTGGCTGTGATTTTTGTTGCAAACTTTTTTTTCCAAAAGAAAGAAAGAATGCAATAACTCAATAGTTTTTGCATGATTTAGAGTTTGCGAAACATAATCGAGCGTTCATACTTAGATATGATTCAAGCGGTCATATAAATTCTATTTTTTAAGATATATATAAATGATTGTGATGAATGATTAATAAGTAGAATAGATGAAAAATCTGATCAAGAATATGAATTGATGTTTGATGCTTATTTTTTAAAATGAATGTGATTGTGTCTTGCCTTCGCCAGGCGCACGTCTGCACCTTGAGCCTTGTGGCTAGTCTCCAAGACCCATTTGTACCTTACTACGCCTTGCGCCTTTAATAACTAAGGCTGGAACACAAATTCATGGAGTGCCCTCGTAGATAGTTCGTAGCAATAGTCGAGTCTGAAGAAGATTAGAAGCCTGAATATGGGGTATTTCTTACTGAATCCCAACTTGATCCAGTAGCTGAAGATGAAGTAGAAGTTGAAAGAGAGTACGTTGAGCATTTAGTCTGTGTTCTTCAGCATAGCATACTCACCCCCAAAATTTTCACTAAATACGAGAGGTTGAGGCATAACATTTTCATATTACTGCACGCATTCAGGGCAACTTTTGCATCATCATTATACATAGTGGTAGTAAGGAAGATTTTGTGTCTCAATGCATGTTAGATAAATTAAAACTTAAGAAGCGATCTCTAGGAAAGACAAATAGTTTGTCTTGGGTTGCTAGTTCAATGACTATACACTGTACACATCAGGGTTTAGTTAATTTTTTCATATGAGGTACCTACCAAGATTCCATTTGGTGTCATGTAGTACCATAGAGGTTTGTCACGTTCTGTTAGGGCGATCTTGATTGTTTGGCATACGACTGTTTCATAATAGAGTGAGGAACTCATATATCTTTGAACGAAGTGGGTGTACGATCATTCTTCTACCCCTAAAGAATGGACCTCTACCCAAGTCCTTGGAGCGTTCTTTATCAGGTAGTAGCACGTCTTCTCCTATCACTGCAATTTCATTTCGCTCATACGTTACTTTCTAGGTCCCAATTCCAGGAGTAGATGAACGAGAGTGAAATCGTCTACATCTTAGACAGTTTAGAATCCAGCTTAGAGACTGTCGACATTCCAAGTAGGGTTCAAACCCTTATTTCTGAATTTTCGAGAATTATGCTTGATGAGCTACCGGATCATCTGCCATCCATATGTGATGTTCAATATCGTATAGACCTTATGCCTGGTGTTAGCCTCCCTCATTTATCACATTATTGTATGAGTCCTAAGGAACACAAAGAACTCCACCGGCAGGTCACTAACCTAATTAAGAAAGGTCATATTAAGGAGAGTATGAGCTCTTGTGTCGTTCCAGCATTACTTGTTCCCAAGAAAGATGGGACTCCACACGTGTGTAGACAATCAATCAATTAATAAAATTACAATTAAATATCGCTTTTTGATCCCCCAATTGAATGATATGCTCGACATGCTCAGTTGTTCTAAGATCTTCACCAAGATAGATCTCAAGAGCGGTTATCCTCAGATCTGGAACCGACCTGGGGATGAATGGAAAACCGCACTCAAGACTAGGGAAGGGTATATTAGAGGCTTGTTATGTCATTTGGGCTCTCCAATGCCCCCAGAACTTTAAGACATCTGATGCACCAGGTTTTAAGACTTTGATCGGAGTATGTGTGGTCGTCTATTTTGATAATATACTAATTTATAGTATCAACCCCGACCACATTTAGATCACTTAGGTCAGGTCCTACATATTTTACTAGAAAATTAGTTATACATGAAACATAAGAAAAGCGTATGTTTTACTGATAGTTTGACTTTCTTGGGGTATATTGTATAGTCAGAGGGAATTAAGATCGATCCTGAAAAGATCCAAGTGATTAGAACGTGGTCTAGCACAAAGACGATCACTGAAGCTCACATTTTCACGGGTTAGCTTCTTTTTACTGTCAGTTCATCGGGAACTTTAGCACTCTCATATCTTCGGTGACTGATTGTCTTAAAAAGGATCATTTTATTTGAAATGGTAAGGTGGAGCTTGCGTTCACTAATATGAAAGACAAATTGATTAGTGCTTATGTACTAGCACTTCTTGATTTTAAAAAGATATATGAAGTAGAATGTGATGCCTCGAATGTTGGAATAAGAGCCGTCTTAAGTCAAGAAGGTCGACCAGTCCCCTTCTTTAGTGACAAATTGAATGAGGCCAAAACTCGGTACTCCATATACGATCTAGAGTTCTATGTCATTGTTCAAGCCCTCTGTCATTGACGACGCTATTTAATTCAACGTGAGTTCATACTAAATGCTGATCATGATGCCCTGAGACATTTGAACTCACAAAAAGAGGTATGTATGCATGTCAAATGGGTGGCATTTCTTCAAGAATTTACTCTCTATCTGGAACACAAACCTGGTGTGTCAAACAGGATAGTGGATGCACATAGTCGTAGGGTTCATGTCTTAGTCGCACTACATCCTCGTATCCTCAACTTAGAATCTCAAAAGGAATTATACCCCTTTTGTAACACCCCTTCCCAGTATTACAGAAATCAGCCGTCCGGCCGGGTCAGCGATATAAAGAAAACTAGGAAGCAGTATTAAAACTAGTAGCAGCAGGTAATAACAGTCCAAACTAAACAGATTTACTACTTACAGCGGAGGTAAAAATTAAACTAAGGTTAACCACATACCTGATGTCTGGATTCACAGAGCCACTAAACAAGAATGAGATTTGCAACAACTGAAAATCTGAATTATCAAAATAAGTCTGATACAAGATACATAAAATATTAATGAATTACACTGTCCACAACTACAAGTACATGCTGAAACGGGGTAAACTGAAATAGTAAAAGTACTACACTCTGACACCACCATGACGCTCATCCTAGACGTAGTTTCCCACCTGGGCATGGGCGGACCTACGTAGGGCCGAGTGTGGGCGGCCGCCCACACTGGATTTTAAAAAACTCTTTTTTTAATAATAGTAAATAGGTTAGTTGTCATGATAAATAAGGAAGTAGTGAGTATATAATATTAAAAATTTTACAAATAAAAATAAAGTTTCTTTTGTACCTCAGTTGGTGAAGTGCTTGTTTGTTATCTATATGGTCGTAGGTTCAAATCTCAATCATATCTTATTTAAAGTTTAATTTTTTATAAATAAATTTGTTGCTTTTTTAAAATTTAATTTTTTGTATAAATAAAATCATTATTATGTCATTGTTCAAAACATTAGTTTTATAAACAAATTCATTAGTATGTTCTTATTTAAAATTTACTTTTATAAACAAGTTAATTAGTATGTTGCTTATTCAATTTTTTTAATAAACAAGTATATTTTTATGTTGCATATAATTTTATTTATTATAAATAACTATTAAGTAGTATAAAATTTGAATACTTTTTTTGAATGATTTATACTCTGCCCACACTGAATAAAACTCCTGCGTCCGCCACTGCACCTGGGTCACCTGAAAAACATTGCCCACGAAGGGTCAGAGTAAAGAAAAACAATTCCCCTTAGTGACACTAAAATAGATTTACATATGAATGCATGCATGTCTTTAAAACTAGTCTCGTGCACTGAAAACATTTTATGTTACATGTTATGCATGTTTTTCCTATACTTCCTGGTGAACACACTAAAATTTCATATTCATGACTTTCCGTTCAATTTCTCAAGTCCTGACGTTCACTAACTAGTATACTGTCTCACGTCAAGCCTGTACTTGAGTTCTAAGTGGCTTCTAGCCTACACGTTTACTGGGAAGGCTTTAGGCAGAGTAGCTCCTAACGCGCAAAATCTGAAACTGACGACCCGAGACCATCTGACGAACTCAATTGTTCTAGTGCCACGCGGACACGGTCTCGAATCTACTAACTGTCTCAAAGGGGAGTCAATTCCCAAGACTGTAACTCATAGGATACCATATGACCTATGAGGAAGGTAGTGCGCCTCTACCAAGCACAAAAAGACTGGTGTGCTACTGACCTTTTTGGTCTGACGCTACTCTGCATGGGATATCTTTTCTGATGTACTACTGGTCGACCCTTGACTTTCTCGTGATCGACTTGAAGAGACCTTCGCACCCTTGGTCGGACAGTCTCCAAACTTACGTGTACATGTGAAGTTTCGTACTTAACTAACCGTTCACGATTTTACTAACGTGGTTATGGAATAAGGCGTTATCCTACGCGTTTCCACAATTATTTTCCTACTGTCACTCTTCTCTATGCATGTTTATGATGTTGTACGAAACCTACTCATGCGTATAAAATATAATTACTTGATATGTCTAACTAAAAGAAATTAGGATTTCCTTACCTAATTTCGGTTTTCGTTTTGATTGCCCTATCCTAGGTTTTGGTGTTCGTAGTTCACCACGGATTTTGTATGAAACGCGTTGGGAGCCTCAATCGTGATTTACTACTTACAGCGGAGGTAAAAATTAAACTAAGGTTAACCACATACCTGATGTCTGGATTCACAGAGCCACTAAACAAGAATGAGATTTGCAACAACTGAAAATCTGAATTATCAAAATAAGTCTGATACAAGATACATAAAATATTAATAAATTACACTGTCCACAACTACAAGTACATGCTGAAACGGGGTAAACTGAAATAGTAAAAGTACTACACTCTGACACCACCATGACGCTCATCCTAGACGTAGTTTCCCACCTGGGTCACCTGAAAAACATTGCCCACGAATGGTCAGAGTAAAGAAAAACAATTCCCCTTAGTGACACTAAAATAAATTTACATATGAATGCATGCATGTCTTTAAAACTAGTCTCGTGCACTGAAAACATTTTATGCTACATGTTATGCATGTTTTTCCTATACTTCCTGGTGAACACACTAAAATTTCATATTCATGACTTTCCGCTCAATTTCTCAAGTCCTGACGTTCACTAACTAGTATACTGTCTCACGTCAAGCCTGTACTTGAGTTCTAAGTGGCTTCTAGCCTACACGTTTACTGGGAAAGCTCTAGGCAGAGTAGCTCCTAACGCGCAAAATCTGAAACTGACGACCCGAGACCATCTGACGAACTCAATTGTTCTAGTGTCACGCGGACACGGTCTCGAATCTACTAACTGTCTCAAAGGGGAGTCAATTCCCAAGATTGTAACTCATAGGATACTATATGCCCTATGAGGAAGGTAGTGCGCCTCTACCAAGCACAAAAAGACTGGTGTGCTACTGACCTTTTTGGTCTGATGCTACTCTGCATGGGATATCTTTTCTGATGTACTACTGGTCGACCCTTGACTTTCTCGTGGTCGACTTGAAGGGACCTTCGCACCCTTGGTCGGACAGTCTCCAAACTTACGTGTACATGTGAAGTTTCGTACTTAACTAACCGTTCACGATTTTACTAACGTGGTTATGGAATAAGGCGTTATCCTACGCGTTTCCACAATTATTTTCCTACTGTCACTCTTCTCTATGCATGTTTATGATGTTGTACGAAACCTACTCATGCGTATAAAATATAATTACTTGATATGTCTAACTAAAATAAATTAGGATTTCCTTACCGTGGTGCTGCGACGTTCGTATACTCGACGCGGCGACATTTTCTCTTTCAAAAGTAATCCTACTGTTGGGGACCTTCAAAACGTTGCCCCGACCCCGCCAAAATCCTGTAATTTACCGTATCCCTAATTTCGGAATTTTCCCCTCTACGATAATCTCATGGAAAATTATATATATAACTAGGGTTACAACATTCATGAGTTAAACTTCAGCTATTACCTTTAAGTATAGCGATTGAGGCTCTCAACGCGTTTCATACAAAATCCGTGGTAAACTACGAACTCCAAAACCTAGGATAGGGCAATCAAAACGAAAACCTAGGTTAAATTAGTTTCCAAATCAAAGGAAATCCAAGCAGAAAACGAGAAAAAGGAAGAGATCGAACTCACCGAAACCAAAACGTTCACTTCCACCGGTTAGGGTTGAATCCGGCACTTCCACGGCTAAGGAAGGAAAAGGAAAGCCCACCGATGTCAGCAGAGGAGGGAGGAGAAGTCGGAAATGGTTTCCGGAGAGGGGTCGGACGTCGGATTGCGGCGGAAGGCGTCGGCTCTGCGCGCGGGAGACGGGGTTGTCGCGGCCTTCTTGCGGTTTTTCTCCCGTGAGGAATAGGGTCGGGCGGAGAGGGTTACGGGATTTAACATCAAACCTTGCGGTTTTAATAACCGCATGAGGAGGGGGGAAATTGCTATTGGCACCCCAACACTAATCCTTACAACATAACTTTATTCTCACTGCGCGCCCCTAAAAGAACGCGTCACGCACTATAATTAATGCAATTTACGAGCTAATGGTCACTATCAAAAGGAAAAGTAACATTATACCTTGTCAACGCGTCGCCTCGATCAAAATTCGTCGCGACTTTCCCCTACAATTTTAAATAAATTTCCCTGTCAATTAACGGATGTTACAAATCTCCCCTCCTACAACATTTTCGTCCTCGAAAATTGTAATCATACCTGAATCGAAGAGAAAAGAGTAGTCTGCATTGCTCTGAAGCTCATCCTCTCGCTCCCAAGTATACTCTGGTCTTCCACAGTTCATCCAAAGGACTTTGACCATGCGAATCTCTCTATTTCTGAGCTTCTGTACCCTTGAATCCACTATTCTGACTGGTCTAACCCCAATACTAAGATCTGTCTCAATTGGTGCTTCCTCGGTACTTATGATCTGACTGGAATCTCTGACTGCTCTCCTAAGATAAGAGACGTGCAATACATCATGTACACCACTCATTTCCTCAGGTAAGGCCAATCTATAAGCAACCTCACCAATTCTTTCCAGCACCTCAAAAGGACCAACGAATCTGGGGCTCAGCTTTTTCATCCGCTTTATTCTAGAAACTCCTCTGAATGGTCTCACCTTCAGATAAACGTAGTCTCCAACACTGAACTCTACTGATCTGTGCTTCTGATCATGGTACTTGGCCTGGCGATCCTGAGCTGTCTCCATACGCTCCTGAATAACCTTGATCCTATCAGTGGTCTTATCAATCCATGACTCCCTGATTGTGGATCTCTCTTCACTTTCAGCCCAACATAACGGTGTCCGACAACGTCTGCCATAGAGGGCCTCAAACGGTGTCATCCCAATACTTGTCTGAAAACTGTTGTTGTAGGAGAACTCCACTAGTGTAACATATTTCTCTCACTTTCCTCCAAAGTCCAAAATGCACATCCGAAGCAAATCCTCCAAAGTCCTATTTGTGCGCTCAGTCTGTCCATCGGTCTGGGGATGGAAAGCGGTGCTGAAGTGTAACCTGGTACCCAACCGCTCCTGTACGTAACGCCACTCCCTGGAGGTGAATCTGTCATCTCGGTCTGAAACTATAGTCCTGGGAACACCGTGAAGCCGAACTATCTCGTTCAAATATAATTGTGTCAGCTTCAGACCTTGATCCGTCTACCTAAGAGGAATGAAATGGGCGACCTTAGAAAGTCGATCAACTATAACCCACAAGAAATCATTCCCACTCTGCGATCTCGGCAAACCATGAATGAAATCCATGGATATATCTTCGAATGTCCACTCAGGAATGGGAAGTGGCTGCAACTTGCCTCCAGGCCTTTGGCATTCGGCCTTAACCAACTTGCACGTCTCACACTTCCCTACGTAATCTGCAACATCTCTCTTCAAGTCTGGCCACCAGACTAACTTCTTGAGATCTGCATACATCTTCGTGCTACCCGGATGTATAGAATATCTGGAATTGTGTGTCTCAAATAAAATATCATCGCGAAGGTGACTAACATCGGGGATACACACCCTTCCATCAATCAACAATAAATCATTCTGAATAATGAATCCCTCCTTCTGTCCTGACTGCACTGAGCTCCAAATCTGTCATCTTTGGATCCAACGGTAGAGCTGTCCTGATTCTGTCCTTGATATCGCAGGTAATCTCCATTCAATTCAACCTTGCAGAACCAAAACTACTGCGTGGCACAACAGTAATATCCAGTCTCTCCAGCTCTCGCACTAACTCCTCCTGCTGAGTGAGGAGAAAGAAACATGAACCTCTACGGCTAAGGGCATCAGCTACAACGTTCGCCTTTCCTGAATGGTATTGAATGTCTACGTCGTAGTCTGATAGAAACTCTAACCATCTGCACTGCCTCAAATTGAGCTCTCGCTGATCAAAGATATACTTGAGGCTCTTATGATCAGTGAAGATCTCACAACGAACACCATAGAGATAGTGCCTCCAAATCTTCAGAGCATGTATGGCTGCTGCAAGCTCCAAGTCATGTACTGGATAGTTCCTCTCATGAACTTTTAATTGTCTCGAGGCATAGGCTACGACCTTTTCATGCTGCATGAGAACACATCCCAAACCCTGACCTGAAGCATCGCTGTAGATCTGAAACCCGTCAGGCCCTGATGGTAAACTCAAAATCGGTGTGGTCATCAACCTGCCCTTCAAGTCCTCAAAAGTCAACTCACACTCAACTGTCCAATCCAAGCCCTTACCCTTCCTGGTGAGCGAAGTCAGTGGTAAGGCTATCTTCGAAAAATCTCTGATGAATCTCCTGTAGTAACCAGCAAGACCCAAAAAGCTACGAACCTCTGAAACTGTCGTCGGCCTTGGCCAACTCTTAATGGCCTCTATCTTCTTCGGATCAACACTAACTCCTTTCTGACTGATGATGTGGCCTAAGAATGCAATCTCTGAAAGCCAAAACTCGCACTTTGAAAACTTGGCAAACAACTGATTCTTTCTGAGTGTGCTCAAAACCATCCTGAGATGTGCTGCATGATCTTCTGCACTCTTAGAGAACACCAAGATGTCATCTATAAAGACAATGACAAAACGATCCAAGTACTCCCGAAATACTCTGTTCATCAGGTCCATAAATACTGAAGGGGCATTGGTCAGCCCAAACGGCATGACCACGAACTCGAAGTGTCCATATCTGGTGCTGAAAGCCGTCTTCTGAATATCCGAGTCACGAATCCTTAACTGGTGATAGCCTGACCTCAGATCTAACTTGGAGAAAGTGTTCGATCCCACCAACTGGTCAAACAAATCATCAATCCTGGGAATCGGGTACTTGTTCTTTACTGTCAGCTTGTTCAACTCACGGTAGTCTATGCACAGTCTCAGACTACCATCCTTCTTCTTCACAAAAAGCACTGGAGCACTCCATGGTGAAGTGCTGGGGCGTATAAACCCCAAATCAAGTAACTCCTGCAACTGACTATTCAACTCTGCTAGTTCCCTTGGAGCCATCCGATAGGGAGATTTGGCTACCGGTGTAGCCCCAGGCTGCAAGTCTATCGGGAACTCAATCTCTCTATCTGGAGGGGCACCAGGGAGCTCTTCCGGGAAAACATCGGGGAACTCCTGCACCACTGGTACCTCTGACAAGTCAGCCTTAGTCTCTGCATTCATCAGTACTACGAAGGTTTCACAACCCTTACTGATGCACCTTCTCGCTTGGACTGCAGATATAATCATTTTCACTACTCCCTTCAAGCCCTGAAAAGAAAAAGAAGTCTGATTGGGGTCATCAAACTGTATCTGCTTCGCCCTACAGTCAATCCTGGCGTTGACTGCCGAAAGCCAGTCCATTCCAAAAATCAGGTCGAATCAGGTAGCTGCAAAGCTTCCACAATAATCTTGGTATCACCAAACTGCACCGGCACCCAGCATCTATCTCTGGTCTGCAGAAGGGATCCATTCGGCATCATAACATCCAGTACTACAGTCTCTGGAAAGACTTCTAAATTCAACTTACGCACTAGAGATTCTGCGATAAACGAGTGCGAGGCACCCGTATCAAACAGAATCTTAGAGGGTAAATTACGAATCATAAGAATGCCTACATGAATGATTTTCAAAAATAAAAGAGTGTCACTACGGAGGATTAAAAATAAACTTATCAGGCAAAGTAAACACTTACCTGTCACTACATCCTCCTGCTCCTTAGCCTCCTGCTGACCAAGCCCATAAGCTCTGGGCTGAACCAAATCTCGACCCTGTTGTGGTCTTCCATCAGTAATCATCAACGCTTTGCCCTTGTCTGCTCTGCTAGGGCCACCAATCTCATACTTCGACTGCAGGAACAAAAAACATTTGTCATCTACCGAAAACTTATAAATGTACAAAATACAACAAGGTTGATTACCTGATTCGAACCACCTTCCTGACAGAAACGAGCTATGTGTCCAGGTTGACGACACTTGTAACACACGCCCGCGCTGGCCAAACACTCTCCTGGATGGCGACGCTGACACTTGGGACAAAGGGGGTAGTCCCTGCTCCTGTCACCAGATTGACCATACTTCCTCGCATCAGGCTTCTGCTTTTTGTTCCAGTTCTTCCCCTGATCATTCCTGCTCTGTTGCGACTGATGCGAATCCTGAGATCGTTTTGCACGGAAATTACTTCGCTTTTGAACCTTCTGCTGGTCAGCCTCCAGCCTGCGAGCTGTATCCACTAAGCTCCTGTAATCAGCATTGACCATAGTCATCAGCGGCTATCTCAATGAGTCACGTAAGCCATCCACAAAGCGGCTGCACTTCTCAGTCTGGTCTCCCTGCATTACGCCCGCATATCGAGCCAGATGGGTAAGCTCTCGCTCGTACTCAGCAACAGTCATGTCCCCCTGGAAAAGCCTAAGGTATCTCTCATGTAGACCTCGTCGTGCGGAAGGAGGCACGAACCAACTCGCAAGGGCTCTAGAAAATTCGCCCCACGTAAACATGTCTGGCGTACGACCTGCCCAAAAACATGGTCATACTATTTTAAAAAGGAACATATCACTTCCAAAATAATTAAAGGAATTTTTCATAATCATTTACCTGCGGGATCATCCGCCCGGTACTTGTCCCACCAGACTTTTGCCTCACCTCGGAGGAGGAAAACTGCCAGAGGAACCTTCTTATTCTCTGGGCACTCCAAAACATCCAGCAGGTCTCTGGTGTTTGCTACCCAATCATCTGTATCCATCGGGGTCTCATCCCCACTGTAGTTTGAAGTCTGAAGTTCTCTAAAATTTCTCAAATAACGCTCCAGGGTCATCTCCACGGGCGCTGGGGCAGGAGCTGGTGCAGGGGCTGGTACGTGTATTGGAACTGGAAGCCCTGCAGCCAGTCCTCTCTGAAACTCCATCAAGGCAACAGTAACCGCCTTGGCAATCTGAGACGCTATATCAGTGCCCTCTAAAGCTGCTGGAACTGGAGGTACTTGTGCCACTGCAGCATCTCCCATAGTGGCGTTAGGAACAGGGTCCTGACGTGAAGATTCATCTGGTTCACTTACTCGAGTTGCCTGATAGAACATATAAAAGAAATCTGGTTATTTATCAAGCCTCTGCTAAAACTGGCTTGACAACTATATTCGTACTCCTGCGAAAACTAAGCCTTAAACGCAACTTAAAATACTCTACTAACATGAGTTTACTGTTATACAATCCTATGGCTCTGTGAAAACCTTCTAGGGTCCAGGGATCCTAAACCTGACTTTGATACCAATTTGTAACACCCCTTCCCAGTATTACAGAAATCAGCCGTCCGGCCGGGTCAGCGATATAAAGAAAACTAGGAAGCAGTATTAAAACTAGTAGCAGCAGGTAATAACAGTCCAAACTAAACAGATTTACTACTTACAGCGGAGGTAAAAATTAAACTAAAGTTAAGCACATACCTGATGTCTGGATTCACAGAGCCACTAAACAAGAATGAGATTTGCAACAACTGAAAATCTGAATTATCAAAATAAGTCTGATACAAGATACATAAAATATTAATGAGTTACACTGTCCACAACTACAAGTACATGCTGAAACGGGGTAAACTGAAATAGTAAAAGTACTACACTCTGACACCACCATGACGCTCATCCTAGACGTAGTTTCCCACCTGGGTCACCTGAAAAACATTGCCCACGAAGGGTCAGAGTAAAGAAAAACAATTCCCCTTATTGACACTAAAATAGATTTACATATGAATGCATGCATGTCTTTAAAACTAGTCTCGTGCACTGAAAACATTTTATGCTACATGCTATGCATGCTTTTCCTATACTTCCTGGTGAACACACTAAAATTTCATATTCATGACTTTCCGTTCAATTTCTCAAGTCCTGACGTTCACTAACTAGTATATTGTCTCACGTCAAGCCTGTACTTGAGTTCTAAGTGGCTTCTAGCCTACACGTTTACTGGGAAGGCTCTAGGCAGAGTAGCTCCTAACGCGCAAAATCTGAATCTGACGACCCGAGACCATCTGACGAACTCAATTGTTCTAGTGTCACGCGGACACGGTCTCGAATCTACTAACTGTCTCAAAGGGGAGTCAATTCCCAAGACTGTAACTCATAGGATACCATATGCCCTATGAGGAAGGTAGTGCGCCTCTACCAAGCACAAAAAGACTGGTGTGCTACTGACCTTTTTGGTCTGACGCTACTCTGCATGGGATATCTTTTCTGGTGTACTACTGGTCGACCCTTGACTTTCTCGTGGTCGACTTGAAGGGACCTTCGCACCCTTGGTCGGACAGTCTCCAAACTTACGTGTACATGTGAAGTTTCGTACTTAACTAACCGTTCACGATTTTACCAACGTGGTTATGGAATAAGGCGTTATCCTACGCGTTTCCACAATTATTTTCCTACTGTCACTCTTCTCTATGCATGCTTATGATGTTGTATGAAACCTACTCATGCGTATAAAATATAATTACTTGATATGTCTAACTAAAAGAAATTAGGATTTCCTTACCGTGGTGCTGCGACGTTCGTATACTCAGCGCGGCGACATTTTCTCTTTCAAAAATAATCCTACTGCTGGGGACCTTCAAAACGTTGCCCCGACCCCGCCAAAATCCTGCAATTTACTGTATCCCTAATTTCAGAATTTTCCCCCCTACGATAATCTCATGCAAAATTATATATATAACTAGGGTTACAACATTCATGAGTTAAACTTCAGCTATTACCTTTAAGTATAGCGATTGAGGCTCCCAACGCGTTCCACACAAAATCCGTGGTGAACTACGAACACCAAAACCTAGGATATGGCAATCAAAACGAAAACCTAGGTTAAATTAGTTTCCAAATCAAAGGAAATCCAAGCAGAAAACGAGAAAAAGGAAGAGATCGAACTCACCGAAACCAAAACGTTCACTTCCACCGGTTAGGGTTGAATCCGGCACTTCCACGGCAAGGAAGGAAAAGGAAAGCCCACCGATGTCAGCAGAGGAGGGAGGAGAAGTCGGAAATGGTTTCCGGAGAGGGATCGGACGTTGAATTGCGGCGGAAGGCGTCGGCTCTGCGCGCGGGAGACGGGGTTGTCGCGGCCTGCTTGCGGTTTTTCTCCCGTGAGGAATAGGGTCGGGCGGAGAGGGTTACGGGATTTAACATCAAACCTTGCGGTTTTGATAACCGCATGAGGAGAGGGGGGGAAATTGCTATTGGCACCCCAACACTAATCCTTACAACATAACTTTATTCTCACTGCGCGCCACTAAAAGAACGTGTCACGCACTATAATTAATGCACTTTACGAGCTAATGGTCGCTATCAAAAGGAAAAGTAACATTATACCTTGCCAACGCGCCGCCTCGATCAAAATTCGTCGTGACTTTCCCCTACAATTTTAAATAAATTTCCCTGTCAATTAACGGATGTTACACCTTTGACCCCTATTTAGTAAGATTTGGGTCTCATGTCAGTTTAGTGAAACCGACCACACTACAAAATTTATTGAGTGAAGAGTTTTTATTTAGAGGAATCAAACTACATATTTGTGAAGGCCCACTCAGGAAGACCCTACTTAGCGACTGACACTCATGTTTAGGACGTCATGTTGGACAAACCAAACTTTTAGCCCTCGCTAGCACTGGATTCAATTGGCCTAAAAGCAAAGAGGACGTCGTTAATCTAGTTCGAACATGTACTGCTTGCCAATTATTTAAGGGTCATGCACAGAACACCGGATTGTATACGCCAGTCCATTTTTGGGAGGTCGTTGGATGAAGTAACCATGGATTTTGTTGTAAGATTACCACGAACCAAAAGGAAGGTACATCCGATTTTTTGTAGTCGATAGATTTTCAAAATGACACATTTCATACCATGTGAAAAAACCTCGAAAGCCCCTCATGTCGCTGGTTTTTTCTTCTCTAATAGAGAAACTCGTTTTATGAGTAGTTTTTGGAAAATTTTATGAGGTAAATAAGTAAATTAGGACCTAAGCTAGAATTTAGCAGCTTATCATCCCCAAATAGAAGGGCAGACCGAGATAGTAAATCGAAGCTTGGGGATTTTCTTAAATATTTAGAAGGAGAACATCCACGACAATGGAATTTGGTCATTCCGCAAGCTGAATTCGCGTATAATCGCTCAAAGAATCACTCTATCACCAAATCTCCTTTGGAAGTAGTCTATGGCTATCCTATCCCCATCTTACTTGATCGTATTCTCTTCCTTCTTTTGAAAGGACCTCTTTTGATGTTTTAACATATATTGATCACTTAAAATTATTACACAAGTTCGTTATTAACTGTTTCCGAGCAACTTCTGAGAAATATAAAGCTATAACTAATGAACATCGTCGAGAGTCATATATCTCGGAAGAAGATTAGGCTGTTACCTTTTAAGGAAAGAGAGGTTTCTCATAGGCACCTATCACAAACTGCAACAGCGACGATTTGGCCTTTTTCAAGTAAGATAACGACTTGGTACAAATGCATACCTATTAGACTTGCCAGCGGAATTTGATACCTCTACAATTTTTAACATTATCAATCTTGTGCCTTTCTTTGTCGAGCCTCCAATTGTTGCCCCTAATGCACCCTCCCTCTTACCCATTGACACTCCCCAACCTATTTTGCCCCCATTTACACCCACCCTTAAGGAGATTGAGCAGGCATTGGATGTTCGTAAATTTCAGGCGCGCATTGACACGTATCAGCGCTACCACATATCTTGGAAAGGCAGAAGCATCTCGGACAGTTCATGGATTAGTGTCGCTGTGCTTCATCATTATCGACCCGATCTCTCTACTGCACGTTTTGATATTCCTTGATGGGGTCGTCTTTTCTACCCCGAGGAAATTGATGCATCGGATGACCCATCAGAATGATTTACACATTTCTTTTCATTATTGTATCATCGTTTTATTATTTTAATTTGTGCTTCAATACATTATCATCGTCGTGTCATGTTATTATTGCATCGCACCTCTGTTGTTGTACTCTTGTTGGTGCCATATTTTAGTTTTGACGTGTTGGCTCAACTATTCAACACGACCTTGAATAAAAAAGATCTGGTAACGCCGAAGGGTATCGTATGCAAGCATAATATCACATTTCAATTGCATGAAAAGCATTCTAAAACATAAACTCCAGAATTAATTCTGAAAAAATTTATAAATTCAGAATAAATTCATTTGGGAGTTTTAATATTATTAATACCACTTTGATTTTCAATATGACTCTTTGAGTTCCCAAACCCCCCTCAAAATGAAATAACTCTTTACTTCTATTAAATAGGTTTGTTCTAACCCCTCAAAAACCCCCTATTTATATTCACCCTAACCCTACAGTTTATGCATCCTGGGAAAAGAAAATTGAACAAGACATTTTGTCTACGCTTGGGTTTCTCTCCAGTGCAACATTTTCGCTTTTTTCTCCTTGCCAAAGTTATGATCCACGTCGACGAGCCCACCAAAGGGACGAACAACGTCCAGTGGATAGTGATACACCCCCAAGCCGCTATCGGCGGAACAGTGGTCCCCTAGCGTCGTTCATTCTGAATTATACGCCCTTTCCCCTTCGCAAACGCATCGTCGACCACTCCTTGCTGGAACAGAAGCTTCAACCGCATCCAATATTCCTTCATGAAGGTCGGTCAACCTTTGGTGACCTCATCTCGGCCTTCCAGGGACTAGGACGACCATGTGTCGTGAACTCACTAAGCCTCCAGCTTGCTCGACTCTTTCTCCTTCCTAAGTTCTCTCAGCCTTGGGAAATAACTCCAGTGCAGGTATTAATCTCGCTCTCCTCAATTACTTTAAATTCATAAATTTAATTTTTAAGTGATCAATATCTGATAATTTTTTGCAATTGTTTTGTGCAATATCGTATTTATTGAGTGGCCCAGACCACCCCGAAGTGGGTGGCGAGAGGTGAGTACCCAGCTTCACCAGACATCCGCTACCCGCCTGATGAGGGGCCTCTAACGAGTGGAGCAGGCGAGCTCCCGCTCACCTGTGGCTAGGAGGCGACTGGCAAGTGCCCGGTTCCACCGAGCACTCGCCTCCTGGGCGAGTGAGTTAAGGTTTGTGTGGCTCGCCTGTTAAGAGAAGTAATCCATATTTTCTTGTGATCCCATTTCCAAACAGCAAAGTTTCGTTATTGGCAGATCACTTTGGGTTGCGTTTAGCATTGCCAAAAGGCGGGATTTTGTTGTTGGCAAACCATCTCCAGAAAACTATAAATAGACCCACAAGGGCACCTTTGGAGAGGACCTCTTCGGGTTTTTTCCTCTCCCTTGGCTAGCTTTAGTTGGCAAGAGCTTCAGCTCATCATCCACCGTGGTTTCCGGATGGGTGGTCGGGAGCTCTTGCGGCCCTCCAAAGGTGCTCGGTCCAACATTGGATAGGGAAGGGAAGCAATCTAAAATCTTCTAGGTGAGTGGTGGGACCTTCTCGCTGCGCCTCGGGGTCTGTTTGAGGTTGCTCTGGTGAATAGGCTTCCAAACTCTAAGTCCTCGGCCAAGACACCAACTCGGGAGAAGTAAAGGTGACACCTCCGATCAGAACTCATTGTTGAGCCGTGGTTTCCGGGTCCAACACTTTTGGTTCATTGAGCGTGGACCATAGCTTGTCGGGAAAATCCGAAGCGGGTGGCAAGAGGTGAGTACCCAACTTCACCAACCATCCGCTACCCGCCTGATGAGGGGCCTCTGGCGAGTGGAGCAGGCGAGTTCCCGCTCATACGTGGCTAGGAGGCGAGTACCCGGTTCCACTGAGCACTCGCCGCCTGGGCGAGTGAGCCAAGGTCGGCCTGGCTCGCCTGTCAAGAGAAGTGATCCGCATTTTCTTGTGATCCCATTTTGCCCAGCTAATAGCCCCTCCAAATAGCGGAGTTTCGTTGTTGGCAGACTACTTTGGGCTGCGTTTAATAGAACCAAAGGCGGGATTTCGTTGTTGGCAGACCATCCCCAGAAAACTATAAATAGACCCCCAAGGGCACCTTTGGAGAAGACCTCTTCGGGATTTTTCTTCTCCCTTGGCTAGCTTTGGTTGGCAAGAGCTTCAGCTCATCATTCACCGTGATTTTCGGGTGAGTGGCGGGACCTCCTCGCTGCGGCTCGGGGTCTGTTTGAGGTTGTTCTAGTGAATAGGTTTCCAAACTCTAAGTCCTCGGCCAAGATACCGGCTCGGGATAAGTAAAGGCGAGCTACACCTCCGATCCGAACTCCTCGTTGAGCCGTGGTTTTTGGGTTCAACACGTTTCCTTTTCGTCGTCATTATATTCTTATATTAGTTGTTTGATTTGCAGATATTCTTCGCAAAACACTTGTGGCATACTAGCCCCTTGAACTCGCGCTAAATATTAAAGCTAAATATTAAAGGAAAAACAAGTAAGTTCAAATTTTTTAACAAGGAGCCCACTCCCTTGGCACCGTAGACCAATTAAATAAACATTTTTCTTAGTTTATTACAAAACATTTTTTCCAGAAAAACTAGCTTACATTAATTGTGCTGCTTGCAAGGGATTGGACCTCAACAAGCTAGATATAAAGAATATGTTTCATCATGTCAGCTTAAAATAAGTCTGTAGGGCTCATCCGCCTGTGACCTAACGCCTAAATGGTCTAAGAAAAAAGTTTGGAACTTGAAGAAATCTATATACAGGTTGAAATATTCTCCTAGAGCTTGATTAGGAAAATTCCACAAGTCTATGATATCCTTCAGATATAACCAGCATAAATTATCCATCAACCACAAGGCAGGTATACTTACTACCCTCATTGTCTATGTTTATGACATGGTTATAATAGGGAATGATGTAGATGAGATAAAGATATTGGGAAAAAAATTGGTGCTTGAGTTTGAGGAAGAAGACATAGAAAAATACAGATATTTTTTGGACATTGAAGTTACAAGGTCAAATCATATGATTTTAATTTCTCAGAGAAAATACACTATGGACCATTTTGAAAAGATAGGGATGAGTGGATGTAAACCTACCAATACCATAATTGAAGCAAACCATAAATTTGGGAGTGATGACAGAGAAGAAATTGAAGGCATCGCTGAATTTCAGAACTGACCTACCAGACATCTCATATGTCGTGGGAGTAAACAGTCAGTGCATGCATTATTCAAAGACCCACATATTGAAATTGCCCATAAAATTCTAAAGTATCTCAAGTCTTCACCAAAAAGTTGTGTCTCTTCCCTCTCAGTACTGGACTAAAGATTGAAGTTTACACAAATGCAGACAAGGCTAGGTCTACAAAGGATCAAAGATCTATTAAGGATCGAAGATCTACTTCCGGATATTGTACTCTGGCGGGAAGAAATCTTGTTACCTGAAGAAGTAAAAAAAATCACATTGTGGCAAGATCAAGAGCAGGAGTTAAGTTCAGGGTCATGATCCATAGGGTCTGTGAAGGCCTATGGTTACACTCATTGATGGGTGACCTAGGCTTTACTGAAGATGAACACATCAGACTTTAATATCGCAATAAGAATGTTATCAGCATTGCTCAAAACCTCATCCAACATGACCACATGAAGCATATTGAAGTATACTATACTGATACTTTATCAAAAAGAACATTGAGAAGGGGGTTGTGAGTATGCCATGTGTTCCTTTTGAGGTATAGTTTACCGACAATCTCATGATTGGGTTGCGCGGAAGTGTCTTTGAAAATATTGTTGGCAAGTTGGACATGAGCAACATTTCACGCCCAACTTGAATGAGAGCGTTATGATTTATGTTACATTTTCTGCTTGTATTTGTTGCACCCGTAGTCGCACTGATGGGATGAATGTAATGCAAATATAAATTTAGATGCAATTTAGATTAAAGAAAGTGACAATAGGTTTAACAAGTAATTTGGTGCACAATCTGCAAAAGATTAGTAATTTAATTTCAGTTAAAGATGCAAATCATCTGATAAATGGCAACCCTGCAGCAATCAATATAACCTAAAATAACAAAATGTTTTTCGAGAGAAAACCAACTTAAATGAAAAAAAGTAAAGGAAAAAAATTTAAAATAAACTTCTCTCAAAAGAATTACTCTAAACTGGACAAAGGAGAACCAAAAGATTCAGAAAGAGATCACCCGGCGGCGTCTTGTAAGGAGAACGGTGTGATGACGTTTTGCAGTTTTTCCTTTGCCTTTCATTGTAACATTTCCCTAATATTTTGGGATGAACTCTCGAATTGTATCAACTCGGTGTAGCATTATCTATAATTCCACTATTCAGATAAGTTCTCTTTCAAATTCTAGTTGGCTCTATGATTCGAACATTAAGATATTTTTTAAAACCTAACGCCAGTCTCTTATTTTTGTTATGTACTTAAGTTATTTTTTGTTAGGATATCAATTTTATCATTGGTGTTTAATTTACATCATATTTGGAGTTACCATTTGGGCTTTTGAAATATTATTGAACTAGATAGAGGTGTTACAATTGTTATAAGATACAAGTTTAGGAACCTTTGAACCCTAAAAATTCACAAAGCCTTACGATTTTATCTGAATCACTCCTTCAACATTAGGGTCGTTAAGTTTAATTGTCCTGAGGATCTGCATGTGGACACTAGATGTTTTCCATGATTTTTTCCTCGATGAAATTTTTAGTGATAACGATTTCTCCTTACATCTTGTAGGTGACTCGTAGTAGTGATACAGGCGAACCTTCGCAGCAAAATAAAACACTTGAGATTATCATGGAAGTTGTTAACGGCCCGGCAGCACCGACAGCTCTGGGGATTGTAGTTGAAATTGCAAGGATGAGAACTTTAGTCTTGATGGAATTTAGAAATATTTTATCTGCAGGAGCTTCAGTCCCAGTTCTTGCACCTATTGTCGTGGACATTGGAATGGAGCGCTATCTGAGAAACTTTAGAGAGTTTTGCCCTTCTAACTTCGGTGGAGAAGAGAATCTCATGGAGACAAAAGATTGGTTATTTAAAACAAAAGACTTATTGAACGTGATACAATGCCCTAAGAATGGAAGGTAGCATTAACGACTTTCCTTCTTGAAGGCGAGGTCATCCATTGGTGGAGCAGGCATTTGGCAGACGACCCAGAGGGTAAGACTTTAATCCCGATTCTTTTTACTTGTGCAATCCCGACTTATGTTAATTAATTCTATCCTAATTTAGGTCGTCAAGTAGACCTGATTACATGGGACAAGTTGGTTACAACGCTCTCAAACTGATTTGTGCCTCCTACGTATCGGCGTATCCTGCAAGTTTCCTAAACGGATTTGTACCTCAGGCTGGTACATGGTGATAAGAGTCATAAGACAGTTACCACATACAAGCAGGAGTTCACTCAACAGTCTCGTTATGCGGGTACAAGGTTGTAGATGTCGGATATCGGGGACACGTCGGTTTAGGTTTTTCATGTCGGTTTTAATATGTCTGAGGATATATCAGATAGTTTTAATAATTAATTATTTGTATGTGTAACTATTTATAAATTTAATCTTTTTTAATTTATATATATCAATATAGTAATAATTTGATATTTATTGAACTACTAAATCTATCAAACTAATATAAACATTTTGTGTTGCACAAGTAATAATGGTATAACGCGTGAAATAAAATAATAGAAAGTAGAATGTCGGGAAGTTGTTGATGACAATGAAAAATAATAAACTTTTAGTCCATAATTCAAAGACCATGCATAATTGAAGTCGATGACGATCTTGAGCGAGCAAAAAAGACAGAGGAAGGAACAAAACAACTTAAACAATAAAACAATTTTGATCTATTATCTATTAAACCAAAGACACTAATTAAAATAAATTGTAAAAAACCAATCCATAGAATGTCGAGATATATCTGCCGATATAGCGCCAAATATATTGGTCAGTAACAGACATATCAGAGGATATATTCCAAAAGAATATTTTGCAAAAAAAAATCGGAAACGTGTCGTTTTGTCCATGAAACCTTTATGTTGGCCGACATGTCGGCCATGTCGGAGGATATCCACAACAGTGTGCGGGTAAACTATTGGGTAAAGAGGATGACAATTGCCAACATTTTAGAGAACGTCGTGATCGCTCAAACAACAATTATTGATTATGGACACCACCAGCCACAAGAAGATGGTGGATACAAGTAGAAAATTAGAGGTTGATTAAGAAAAAATGTAGACGTGCAACAATTATAAGAACAAACAATCGCATAGCGCACTGTAGAATCCTCGCAACAGTCATCAGGGGCAGCAATGGAATAAGAAACAAAAAGCGGGGGATAAGCAAGGAAATCAGTCTGGTGGTAAGATCAAAGACTATTCATTGTGCCCTAAGTGCAACCTTTATCATCAAAGAGATTCTTTGGCTACTTATGATGTCTGCTACAAGTGTCCGCAGGCAGAACATATTGCTCATTTTCACCCATGACCTACAAGCAATCAGATAATTAATCGTAAGTATTGTGTTCCTCGTAGATGTAATTATTTCCTTCATAGTCTAATATTTATTATTGTGACATATCTTGTAGCCAAAGTTCGAGGTTCGTGGTCGAAATAAGATTGATAAAGAAAAGTAGTGATGGATGTTAATGCAAAGACAGCCCAAGGTCAAGGTTTGATTCAACAAAGAGCATATAGGCTCAGCCAGCAGGAGACCAAGGAACAGGAGGATGTGTCATAGCAAGTTCTAATTCATAGACGAAGTGAATTCTGACGCAGGGAGCCGATGTGAGGGGCAGGAAGCAGGCGAAGAACGTTGTGAATACTCAAGCAGGGTAGGCGAGCACGCAGCAGCCTAAGGAAGCAGGAATTAGAGGCGGGCTTGGAACGGTGTCGCGGTGAGCTCGGAAGCAAGGGAAGCAGCGGCAAGATTCAACGCAAGCTCCTGATCCAACAAGTATTTGAGGGAGAGAGCAGCAAGTTCCTACATGAGGGAGAAACGCCAGTAGGTGTAAGAGACTGTGAGTACAGTCAAGACTGTTGATCTATGAATTTCAACAGAGGCGGAAGAAAACAGGGAGGGTCGGTGAGTCTTTAGAAGGCATTTGCGAGTCCACTCAAAGTTGGTTGGCATATAAAAGGACGGTCGAGGCTGGATAGTTGGCAAGAGGATGGGCAAGTGAGCATCGGAGGGAGGGCAGAGCAAGAGCTCAATCGTCGTGAAACACCCCAACCTAGTTTAACACCAAATCAGCAGTCCGGTCGGGCTCTGCTAAGGGTGCAAGTTGAGTTGAGCCGGCTCGATAGCTCGACGAGCTGGCTCGAAAAAAACTCGAGCTCGAGCTCGAGCATGTCGAGCTCGAGCATGCTTTCGAGCCGAGCTCGAGCCCAATAAACCTTGTTCATGGGCTCGCGAGCATTATATATATGTATATATATATATAACATTAATAATAATAAATATATTATATATTAATATTTTTAATAGGCCGCGAGGTGAGTGCTGTGACAGTCTGGCGGCTCTGGCGGCCCGAGGTGAGTCATGAGTGCTGTTATATAATAATAATAATAAATATATTAATAGTTTTAATAAATATTATTATATAATAATAATAACTTCTTTTCATCTCCTTCCCTGTTAGGGCATCTCAGGGAGCGGGCCGAGCAGACGGCGACCACGGCGAACCATGAGGTCGAGGAACTCTATCGAGCTCGTGGAGAGGCTCAGTCGTGGAGCTCTGCCGAGCTCGTGGAGCTCTGCCGAGCTCGTGGAGCTCTGCCGAGCTCGTGGAGCTCTGCCGAGCTCGTGGAGCTCTGCCGAGCTCGTGGAGCTCTGCCGAGCTCGTCGAGCACTGTCGAGCTCGTCGAGCTCGACCTCGAGCTCGGAAAAAAAACTCGAGCTCGACTCGTTTGCAGTCATAGGCTCTGCGATAAGAAGTAAACTAAGCAACGGGTATTAAAACTGGTATTTAGCAGGCATAGTAAAAATGTACTAAAGTAAGCTTATAGCGGAAGTAAGAAATACTGAAAAGAGTGTAAACAGGTGTACCTCAAAAGCTGATTCACAGAGCCACTAGTAAAGAAAAGAGTCATACAGTTTGCATTTACTGAAAACTTAATCATTATCTGATACAGCAAAACCATTAAATCATTTTGTTACATACTCAAAATAAAAGTACAACAACTGAACTGGACAAACTGAAATCTAGGACAAATGGTGCAAAGGACCGCGCTATTTATCCTAATAGCAGCTCCCCACCGGTGACTCCTGTAAAAACAAGTTTCAACTGGGTCAGGTCTACTGAAGAGTGAGAAAGACTAATCATCTCATTAACACTAGAAAAAAAAACATAATTAACTTGTATATATGAAAATATGTATTTAGCTTATTACTAAGAATTTTTGAATCACCTGTCAACATAATTATAAGTCGTCTTCTAAAAATTTGCATTATGATTCTTATCATGTTACCTGAGTTCTTACTTGCACTAATTTTTAGGTGTCCTGATTTCTTTTATAAAAAGTTGGTAATCTAATTTTATGATTTATAATTTGCAGATTAAGACTGATTTCGGAGCCCAAATAGCAATTTGAAGACGCCCGGACTGAACTGAAGTGCTCTTCAAGTGAAACACGACTCGCAGCTGAAAATCTTCAATACTAGAACTGTGGTTGACAACCCCTCGTCTGAGACTCATACGAACTGAAAGTTGTATGAGAAAGGGGTCGTTGATCTGAAATTTATTGCTAATTTAAAATATTTCCTTCATCATCTCTTATTTATATTTACTTTTACTGTGGGTGAATGTAAGGTTATCACACATTGTACATTTCATGGTACTTAAAGGTTGGCTTCAACATGCATTACTAAGTTATGGGGTAATTATATTTTTCTGCATGATCTGGAGTAATTTAATTATAGATATTGGCTCGTATGTTAAATTACAACAACATTCTTGAATAATTTATTAATTGCAGTTATATGGAGTGGTATGTCTAGCCAAGAGCAGTCAAATTTCTTACCGCAGTATTGCAGCGTTCGTACAACTGACGCGACAGTACGACTTCCTTTGAGAAATTTTCTAAAGCACTAAAATGATCTCTGATTAGAAAGAAGGCTCGACTATCCATGAATCCTAAAAGACCAATTAACAACCTTATAACTCTCTCTGAAATTTAAGGATTATATATATTGTACTATAACAAAAGTAAGACGCTTATCACTTCTCTATTAGTGGAAGGTTGAGATTCCTGGAATGAAAATGACCTCGCAAAAACTCGAAGTTGCTGAAATAACCACGGTTATGAAGATCTAACCCCTACATAAGATTCCACAACGCTTAAATTGAAAACCCTATACAGAAGGTTTCACAATTGCTGATTGTAATCGAAAAGAAGAAACATGCTACCTGAGCGAAATCGAAAGGAGAGGGTTGAACAACCACAATCTCTGATGTGAGGACTCAAGAGGGCTTCTACAATTTCTGGAATAGGAAAATCAAATCCCTAAGAGTCTAAACTTAATTAAGCGAGGAAGGAGAAGACTTAAATAAAATCAAGAAATGCTTCTATGTGAAGTTGAAAAAAAAACGTCAAGGACGGTTCAATCGATCACCGGAAGAGAGAAGAGGGCTTGAAATCCGGCTAAGGCACATGAGCTCTAAGCGTCGTTCCTGGACTGGACTTCCTACTTCAGTCGAGCGATTGGGAGCGAAGAGAAACCGTCTAGGGCTGTTGAGGAGGAAGGAGGAGAGGGTGTGACGTCGACGAAAAATGGCAACGGGGAGCGTCTTCGAGAGAGAGAGTGGCGGATTCGAATGCTCGGCTAGGAGAAATAGGGTTACGCAAAGCAAGGGGTGAGGGTTTTTAACTGGGTGCGGTATCGTGAGAGGGGGCGGTTATAATAACCGTGACCTTATTCATGGAGGGGAAATTTATTTCCTTTATTATTATACACTTAAGTGCCTCCAATTATAACCAAGCCCTCTATGACATCTTATTTTATAGACTTTCATTAACTTATTTATTTACTAAAATGAAAACTTACCTCGCCGTGACGATGGTCTGATCAACTATGCTGACGGTCGGACCCTGAAATTTACAGAGTGTGATGCATAAATTTTTCGGGCGTTACAAATCTCCCCTCCTAATAAAATTTTCGTTCTCGAAAACTATAATGTACATGGGTCAAAGAGAAAGGCATAATCTTCATTGCTCTGGAGTTCATCTTATCTTTCCCAAGTATACTCTGCTTGGTCATAATTCATCCAAAAAACATTGACAAAACGAATATCTTTGTTCCTGAGATTCGGAATCCTTGAGTCCATTATTCTAACAAGTTTGATATTGATGCTAAGATTTGATTCTATCGGTGTGATGGGGATCAATCAGATCGTGCACCTAGAGTGGTTCGCTGCAAGGCGAGACTCACGTTCATTTATTCGCGCAGGAAGGCTTGATCGGATCGTCGATCCGACTCCACGGTTGCATCTGGCACGTCGCCGCGAGTCAAAACATATATATTAGTCAATTTTTTTGAGTTTATTTTCATGTATTTAATGGCCGGCCCCACCGGCCAATCATAGTCGTTGATGGTGAAGCCCTAGTTTGTTCTCTTCTTATAAATAGGTGTTGTAGGAGCTGAATTCAGTCATTGCAAAATTTGGAGAACTTCATTCCCGGATTCCAGCGATCCCTCCCCAGTGCCGACACCGTGGAACCCTAGATGATGACTCCTAGGTTCTCGTTTTTCCCCCAAGGTACCCCCTACCCTTGCCTTCCTTTTCCACTCCTCACATCTCCGTTCCCATCACTGCACCCCCCCCCCCAATCTGCGCCAAAACACAGTCGGTCGGCTGTTTTTCCCGCAGGCCGCCATCCCTCCATACTGTCGCCCCTCCTTGCTGCAGGAACGCCTCCCTCCTACAGCACTCCAACCACCAGCCTCCCCCTCCTCTCTTGTCACACACCCATCCAAGTCTCCATTAGCCCTAGCCGACAACCCCCCCCCCCCATCCCCTTTTGTGGTTCCACTACCAAACAGCCCCTATTCTCAAGATCAATCTAGATCTGCGAATTTCAACCACGGTCCGTCGTTTCCCTCCACTCACATTGTCATTTTAGCCCGGATCCGTTCCGACACATTGGATTTACCCTTCCCCCGGCCCGGATCTACCTGTACGTGGCCGGATCTACCATTTTCTTGTCTGATCTCACCATTTACCGCCAAGGACAGCCACCGCCATCGTTGTCACGCCGCCGGTTCCACCTCCGATCGTCGATCTACACATCCGGACCCAAATTCTTCAGTGTCTCGGTTCAGCCCGCTACTTCGTGAGTTTTTTTGTGGTATCCGTTTATTTGATTTGACATTTTCATTGGTGAATAAATGTATGTGATGTGATTCTTGCTAGTAGAAATTGTTTCGGTACGCTAATAATTTGCAGGTGGAGTTATTCGTCACACGCTTTGCTTTGGCCCTCCAAGCAAAGGAAAGTTGTTATCAAATTGTCAAATTAATTAGTTGTTTTCAATTCAAAATATTTACGTGGTGTTACATACAAAATATCATTGCTCATAATTATTTGTCGCTGTCACTGACGACCGCATTACATTTAGAGTCGTGTTAGTGTATGGCATTTGTATTTCCACCTAGCGCCCTAGGTTTGTGCACCTCGTAGCTTTCCCTACATCATTTTGGTATCAGAGGCAATGTTAGGTCATTTGCATGCTCCGTAGTGGTAGGATATTTAGGGCAAGCATGTCAGAACCGCTAATCACCGACGGCCGAGCGGCCAGCTCGAATTCGGGTGTTGCTTTTGCTGAGTTCCAATGCCTTATCCTAGATCATTTTGACACCTTAGGTGCCCAGTTCAACGATGTGCGTCATGATCTTGCCGAGGTGAATCTTCGTTTGGACCACCTAGAGAACGTCAGGGACACTCCAACACAGCGTGATGACTCACTTGAGGACGACCCTGATGCTCCCCCACGTCTCGACCAGCGCCCGAGAGTCGGTCAACCTTCAGTAGACCACCACTGTCGTGATATTATCCCCCGGGTAGGAGAGAGCGTAGCCCCCCACCCGCTCAATACGACTTCGCCCATGATGAGTATCCCGAGAATTATCCCGACCCACAGAGGGGTGGACACCATTTTGACATCACTCGTCGCATTCGACTCGACGCCCCTTCGTTCGATAGTCGTCTAGATCTGAAAGCCTTCAGCGATTGGCTCCTGGACATGGACCACAATTTCGAGTGATACGATATGAGTGACTAGCGTTGTTTTTGCTTCACAAAACTGAAGTTGGTCGGGCAGGCTAAAGTATTCTGGATTAGCGTAGAAAGAGCTTTGGTGCAAGATGGTTATTACCCCATCACCAGGTGGGATGAGATGAAGCAAAGGTTGGGCGAGAAGTATCTCCCCTCTTCTTACCGAGACCAGTTATTTGAGCAGTTACAGAACTTACGGCAGGGTTCACTTACTGTCGCTGAGTATATGGCTCGCTTCGACGAGCTAGTCGTTAGGAGTGACGTTTCGGAGGAGCCTACCTCCACTGCCTCCCGTTTCAAGGCGGGTCTTCGTTCTGAGATTCGGAGAGAGTTGATTCCACATCGTTTAGAGACGGTCGATCAGATATTTCAGCTCGCTCTGGAGTACGAGCAGTTCCTCTGATCTTCTAGCACGAGGCAGTTCACTTCTCGGACTGAGTCCTCGACTTTTAGGAAACTCACTCTGCCCCAGACCACCACGGTTGCACCCTCACGTATCCCCGCGGATGCGAAGGGCAAAGTCATAGCCACTGATGGCCAGCGATCTGGGGGCATTTTGAGCTATAGATGTTCAGGCAGAGGACACGTGGCGGCACAGTGGCCCACACGGAACCTATTAGTTGAGGGTGAGGAGCAGGATTTGGAGGAAGATGAGGAGGCTACGGAAGAAGTCAAGGCCACTGTCGAAGAAGGTTGGGAGAGTGACGTCGAGAGATCTTTAGAGGTGGGAGTGATCAGACGCCTCCTACACACCCCTCGTGTAGATGAGGATTGGCGATGCACCACCATCTTTTACACATACTTTCCTAGTGCAGGCAGTCCCTGCAAGTTGGCTATCGACAGTGGGAGTTGTGTGAACATCGTGGCTCAGAAGGGGCTTGACCGTATGCAGGTGAAGACAGAGCCTCAACCCCACCCATATTGTGTCGTCTGGATAAATAAGACGGCGATTCAGGTCACCCAGCGTTGCCTCGTCCCGATCACCATTGCCTCATTTCAGGACAAGGTCTGGTGCGATGTCATTCCCATGGGCGTCGCTCATGTGCTACTTGGCCGCCCCTGGCTATTTGATCGTGGTGTCACGTGTTTCGGCCGATCGAACACGTGTCTTTTACGATAAGGTGCGGAATATCACGTTGACGCACACCCAACCCCGGGATAGATCCAAGGGTGTGGTTGAGCCATCTGTTAGTACGAGCGCCTCGAGGCCCTTGCATATCTTGAGGCGAGTTGAGTTTCTGCGAGATAGTGCTGAATCGAATATCATCCACGTTGTGGCTGCCACCCAGGCATCTGAGGATACCCCAGTCGACCACCCACTAGCGATGCATCCCCTTTTAGATGAGTTTGCGGACATTATGTCTGACGAGCTCCCTGATGAGCTGCCCCCTCCGCGGGACATTCAGCATGCTATTAACTTGGTCTCGGGGGGCTTCCCTCCCGAACTTGCCCCATTATCGTATGCATCCATATGAGCATGCTGAGCTCATGAGGCAGGTTGACGACCTTCTTCGGAAGCAGTTCGTTCGTGAGAGTATGAGCCCATGTGCGGTTCCCGCCCTTCTGACCCCTAAGAATGACGGTAGTTGGCGTATGTACATTGACAAACGCGTCATGAACAAGATTACGGTGAAGTATCGCTTCCCGATCCCACAACTCGACGATCTACTGGATATTATGTCTGGTGCCCAGATCTTCTCCAAGAGCTATCTCCATAGTGGGTACCATCAGATACGAGTTCGTGAGGGCGATAAGTGAAAGACCGCATTCAAAACCAAAGACGGTCTTTATGAGTGGCTAGTCATGTCATTTGGTCTATCTAATGCCCCGAGCACGTTCATGAGAGTTATGACACGGGTGTTGCGGCCCTACATGGGCAAGTTTCTGGTCGTGTATTTCGATGTCATACTGATTTATAGCCATACACAGGCTGCCCACCTCGATCACTTGAGGCTTCTCTTTGGCACCCTCCGCCAAGAGAAATTGTATGTGAATATGAAGAAGTGTTCATTCCTCTCTGAGTATTTTCATTTTCTAGGATTTATAATATCCTCGACTTGAGTATCTGTTGACCCCGAGAAGGTCAAATCCATTCGCGACTGGCCTGTGACAGTGAACATCCACGAGGCTCACAGGTTTCACGGACTTGCCACCTTCTACAAGAGGTTCGTCCAGGGGTTTAGTACGATCATGGCCCTCTTCACGAGCTATCTCAAGAAGGGAGTGTTCCAGTAGACTCTCGCAGCCACTAGTGCCTTCGAGGAGATTAAGGAGAGACTGACGACGGCTCTTGTTCTGAGATTGTCGGACTTTAGCCGTGCTTTTAAGGTCGTGTGTGATGCGTCTAGTGTAGGCATCGGTAATGTATTGAGCCAGAAGGGGCACCCAGTTTCTTACTTTAGTGAAAAGCTGAACAAGGTCAAGCAGAAATACTCGAACTATGATCGAGAATTTTATGATATTGTCCAGTCTCTACTTTACTGGAGACATTATCTCCTTCCCCGAAAGTTTGTATTGTATTCCGACCACCAGGCCTTACGTTATCTCGACTCATAACGCAAGCTGGGACACCGGAATGCCAAGTGGGTCGAGTACCTGCAGGACTTTCATTATGTTCTCAAGCACCGAGCTGGTGTTGAGAACAAACCGGCTGATGCGTTGAGTCGTCGCGTCTCCCTGTTGTAGAGGATGACCACTAGCGTGGATGGGATTGAGCGATTGATTCTGGATTATCCGACATGCCCAGACTTTGGCGAGATTTACACCGCCCTGTCCCGAGACCCACCAAACCATGTTGAGGGATATCAGATCTTTGAGGGATACATTTACCTGGGCTCACGCCTGTGCATTTCCCAGACATCATACCGTGATTATTTGATTTGGGAGTTGCACGCGGGAGGAGCCGCAGGTCACTTTGGGCGAGATAAGTCCATAGTCATTGCGAGGACCGGCTCTACTGGCCCAGCCTTAAGAATGACGTGGCCCGCGTTGTCCGTCACTGCTGTATCTGCCAAACGGCAAAGGGTACCAAACAGAATACGGGTCTGTACACACCCTTACCTGTTCCTTACCGCCCTTGGGAGGACATTAGCATGGATTTTATTCTCGGACTCCCCCGCACCCTGCGGAAACACGATTCCATCTTTGTGGTAGTCGATTGGTTTTCAAAGACGGCATACTTTGTTGCTTGTCGTAAGACGGCAGACGCGACCCACGTAGAGTCTATCTTTATGAGTGATGTCTTTTGATTACATGGTCTGCCCAAGTCGATCGTGTCAGACCGCGATCTGAGGTTCATGAGTTACTTCTGGAAGACCCTGTGGCGTAAGACTGGCACCATCCTTAGGTTCTCCTCGGCATATCATCCCCAGACGGACAGGCAGACCGAAGTAGTAAACAAGAGCTTAGGGAATCTTTTGCGGTGTCTAGTAGGAGAGCATGTGGGTAGCTGGGACTTAGATCTTCCGATTGCAGAGTTCGTCCACAATAGCTCAGTCAATAGGTCCACCGGGTCGAGTCCATTTCATGTAGTATCAGGATATGACCCTAGGAAGCACATCGACCTCGTCCCGAGTTCTTTAGAGTCGCGCCCTAGTGAGTCTGCTGAGTCATTTGGGCAACATTTGCATGAGTTGCATGAGTCGGTTCGCCGACGAATAATAATGAACAATGAAAGTTATAAAACTCATGCAGATAAACGAAGGCGAGAACAAGTATTTAATGAAGGCGAGAAAGTAATGGTGTGAGTCCGCCCAGAGAGGCTCCTCTCGGGGCCTGCCAAAAAGTTAAGCGTCAGGCGAA
Source organism: Platanthera guangdongensis (assembly GCA_039583875.1). Classification (NCBI taxonomy): domain Eukaryota; kingdom Viridiplantae; phylum Streptophyta; class Magnoliopsida; order Asparagales; family Orchidaceae; genus Platanthera; species Platanthera guangdongensis. The sequence goes on along the minus strand of CM077154.1, from coordinate 2,169,012 downwards.
TGAGTTTGTACTCTATTATTAGTCGTATTAGGACAAATGCCTACCGGCTCGATATCCCGGCTAGTATGAGAATTCATGCGATGTTTAATGTTGAGGATTTGACGTTGTACTATGAGCCTCACGAGTATGTGGACCCGAGCAGTGGAGATGCTCAGCCGTCAACACCACCACTTTTGTTGTCTTACCACTCTTGTACTCCACCTACGCCTGATGGTCACCACAGTCCACCTCGTACTACACTCACCCACTTGTGGATTCGTCTTCTTTGGTTTCACCAACAGCACCATCGATCGCACCGGGATCCACCTTTCTAGAGATGAGAGATGAATGCATCACAGAGGTCAGATCACATCAGTTTGTTCCTACAACGGACGGGCCGCGATGTCGCTACTTGGTACATTGGCATGACCGCCCCGACACAGACGACACTTGGATATTACCGGCAGAGCTTGATCGACTCGCCCCTAGACTTCGACTTCAGTATGATCATCTCCATTCATAGGAGATGAAGGCTTTTCAGTGGGGGAAGTTGATAGGAATCCATCAAATCGTGCACCTAGAGGGGTTCGCCGCAAGGCGGGACTCACGTTCATTTATTCGCGCAGGAAGGCTTGATCGGATCACCGATCCGACTCCGCGGTTGCGTTTGGCACGTCGCCGCGAGTCAAAAACATATATTAGTCTACTTTTTTGAGTTTATTTTCATGTATTTAGTGACCGACCCCACCGGCCAATCATAGTCGTTGATGGTGAAGCCCTAGTTTGTTCTCTTTTTATAAATAGGTGTTGTAGGGGCTGAATTCAGTCATTGCAGAATTTGGAGAACTTCCTTCCCGGATTCCAGCGATCCCTCTCCGGTGCCGATGTCATGGAACCCTAGGTGAAGACTCCTAGGTACCCGTTCTTCCCCCCAAGGTACCCCATATCCTTGCCTTCCTTTTTCACTCCTCAAACCTCCATTCCCATCGTTGCAGCCCCCCCAAATCTGCGCCCAAACACAGTCGGCCAGCTATTTTTCCCGCAGGCCTCCATCCCTCTATACCGCCGCCCCTCCTCCTTGTTACAGGAACGCCGCCCTCCTACAGCACTCCAACCACCAGCCGCCCCCTCCTCTCTTGCCGCACACCCATCAAAGACTCCATTAGCGCTAGCCGACAACCCCCCCCCCCATCCCCTTTCGTGGTTCCACTACCAAACAGCTCATTCTCAAGATCAATCTAGATCTGAGAATTTCAGCCTCAGTCCGTCGTTTCCCTCCACTCACATTGTCATTTTAGCCCGGATCCGTTCCGACACATCGGATCTACCCTTCCCCCGGCCCGGATCTACCTATACGTGGTCGGATCTACCAGTTTCTTGTCCGATCTCACCATTTACCGCCAAGGACAGCCACCATCATCGTTGTCACGCCGTTGTTTCCACCTCTGATCGCCGATCTACACATTCGGACCCAAGTTCTTCAGTGTTCGGTTCAGCCCGCTACTTCGTGAGTTTTTTTGTGGTATCGGTTCAGCCCGCCACTTCCTCAGTACTGATTATCTGACTAGGATCTCTGACTGCTCTTTTCAGATAGGAGACATGGAATACGTCAAGTAATCCACTCATATCCTCAGGTAAAGTCATTCTGTATGCAACCTCACCTATGCGCTCCAGCACTTCGAAAGGACCAACAAATCTTGGACTCAATTTCTTCATCTGCTTGATTCGAGAGACTCCCCTGACAGGTCTGACCTTCAGATAAACAAAATCTTCGACACTAAATTTCACTGACTTGTGCTTCTGATCATAGTATTGAGCTAATTTCATATGTTCTTAAATGAGTTTGACTCGGACGGTGGTCTTGTCAATCAAAGTTTCTGTGTTAGTAATTCTCTTTTCACCTTCAGCCCAACATAAAGGCGTCTGACAGCGTCTGTCATAAAAAACCTCGAAGGGTGTCATCTCAATGCTTGTATGGAAGTTATTATTGTAGGAGAACTCAACTAGAATGACATACCTCTCTCATTTACCACCAAACTCTAGAATGCACATCCTGAGCATATCTTTCATGGTTATATTGGTGCATTCTGTCTGAGGATGGAAGGTTGTGCTGAAATTTAACTTAGAGCCCAAACGTTCTTGGATGTATTTTCACTCCTTAAAGGTAAATCTATCATCTCTGTCTGAAATGATAGTCTTAGGGACATCATGCAATCGAACAATCTCGTCCACATACAAGTGATCCAATCTCTAACCTTGATTTGTCCTTCTAATAGGGATGAAGTGGGCAAACTTGGAGAGACGGGCAACTATAACCCATAAAGAATCATTCTCATTCTGCAACCTGGGAAGGTCATGAACGAAATCTATCGACATGTCTTCAAAATTTCACTCTGGAATAGGAAGTGATTGCAACTTGCCCTATAGTCTCTGGCATTCGGCTTTAACCAACCTGCAAGTTTCACACTTCATAACATGCTTTGCTACATCTCTCTTCAACTCTGGCCACGAAACTGACTTCTTAAGGTCTGCGTACATTTTTGTACTACCCAGATGTATTGAGTACTTGGAATTATGAGCCTCTCCGAGGATGTCCTCGCTAGGTGGCTGACATCTGGGATGCACACTCTTCCCTTATGGAGTAGCAAACCTTTTTGAATCGCAAAATCTTCTTTTTGCCTCCACCGAGACAACTCCCAAAATTATGCCATCTTCGGATGTAACGGCAATGTCTGTCTGATTCTATCCTTGATGTCGCACTTAATCTCTATCCAGCGTAGGCTCGCAGAACCAAAATTGGTGTGCGGCATCACAATGATCTCCAACCACTCTAGATCTCATACTAAGTCCTCCTGCTGGATGATAAGGGAGTAGCTCGAACCCCTTTTGTTGAGAGCATCTGCTACCACATTTGTCTTGCCCTGGTGGTACTGGATATCCACATCATAATCTGAAAGGACTTTCATTCATCTACGTTACCTCAAATCGAGATCCTGTTGTTCAAAGATATACTTGAGGTTTTTGTGATTTGTAAAGATTTCATAACGAATCTTATAGAGGTAGTGTCTCCAATTTTTAATGCGTGTATAACCGTTGTTAATTCCAAGTCATGAACAGGATAATTCTTCTCGTGCATTTTCAACTGTCTCGATGCAAAAGTTATAACTCTCTCATGTTACATCAGTACACACAACCTAAACCTTGGCCCAAAGCGTCACTATATATCTGGAAACCATCTACTCCTGAAGGTAAACATAAGATAGGCGCAGACAACAAACGGGTCTTCAGCTCCTCAAATGCCAATCCGCATTCTACAGTCCAATTATAGGATTTCCCTTTCTTGGTAAGAGAAGTCATAGGTAGAGCAATTTTTGAGAAATCCTTAATAAATCTCCTAAAATAACCTGTCAGGCCAAGAAACTACAGACCACGGTAACTGCCTTCGGTCTTGGCCAATCTCTGATGGCTTCTATTTTCTTGGGATCCACTGCAAGAACTTTCTGACTGATAATATGACCCAGGAATGCCATCTCTAAAAGTCAAAACTCGCACTTCGAGAATTTTGCAGATAACAGATTCTCCCTGAGTGTTCTCAAAACAGTCGGCAGATGGGTGGTATGCTCCTCCTTGCTCATGGAATACACCAGTGTCATCAATGAAGACAATAACAAAACGGTCCAAAAACTCTCGGAACACCCGTTTCATCAGGTTCATGAAAGTTGATGGCGCATTAGTCAAACCAAAAGACATGACCATGAATTCAAAGTGTATGTATCTCGTACGAAAAGTTGTCTTCTGAATGACCTTGTCTGGAATCCTTAACTGATGTAACCTGATCTCAAGTCTAGCTTGGAATAAGTGCAAGACCCTTCAAGTTGGTTGAATAAATCAACTATCCTCGGATGTGGGTACTCGTTCTTAATGGTGAGTTTATTCAGCTTGCGGTAGTCAATGCATAATCTTAATCTACCGTCCTTTTTAACAAATAGAACATGAGCGCCACAAGGAGATGTGTTGAGTCTGATAAATCCCAAGTCAAGCAATTCCTGCAACTGGATCTTTAACTCTGCTAATTCTCTGAGAGTCATGCGATAAGAAGCTTTGTCTATTGGTCGTGATTCTGGAAGAAGATCGATTTGGAAGTTAACCTCCCTAACGGAAGGAGCTCCAAACAATTCTTCTGGGAAAACATCTGGAAATTCTCACACTACTACCACTTTATGAAGGGTGCACTTAGCTTCAGCATGCATTAGTACTAAGAAAGTTGTGTAATCCTTATTAATGTTTCTGATTGTCTTAACAGAGGAGAATCAATTTTGAAACTCCATTCATGCCACGATACAGGATAAGGGATTGATTGGGACCTTCTAACTGAATTACTTTGCTCCTGCAGTATATCTTAGCGTTAACATCAGACAATCAGTCCATCCCCAAAATTAATTTAAATTTTGCAATAGGTAAAAGGAATGCCGCTGCAATTATTTCAAATTCTCAAAAAAGCACTGGAACCCTACACTTATGACTGGTTTGCATAATTGAACCGTTAGGCATCGAAACATTTAACAATGTCAATCTGGCAGGATCTCTATAAGAAGTCTATGCGCAAAAAATTTTGTAATGAATGAATGTGAGGCACCTGTGTCAAAGAGAACCTTAAAAGGTACGTTCTGAATCATGAGTATTCTTATATGCATGTTTATATATTTGAGTTACATGTTACAGGGAAGGAATACCTAATAATTTAATCTAACAGAAATCCATACTTGTGACCACATCCTCCTCCTCCTTGGTCTCTCGGTGACCAAGAACATAAGTTCTGGGTTGGACTAAATCTCATCCTAGAACTGGCTTTTGGTTAGCGTCCATCAATGCCTTTCCTTTGTCCGCCAAACTTAAACCGCCAACTTCAAACTTTGACTACAAAACATGTCATAGGAATGAATTTAGGCTAAGATATGGTGAAATAATATATCGAGAAGCTTCCGACTTAAAGTTATATTACCTGATTACCCATAAATTCTGGGCAGAAACGAGCAAAATGCCCTGATTGTTGGCATTTGTAACAAACTCCGGAAGTGGTCAAGCAGTCTCCTGAGTGATAGCGGTTGCACTTTGGGAAGAGGGAATAGTCCTTACCCTTGGCCTTGAGCTGATTCCCATCTTATCACCTGACATCTGCTTCTTACTCCAATTCTTACTCTGGTTGCTCTTATTTTACTGTTGTTGCGGCGCTTCATGTGGCCGCTTGGAACGGAAATTGATGCACCTCTGAACTCGTTGATCAGACTCCAATCTCCTCGCAGTATCTACTAGACTTTTGTAGTCGGCATTGATCATATTCATCAGCGGTTGCCTTAATGAGTCACAAAGGCCATCAACAAGTCGATTGTACTTCTTGACCTTATCACCTTATTTTGAGCCCGCATGGAGATAAGTGGGCGAGTTCTCGCTCATACTTCGAAACAGATTTATCGCCTTGAAAGATTCCGGGGGACTTCTCCTGGAGACTTCGACGTGCGGAAGAAGGTACAAACTAGTTTGTGAGTGTCATAGAAAAGTTGCTCCATGTTAACATATCTGCAGAATAACCTGACATAGACAAAGGTCGCATTGACATCACACTAGATAGATAATAAATTCTAGAGGAAGGGAAGATTAAACTTGAGTTCTTACCGGCAAGATCACCCGCTAGGCGTTTGGTCCAATAAATTTTAGCCTCACCCCGAAGAAGAAAGGTTGGTAATGGAACCTTGTTATTCTGAGGGCATTGCATTACATTCAGCAAATCTCTAGTATTCAATATCCTCTCCACTGAAGTTGCAGGGGTGGAGGTCTCTAAAGTCCATCAACAATCGGTTCATCCCAACCTCTACAGCTGCAGGTGCAGGGACTGGTGCTGGAATCCCTGCAGGCTGGCCTTTCTAAAATTCCAACAACGCTACGGCTACCGCCTTGGCGATATGGGTTGTCAAGTCAGTGGGTTTTAGTACAGCTGGTGTTCCTGGTGTCGTTGGCGCATTGGGGTCACTCATGGCGATTTCAGGAGCAGGATTCTGACGTGTGTAGCTCAAAAGTTGATTCACAGAACTACTAGTAAAGAAAAGAGTCATACAGTTTGCATTTACTAAAAACTTAATCATTATCTGATACAACAAAACCATTAAATCATTCTGTTATATGCTCAAAATAAAAGTACAACAACTGAACTGGACAAATAACTGAAATGTAGGACAAACAGTACAAAGGACTACGTTGTTTATCCTAATTGCAGCTCCCCACTGGTGACCTCTATAAAAACAAATTCCAACTGGGTCCGGCCCACTGGAGAGTAAGAAAGACTACTCCTCCCAGTAACACTAGAAAAAAAAACATAATTAACTTGTATATAAAAATATGTATTTAGCTTATTACTGCGTGATTTTGTATCACTTGTCTCCATAATTATAAGTCGTCTTCTGAAAATATGCATTATGATTTCTATCACGTTACCTGAGTTCTTGCTTGCACTAATTTTTAGGTGCCCTGATTTCTTTTCTAAAAAGTTGGTAAGCTAATTTTATGATTTATAATTTGCAGATTAAGACTGATTTTGGAGCCCAAAGAGTGATCTGAAGACGCCCTGACTGAACTGAAGTGTTCCCTGAGTGAAACACGACTCGCAACAAAAAATCTCCAAGACTGGAACTGTGGCTGACAACTTCTCGTCTGAGGCTCATACAAACTGCATGTCGTAAGAGAGAGGGGTCGCTGATGTGAAATTTATTGCTAATTTAAAACATTTACTTCATCACCCCTTATTTATATTTACTTTTATTGTGGGTGTATGTAATGGTATTATACATTGTATATTTCATGGTACTTAAAGGTTGGCTTCAACAATCATTACTAAGTTATGGGTAATTATATTTTTTTGCGAGATTTGGAGTAATTTAATTATAGATATTGGCTCGTTTGTTTAAGGCTCTATTTGTTTGGGCGTTTCGCTGCTCCGTTTTGGGCAAACGTCGTCGGAATAAGGGTAAACAAATGAATCTCCGGCGGCGTTTGCACTGTTTCCACCCGCCCGCCTTGAGAAATGCCCCAAAAAGCTCCGTTTGGAGCAGCCACCTCCCCCCTCCGATTCGAACACTTCGTTTCCACCCGCCGGATCAACCTGTCACTGCCGAACCAAATGAAGCCTAAATTGCAACAGCATTCTTGAATAACTTAGTAATTACAGTTTTATAGAGTGGTATGTCTAGCCAAGAACAGTCAAATTTCTTACCGCGGTATTGCGGCGTTCGTACACCTGACGCGGCGACATAACTTCCTTCGAGAAATTTTTTGAAGCACTAAATGGATCACCGATTAGAAAGGAGGCTCGACTATCCAAGAATCCTAAAAGACCAATTAACAACCTTATAACTCTCCGAAATTTAAGGAATATATATTGTGCTATAACAAAAGTAAGATGCTTACCACTTCTCTATTAGTGGAGGGTTGAGAATCCTGAAATGAAAATGACCTCGCAAAAACTCGAAGTTGCTGAAACAACCACGGTTATGAGGATCAAACCCCTACATAAGATTCCACAACGCTTAAATTGAAAATTGATACGTCTTTGAACAAAGGACAATGACGGGAAAACAGATACAATCCAGAGCGAACTCCGACCAAGATTTAGGAGGTTGGTTCCTCCTAAGACCCCTCTCTCAAATGAGAGCCAAACCCTAATAACTCAGAGATCCCCTCAACACCAACACCCCTCCCCCTTAAATAGATGAGGGCGGGAAAACATAAGGAAAATACAATATTAATAATGAGATTAATTAATATAATTAATATTAACTAATTAATTAATATTATTTATTTACAATCACTAATCACGGCGTCTTCCATAGGCTCTCCTCCAACTCCTGCACGGTGGTGTGCACAGACGTATGTAACCTTGTAACAATATGTTGCCCTTGAAAATTGACCTTGTCCTTAGGGTCAAGATCAAAAGATTTGTAGGGATTGTTAAAATCGTCGGCAGCGGGTCTCGTCGAAAAAAATGACGGCGGAGAGGTAGATGAATGTTAAAAGAAGTGGGGATGGGATTGGGTGGCATGAGGGGTGTAAGGGTGAGCACACAGGATGATATTCCAAAAAGGAGGCGTGGAGGACAAGCTGGCAGATGAGGGGACGGGATAATGAAAAAAAGGGAACGAAAGTGGGCAGGCTGGCAGGGTGTGTTGAGTGGGGGAGCCGAAAAGGTGTCTTGAGAGGGATAATACGACACGGAGAAAAGACGGGATAATAAGACACGGACAAAAGATGATAGGCGGAGGTGTGGGAGGAGGTGCGGGCGCGGGTTTCAATCGGCGTTGCGGGAAGTCTTTCTGGCGGACGCGGAGGTCGAAAGGCAGCGCCGCGTTGGGCTCGCAGAGGTCGCGCGTTTCCGCTACCAGAAGTGGCGCGGGCTGGAGCTGGAGGACGGCAGCAGGAGACGGGTTCCCAACATCGTTGGAGGTGCGGGCTGCAGGGAGATGCGGGTTGCTACTTCTATCGCTGAAAGCAACGCTAGAGGTGCGGGCCACTGTCGCTGTTGTCGGAAGCAATGCTTGTGTGGTCGGGAGGCCGATGGCGCTGAAGGGGCGGGCGTCTACTGGTCCTGGCGACACGGTGCGGGCTGGATCGACAGCGGTGTGCGCTGCTGCTGCCGGTAGCTTGTCGACCCGGCGCAGGAGAAGCGCCTGCAGGGAAGCGGACAACAAGGTGAGGACGGCGGATTGTTCGTCTAGGCGACCTTCAATGGCGGCGAGATGGCGGTCGATGGAGTTGAGGCGATTCCCCAGCGTGGCATGATCCTCGGCGGCTCCGAACAAACGGACGGGGGCAGCAAGTTGGACCATTGATACGTCTTAAACAAAGGACGATACATGATTTGCATTAAACGGGAAAATGGATACAATCCGGAGCGAACTCCAGCCAAGATCTAGGAGGCCGGTTCCTCCTAAGACCCCTCTCAAATGAGAGCCAACCCCTAATAACCCAGAGATCCCCTGAACACCAACACCCCTCCCCCTTATATAGATCAGGGAGGGTAAACATAAGGAAAATACAATATTAATAAAGAGATTATTTAATATAATTAATATTAACTAATTAATTAATATCATTTATTTACAAATACTAATCAAGGTGGCTTCCATAGGCGCTCCTCCGACTCCTGCACAGTGGTGTGCACAAACGTACGCAACCTTGTAACAAAAAACCTACACATAAGGTTTCACAATTATTGATTTTAAATGAAAATATGAAACAAGCTACCTGAGCAAAATCGAAAGGAGAGGGTTGAACAACCACAATCTCTGATGTGAGGGCTCAAGAGGGCTTCTACAGTTTCTGGAATAGGAAAATAAAATCCCTAAGAGTCTAAACTTGATTAGGAGTCTAAACTTGATTAAGCGATGAAGGAAAAGACTTGAATAAAAACAAGAAATGCTTCTCTACGAATTTGAAAAAAAAAACTTCAAGGAGGGTTCGTCGATCACCTGAAGAGGGAAGTGGGCTCGAAATCCGGCTAGGGCACAGGAGCTCTAAGCGTCGTTCCTACGGTTGGACTTCCTGCTTCAGCCGAGCGACTGGGAGTGGAGAGAAACCATCTAGGGTTGTTGAGGAGGAAGGAAGAGAGGGCTTGATGTCGACGGAAAACGACGACAGGGAGCGCCTTCGAGAGAGAGAGAGAGAGAGGCGGATTCGAATGCTCGACTAGGAGAAATAGAGTTACGCGATGCAAGAGGGTGCGGGTTTTTAACTGGGAGCGGTATCGTGAGAGGGGGCGGTTATAATAAGCGTACTTTATTCATGGGGGGGGGAATTTATTTCCTTTATTATTATACCCTTAAGTGCTTCCAATTATAACCAAGCCCTCTATGACATCTTATTTTATAGACTTTAATTAACTTATTTATTGACTAAAATGAAAACATACCTCGCCGCGACGATGGTCCGATCAACTACGCTCACGGTCGGACCTTGAAATTTACAGAGCGCGATGCATTAATTTTTCGGGTATTATACGCCGAGACTGCTACGAGAGGAATTGAGTCACTCTGATACCATGTAGAAAAAGAGAATGTGAAATTCCAATATTTTATTACTTCACATAAAAAACAATACAATTATTTCTACACAAATTTATGGGAAGAGTGAAAACTCAACTCCAAATGAAGATGTGGGACTAAGCTATACATTAGAAACATGGGTCTTTGCATGGGCCTTTTTATATGGTTCTTATATATATAGACATATATATATACACATAAACATATAGACATATATATATATATATATATATATATATATATATATATATATATATATATATATATATATATATATACACGGGTGGGGGTGGGGGACCATGTATTTGCATGATTAAATGAACAGTCAATTCATTCAGTTAATCAATCGGAACAAGAAAATTGCACCTTTTCTGTTTTTGGAAATTGTGCATGCATCATTCTGAGCGCTATTAATGTGTCGGTAAATGTGAACTTGCCTTCTGCACTGACATGAACATTTAGGAATATAATCAAAAAAAATACGACTTGTACTATCTTTCTAAAATTATAGCTTCAATACCTGTTGAGAGGAAAATGCCTTTGGTTGAATTTGAGCATAAAAGCAAAAAAAGTACAATTTCTCTAGAAATGGAACATATTTCCGAAAGCGCTAAAACAAAATTAGGGAGCTAATAAACAATTTTCAGGACTAAATCAAATATAGCAGTTGAACTATGGTATACTCAAGTAGGGTAAAGGATATCTGTGAGACTTTCAATGACAATGTTGATAGTCAAAACCATAAATAATGAAAACTTCGTGTCTGAGAGTATGAATATTTGAGGATAGTAATGTCACTACTAGCCGGAAAAAAATACTTCAGAATATTTTAAGCTTATAGCAAGCATACATCATTAGGCTTAATGAACATTGAAAGTGACTATCATCTCAATCAAAGTTAACAATATTTGTAAATGTTTCATATCCTACAACTGTCATCAAACAACAACAATAACACTCAAGCCTTTTATCCCACTATAGTGGGATCGGCTATATGGATCTTTTTGTCGTCATTGTGCCATATCTTTAGTCATAATCTCACTAATACCCAAGTACATCATGTCTTTCCTTATAGTTTCACTCCAAGTCTTTATTGGTCTACCTCTCCCCAGTTTAACATGCCTAGTGACTAAACTCTCACAACGCCTAGCAGGTGCCTCTAATGGTCTCCTTTGTACGTATCCAACCATCTTGGTAGAACTTCTCATTGGATCGGCTATATGGATCTTTTTGTCGTCATTGTGCCATATCTTTAGTCATAATCTCACTAATACCCAAGTACATCATGTCTTTCCTTATAGTTTCACTCCAAGTCTTTATTGGTCTACCTCTCCCCAGTTTAACATGCCTAGTGACTAAACTCTCACAACGCCTAGCAGGTGCCTCTAATGGTCTCCTTTGTACGTATCCAAACCATCTTGGTAGAACTTCTCGCATTTTCTTTGCAATTGGTTCCACTCCTATCTTATCCCTGATGTATTCACTCCTAATTTTATCAAGCCTCCTGTGTCCACACATCCACCTAAGCATTCTCATCTCCACAACTCTCATTTTTTGCTCATGTACACAATTCACTACCCAACACTCAGAACCATAGAGCATCGCTGATCTAATTGCAATACGGTAAAATTTGCCCCCTTTAAGTTTTAATGGTACTTTACGATCACATAAGATCTTTGACGTGCCTCTCCACTTCAATAAATCTACTTGGATTTTATGTATCACATCATTATCGATTCTAATGTATCACATTCTTTATCAACACCTGTTTCATATCCTACAACTGTCGTCAACACTAAAAAATAAGTTGAGTATCTTAAGCAGCCAATCTATTATCACTGAAACTAGAGACTAGGCTCAAAAGATGGTGAACCCATCAAAAAGTGGAAGCCCGATAAAACCTTTCAAAAAGCTTCGTGAGTATGGACTCAAAACCATGTCTGAAATATAAACATGATGCCTTTCTAGTAATCCTACTGGATAGAAGTCTGAAGCACTAAAAGCCAAGGTCAATTTTTAGTCCAAGGGGATTATAAACTAGGCCGCGACTATTATGATTATTCAAAATCATACTGTGATGTAGTGCATTTTGATGCATTCGTCGTGATTATGTATGGTCAGTTGAATATTGAATCGTAAAATATAAAATCAGGTAATAATGCAATCGATTAGGATTTATATATAATCATATTTGGATAAATCATAAATGAGACCTAGTTTGTTTGTTTGTTTGTTTGTTACTTTAAACTTTGTGCTTGCGTTTTGTGACTTGCCTTAATGGCTGAGCTTTTTCTATAAATTGTGTCATTGAAATTTATAACACTTTAGATATTGAATGAAAATTTCTCCAAAAGCGCTCCTTCAATGGGTTTGGACTCTTCGATTTGACAAGTTCATGCCTAGTGACCAAACTTATAGCACCTTTATGTACAAGAAGGTTCTTAAATACATAACAAAAGTATTCAAAACCAGCAAAGGGTAAAAATAATGTGCACTTATTACATACTTACAAATAAGGGGCAGCCCTGTGAACAAAGGCATCCCCGAGCAGCGAGAGTCCAGGAAAGGGTCTCACCACAAGGGTGAAATATAGGCAAACTTTATCATGCATCTTTGCAAGAGGCTGCTTGCAGGACTCGAATATGTGGCCTCAAGGTCACACAGCAACACCTCAACCGGTGCACCAAGGTTCCCCTTCTTATTACATATTTAATTACTTATAATATGAGGAAAAAAATTAAAGGCTTTTTGGCACTTTGCATCCCCAAATTGTCCTATTTTGGCACTTTGCACCCCGAATTTTTAAAATTGACACTTTGCACAATCTAATTACAGTTGTTTTGGCACTTTTCACTCCAAGGCTGAAATTTCAGTGATATTTAGGTTCCAGCACCACCCAAAATGCTCATTTTGACATTTTGCACGCCCAAACTATCTTATTTTGGTTATTTGTAAAATGTCAAAATTAGCATTTTGGATGGTTCCAGGACCTAAATACCCCTAAAATTTCATCCATGGGGTGTGATGTGCCAAAAATCTATAATTATGGGATGCAAAGTGTCGATTTTAAAAATTCAGGATGTAAAGTGCCGAAAAAGAGTAATTCAAGGGTGCAGAGTGCCAAAAAAACCAAATTAAAATATGTTTAATAAAATATATGGACATGAAGAGATGATGACGATGATCTATCTGCCTGTAGAAGAAAAGATGACAACTTTTGCAATAAGTAAACTAAATGATTCCTGCATCACTCATCATTAGCTGACTACTTTTGCCTTATAATCAAACTAGTCCACAGGATTGTCCAATATTTTTCATTCAAAAAAAGAGTAACATCGTGCACTGAAGCAGAAAGAAATCACGTTGGGATCATCGATTGTTTTTTTATAGAACAATTGAAATAAACTCGATCGCCGGAGTTCGACTAGGGCATCCTACGTCGCACATTAGAAAAAAACACCAAAGACTGATTAAATGTATTATATGGTGTGCTAAAGGAATGCGTGATCTCACCTAGTCCATCCAGTTCATTTCGGTCACCCTCATCAGGGTGAGTCTCTTCGTCTCTGGACCGCTTCTTCCCATCTGAGCAAGAAGGTTTCGCCATGAAACTCATGTGGAGAGGAATCCGTCGACACAACAAAATTACGAAACCCAAAACTGGTATTTTTGTATTATCGCCTTAATTAAAACCAAATGGAGCTGGGCCCAATGTATGGGGTTTTTAGGCTCTATTTGTTTGGGCGTTTCGCAACTCTGTTTTGGGCAAACGTCGCTGGAAGGAGGGTAAACAAATGAACCTCCGGCGGCGTTTGTTCCGTTTCCACCTCCGCCCGCCTTGAGAAACGCCCCAAAAAGCTCTGTTTGGAGCAGCCACCTCCCCCCCTCCGGTTCGAACTCTTTGTTTCCACCAGCCGGATCGACCCGCCACCGCTAAAACAAATGAAGTCTTAGAATAAAATATACTCGTCTTCGTTGGGTTGGGTTTTTGGGTTGGGTTGGGCTAGGCTAGTCTGGTCTGGGTTCGGCTGGGCTGGTCCGGGTTAAGTTGGGCTGGGTTGGTTTGAGTTATGTTGGGTTGGGTTCGACTGGGTTCTCCCTACTAATACCCATTTAACTGTCACTTAAGTCTATCTTTATGTTTGAGGTTACAAATTAAAATCTTAAAGATATAAAGGCTTCATTTGATTTAGTAGTGGCGGGTCGATCCGGCGGGTGGAAACGAAGTGTTCGAAACAGAGGGGGAGGTGGCTGCTCCAAACAGAGCTTTTTGGGCGTTTCTCAAGGTGGGCGGTGGAAACGGAGCAAACGCCGTCGGAGGTTCATTTGTTTAGTCGCATTTTGGCGGCATTTGCCCCAACGGAGCAGCGAAACGCCGAACCAAATAGAGCCTAAACCCTTGATATCAAAATCCTAACGTTTCAAGCTTTGGGGCTAGTTTCTTAAAGGCTCCAATCTTTAGGAACTGAATTCATGATTTTTTTTCCTTTGCTTCTCTATGCATTCTTTTGGATTTTTTTTGTTATCCTGAACAACTTTGCATTAGTTCAAAATGATCTAAATTTTAATGTGATGATATTAGCATCGATATTTTTTATATGTATTATATACAGTCCAAAAATTATTTGTAGTCTTATGTTTCATTCGCAATCCAATATTTTCATAAATTTAAGGGTTCCCTCTTGCTCTCCCTCTCTCTCTCCCAATGTCTTTTGCTTCCAGTTCCCCCAACTCCAGTTCCCCAACTCCTGAAATAGTGAGAGGACTTTAATGTGTTATGCTTCTTCGACTTTAGGCGGAGTAGAACACAAAAAACACATTGTAGTTAAAAATTTCTTATGGAGAGGAGAGTGTAAAAAGTATCATGAGGAATAGAACATAAAAACCTAGGTCTCGATCATGACAATCAAGTCTGATGGATCTTAATGTATCATGGAAGGCTTCTATAGATTACAACAAGAAGATCTACCCCCCCCCCTTAAACGTGTAGTTTAAGGAGTCAACGGGTTATGCATGTGAAGGGTAGTAGTAGGAAGTACTGGAGTGGTAGTCCAGGAAATATCCATGTATGCTTGTGTTATTGGGTCGTACCTATGAATGAGTAACAAGAAGTACTGGTGTGACCAGGAAAGGCCCTTTGTGATGCTTGATGTTGTAGGGTGTCCACCTGTGAAGCGAGTAACAGGAAGTACTGGCATGGTAGCCAGGAAAGACCCCTGACATTTTGTGATATTTGCGGTGTCCACCTGTGAAGAGTGTAGCAGGAAGTACTGGGGTGCCCAGGAAAGACCCGCTAATGTTGTGATGGGTGTAGAGAAACACCCAGGCTGAATGCCAAGAACATGATTAGTGAGACCGACCCGCGCCTTTGATGAGCCGCGAGTACGTCGTACTCGGTGAAGGCAAGACGATTTGAGCAACGGGGGGTGGAGGATCCGACCTGCGTTATGTCCGTCCGACGTGGACCAGAAGGTGCGGTCTTGGAGCGCATAGAGAGAGTCTTAGGCCTGCGCGCCATGACACAATGGGGGGCTACGGGCCATCCCGGTGTAGTAAGACTAGATCTCCAGTTGCACGCCATGGAGTAAATGATCAAGAGACTTACCGTTGAGTTGTGACCCTGATACGGTGGTGGCAAGTGCTTTGCCAGAACACCAAGAATGTGCCCTGAGTGCACGGACCGTTGGGCCGGGTGGCGAACGGTTGTGATGGCATGTGTGCGTAAAAGCACATTAGATGACTATATTGACATGCTTGTTATATAATATGCCTGCAGGGAAGATTACCGCTACCCCCGAGAAAAATTGGTAGGGTCGTTATAATTGGGTCAGCTGAACGCTGACCGTTGCTTCTGTTTGCCACCGTTGGGTGGATTGTCCCTGTACAGGTGCTGGAGAGCCAAGCGGGACGCATAAAGGTTAAGGTCCTTGCTGTTGCTGCTGCTACTAATTGCAAGCCCTCGAATGCTATTTTGAACTACTTATTGTATTTTCTTTTATTGTGGCCGGCCTGCGTGCCAATGTTGGGGCCACTATTTGAAAGCCTTGTAAGTCCATAAGGCCAATGTTGGTTATAGATTCAATCTTGAAGCTACATTACAAAGACCCCAAGAAAAAGAATCAGTAATCGGAAAAAAAACAGCCGCAACAAAATACAAGCATATTGATTGTACTCGCAGGATCTCGGGGATTATCACCACTAACACCAAGAGGAACGTTTTCTCAGCTATTGACAGTTCCCCGATTAAATAGTTTTCATTGATGGTCAGCATCAATGGAAATGGGCTTCCTTTTTTCTGTGGTTTCCTTGTCAAGACGACGTGGCTTCAAGACATCTCCTGTAAAGATTGTGCCTTCCTCCAGAATAAAAAAAAAACACTCTTCAGCGAGGTCTTATCCCGAGAACAAGGGAACCCTTCTTACTCTAGGCCTACAAGAACAAAATTATCTACGTTTTGATCTCAATCTTACTCACTCTCTGAGATTTATAGATTCTTTTTTTCTTTCTCAACTCCTCTCGGAGCTGCAGAGACTCGTTCTGAGAGACTTCAACTCTCGCCGCCTCTTGCGTCACTTTTGCTTTAGCAACAACAGTCTTAGCGATAGTGAATTTCTACTCTGCACTTATTTTTGGTCTTATATGTTGCAGCTTCAGCATCTTTTCTCATTGCTTCCTTGGCTGGCTTCCTTGCCGCTTATTCTTCTTCCTTCTTCCTCGTCGTCTCCTCGGTTAATTTATTTGCAGCTTGCTCAACTCTCTCTCTTCCTCGCGATATATTGCTCTTGTGTCGCTTTCTCAGTTTTCTTCCTCGTTGCTACTTCAGCAGTCTTCTTCACTGCCACTTGCTTCTTCTCTGTTGCCTTCCTCGTAGCCTCCTCTTCCTTCTTTGTCATCTTTCTTGAAACCTCCCAGCTTCTTTTTCGGCTAGCTTCTCTCGCGATCACCTCCTCCTCCTCAGCAGCTAGTGTGGCCTTTTCTTTTGCAAGAGGAGCAGAAGCCACCGTTGTCACTGTCCGCGTCTTTGCCGCATCCTCAGGAGTTTTCTTAGGACTCGTGTCCAGACTTGTCAGCTTCTTTTCGCTCTGATTTTCGGAGAGGGGATTGATAGAGCGACATTTCCCCTTTTTTGAGCTCTCACTCTGGGCAATCCCCTCAGAAACTTTGACGAGATCATTTAGAGTAATGGTTATTGCATAGGTCACCGGCATTCTCTAGACTCGCAGTCCTTAATGCTCCTCCGATCCGAGAATCGTAAATTCCTTAGAAATCCCTTCCTCATTGTCGCTACTACTGAAGATCAGAAAAAAAAAAACCCTGCAGAGGATCCAAGTCAAATGATGGTTAAATATATGTACTATCTGAAATACAAGAGGAGCGTAGGAACTGCCACGGTCTCACAAACTAAGGGAGTTCTCACTTTGGAGGAAGCTGAAGCAGTAATATCGATCATTGGAGATGTTAGATGAAGCAGGAGTACTCGCGTTCCATACCGACTCACCAACCATCGGAGAGACCAACTTCTTGGAAGTTTCAATTTTTGCCAAATTGCGAGCGTGAAGTCCAATCAAAGTTTGAAAAATCTGCCACCCGCCATGCCTTTTAGAACTACTCGTACTGCTATCAGAGAGAATCGCGTCATTGTTAATACTGATATTTCATTCAAATGATCGACTTACACACAGACGTGCGGGTATTTAAGGCGGAACTCGCAGACACCTATTTTTCAAAAAAATGTCTACACTTTGAAAAAATACGGGGATCATGTCTACTAAAGTTCCACTGTACTCGTAATTATCAAATGAAATGACATGTGTTTCCACTAAAGTCTGACTCATAAAATTATGAAGTATCTCGTCGGCCATCAACTAGAACTCGTTGATCATTCAGGAGTAGTCGTTGATCATCAAATCATATTAGCCTACAATATGGACGAACTCGACAATCCTTTCTACTCTATGTACTTACATTTTTTTCTCTATTTTTACCCAATTTTGTAAGCAGGTAGCCCATCTTTTTAGTGGATGTCGGCATGCAGACCGCCTGTTGCCTATAAATAGTTCATGAACAATAATTGTAAGGGCATCGAAACTTGCTCCAGAACCTCCAAAGTACTCGCATACCCGAAAATAACGCATGCAGGTACTCACTTGGAGCATCAAAAATCTATGTTGCAAGCGACACGACACGTGACTCATCAATTCTCAAAAAATATCATATTCCGACACGCTGGGACACGTATATTAAATATTTATTTTTTATAATTATGAAAATCCTAAAACATTAAACAAAAACTAAAAATTAAATAATTAACAAATATTCAAATAAATTAAGTCATGTTTAAATATTACTATCAAATATTCAAATGAAAAACTTAACAAAAGATCAAAAAATGATAAAACATTAATACATTACCATTATAAATCATCAGTTAAAAAAAATGGATTCTCAAACAAACATTTTCCCTCACTTTTATCTTCTTTTTTCTAGAAAAAATATTCACCTCACTAGTAGATCCACCATCACTACTTGAAATGCTAGAAGGGGGAAAACACTTTTTAGAAGCAAGACTCGTTATTCTAACATTCACCGCCTCTTCTAGTTTTTCAACCTTAAATTGATCACCTTTTGAGACTTTTACACACTTTTCAATTATTTTCCACTAATCATTAGCAAATGTGTTCTCACTCTTGTATATGAACTTATAAATCATTTTTCACAAAAGTTGCACTTCCAAGAAAATTTGTCTTTCGGCTCACCATGAGTAGCTAGCTTAGGGACACGCGAGTCTAATTGATCGGATACGTGAGTCCCGCGTGAGCCAGTATGTCGGACTTCTGACACAAGTGTCAGAGAGTGTCTGAGAGTCGAACGAGTGTCGGAGAGTCCGACACCGACACGCTAGGCATTTTGAAGTATCGGTGCTTCATAATTGAAAATACTTGTAACCGCGTTGAAAACAAATTTTCAATCAATAAAATCACACACACTAAAGGTTCACATTGTGTGAAGCCCATTCTCGCCATTTACAACATCCTTGTACTTGTCCCAAACACTTGAGACTCGGTGTACCCTTCCACTCACGGTGCCCCCCTTCTTTTTATTTTAAGTGGGTGTAAAGTTGAAACACTTTTACCGCAACATTAATCATCGTAGATGAGATAGTATAGAGTTTTATTTGTCATGGATAGGTCACCCAACCTAGAGTAAGTGAAATAGTTTTGTTCAGTTGTAGCGCTATTTCTTCTTCCCTCGAGACTGATACTAAGTGTCAATAGATGAGTAGCATAATATGTTTGATCCAGACTTCTTGGGAGATAGCAATCACTCAAACCGATAGTGTTGAAAAATAAGGTACACAACCTTAAAGCAGAAAAATGGAGAGAACGGATACACAAATCAGAGAGAGGACAAAGAGAACAAGAAGATTCAAACAAGCATGCCTTAATTTTAACATTTCTTCAACAGATTCATTCAAACTTATAGCACCTTTATGTACAAGAAGGTTCTTAAATACATAACAAAGTATTCAAAACCAGCAAAGGGTAAAAATAATCTGCACTTATTACATACTTACAAATAAGGGGCCCCGGTGAACGAGGCATCCCCGCCCAGCGCGAGAGTCCGGGAACCACCACAAGGGTGAAATATAGGCAACCTTATCATATCATGCATCTTTGCAAGAGGCTGCTTGCAAGACTCGAATATTGTGCCTCAATGTCACACAGCAACACCTCAACCGGTGCACCAAGGTTCCCCTTCTTATTACATATTTAATTACTTATAATATGAGGAAAAAAATTAAAGGCTTTTGGCACTTTGCATCCCCAAATTGTCCTATTTTGGCACTTTGCACCCCGGATTTTTAAAATTGACATTTTGCACAATCTAATTACAGTTGTTTTGGCACTTTTCACTCCAAGGCTGAAATTTCAGGGATATTTAGGTTCCAGCACCACCCAAAATGCTCATTTTGGCACTTTGCACGCCCAAACTATCTTATTTTGGTTATTTGTAAAATGTCAAAATTAGCATTTTGGATGGTTCCAGGACCTAAATACCCCTAAATTTCATCCATGGGGTGTGATGTGCCAAAAATCTATAATTATGGGATGCAAAGTGTCGATTTTAAAAGTCTGGGATGAAAAGTGCCAAAAAGAAGTATTCAAGGGTGCAGAGTGCCAAAAAACCAAAATTAAAATATGTTTAATAAATATATGGACATGAAGAGATGATGAGGATGATCTATCTGCCTGTAGAAGAAAAGATGACAACTTTTGCAATAAGTAAACTAAATGATTCCTGCATCACTCATCATTAGCTGACTACTTTTGCCTTATAATCAAACTAGTCCACAGGATTGTCCAATATTTTTCATTCTAAAGAAGAGTAACATCGTGCACTGAAGCAGAAAGAAATCATGTTGGGATCATCGATTGTTTTTTCATAGAACAATTGAAATAAACTCGATCGCCGGAGTTCGACTAGGGCATCCTACGTCGGACATTAGAAAAAACACCAAATACTGATTGAATGAATTATATGGTGTGCTAAAGGAATGTGTGATCTCACCTAGTCCATCCAGTTCATTTCGGTCACCCTCATCAGGGTGAGCCTCTTCGTCTCTGGACCGCTTCTTCCCATCCGAGCAAGAAGGTTTCGCCATGAAACTCATGTGGAGAGGAATCCGTCGGCACAACAAAATTACGAAACCCAAAACTGGTATTTTTGTATTATCGCCTTAATTAAAACCAAATGAAACTCGTCTTTGTTGGGTTGGGTTTTGGGTTGGGTTGGGCTAGGCTAGTCTGGTCTGGGTTGGGCTGGGCTGGTCTGGGTTAAGTTGCGCTGGGTTGGTCTGAGTTATGTTGGGTTGGGTTCGGTTGGGTTCTCTCTACTAATCACCATTTAACTGTCACTTAAGTCTATCTTTATGTTTGAGGTTACAAATTAAAAACTTAAAGATATTAAGGCTTCATTTGATTTAGCGGTGGCGGGTCGATCCGGCGGGTGGAAACGAAGTGTTCGAAACGAAGGGGGAGGTGGCTGCTCCAAACGGAGCTTTTTGGGGCATTTCTCAAGGCGGGCGGGTGGAAACGGAGCAAACACCGTCGGAAGTTCATTTGTTTATTCGCTTTCTGACGGCATTTGCCCCAAACAGAGCAGCGAAACGCCGAACCAAATAGTGCCTAAACCTTTAATATCAAAATCCTAACGTTTCAAGCTTTGGGACTAGTTTCTTAAAGGCCCCAAACTTTAGGAACTGAATTCATGATTTTTTTCCTTTGCTTCTCTATGCATTCTTTTTGGATTTTTTGTTACCTTGAACAACTTTGCATTAGTTCAAAATGATCTAAATTTTAATGTGATGATATTAGCATCGATATTTTTGTTGGGGTTGTGGAACACTTCCGGTCCTCTTGTTTCTCACACCGGGTTCGCCCACGTGAGCTTAGAGGAATCGAAGTGTGATCCCCCCTCGACATCTCTGGTTCGACGATCGTCGATCGTCGACCGGCCCTTTGGTTCGACGATCGACGATCGTCGACCGGCCCTTTGGTTCGACGATCGACGATCGTCGACCGGCCCTTTGGTTCGACGATCGGGGTCGCGATCGTCGACCGGCCTTTTGGGTCGACGATCGACGATCGTCGACCGGTCTTGCTTGGTCGACGATCGTGGTTGCCGGCAGACGTTTATATACGTTGTTATTTTCCCGATTTAGGGATACGGATTCATTGCAGTCTGTGGCGGCGGATTCTTTTGGAGACGATACGAGGTATCTCGTTGAGATCGATCCAGAAGGTATTCTTCTTTGGTGTTTCTTGTCCAGAAGAGAGGAGAAGAGGTAGGATCGGATTTGATCCTTGCAACCTTTTGTAATCTGTTTCTTTTTGGTGAATACAAGAAGGAAGAAGAAGGGGAGAGAGGACGTAGCCCGGTTTTGGGTGAACCTCTGTAACATCTTGTGTTTGTGACTGCTCTGTTTTTGTTCAGTGTTTGTTATTCGATATTCGGATTTCTGCTTCTCGGCACCCCGGATTTCCTACAATTTTTTATATGTATTATACAGTCCAAAAAATTATTTGTAGTCTTATGTTTCATTCGCAATCCAATATTTTCATAAATTTAAGGGTTCCCTCTTGCTCTCCCTCTCTCTCTCCCAATGTCTTTTGCTTCCAGTTCCCCCAACTCCTGAAATAGTGAGAGGACTTTAATGTGTTATGCTTCTTCGACTTTAGGCGGAGTAGAACACAAAAAACACATTGTAGTTAAAAATTTCTTATGGAGAGGAGAGTGTAAAAAGTATCATGAGGAATAGAACATAAAAACCTAGGTCTCGATCATGACAATGAAGTCTGATGGATCTTAATGTATCATGGAAGGCTTCTATAGATTACAACAAGAAGATCTACCCCCCCCCCCCCTCTCTCTTAAACATCTTTATATTCTTCAATTTCTCTTCATTTATAAATTTGACTATTTTTGTATTCATTCTGGTGAAGGAATAATTTCAACTCCTTCCCCAAAGCTACAATATTTCTGGGGCAGAGGAATCAATGTACATGTTTTAGATATAATATTCTTAACAATCCATATAAACATAAAATTATGGCCAAAGTTCTTGACTCTAATTGGAATGATATAAAGTTGTGTATTTGAACTACAATATCTATTCCTGGTAAAATAATTCAAATTGACAGCAGCGTTGCTTCGGATAAATCTCATTCAGATTAGATTTTTAGGGCATCGTATACCTCGCCGGAGTATGTGGATGGCGAGATGACTATTGTGTCGTGAAGGGAACGACAGAGTTGACCGGAAAGGGATCTTGTCTAGGTGGAGCTGATCGGAAGGGAACAACATGCAAACAAGCAACTAAGTAACAATCTCGCATGGCTGAGCGAAGGAGATGGTGATGTGAAAGAGATTGTTGGGAAGCAATGGAGAGCAATCACATTTCGGTGGAGACTATAATATCCTGATTTTTATTGAGTCGCTAGAAACCTAGATGACCCAATAAAAGTATCTCAATCACTTACAATATGTCTAATAAGCTAAAATATGACCTAGATTTTGCATATTAAGCATGTGTGCTCTGATTTATGTTCTGTCGGTTGCATTAGACTAGTATAGTCAATACGAGTGCAACGGAACTCGTTTTGTTCCAATTCATGGTCATATAGAGAATATTACCATTTTGAGTAGTGCGTCACGACTTCTCTAATTTTGCATATTGAGCATATGTGCTCCGATTTGATTTTTGTCAGTTGCATTATACTCGTATAGTTGATGCGAGTGCAACAGAACTCGTTTTGTTTCAATGTGAAGTCATATGGAGAATATGACCATTTGAGTGGTGTGTCACGGCTACACCAATTTTGCATATTGAGCACACATGTTCTGATTTGGGTTTTGTTTGTTGGATTGGACCCATATAGTCGATACAAGCGCAATATAATTCGTTTTGTTCCGATCTGAGCTCATATGGCGAATATGAATATTTTGAGTCATGATGATGTCGTTTTAGCTGATTAAGTATATCAATTCAGAATTGACCCAAGTTAGTTGCATTAAACTCATGTGGTCAATACGAGAGCGACGAAATTCGTTGTGCTCGATTCCGATGTTGTTTGGTCAATATTGGTCAAATCAAGCTTTATGGTGCACCGAAAAGCGAGCACACATCAGGATTACTCCAATACCCCAACATTGACTCGCCACCCGACGAATTGGACCTACTTTGACCTTGACCCACATGGGAGACCCACCCTAGGGTTGACTTTGGTCAAACTCTCTTAAAATTCCAATTTTTGGATTATAAGTAAAGGCCTTACCCACCTCAACCATGGGCCCAACCATAGCCCAATTGAACCCTCAAAACAATAAGGCCCCGGCTTAGATCATGGTCCTTGGACCAAGCCCAAAAGCCACTACACTTCCCTTCTTTTCATTCTTCTCCCTCAAGCCCAAGGTAAAACCACCAAAGCCTAACCCCCTCCCCCAAATGATTTAATTATGTGGTTATACCACACCCATTAGATAGATGCCAACTGCCCTGAATAGCTGGGATGAGCCAAGCTTCAATCCCCTCTAAGGGGATTTAGTCCCAAACTGACGGTAAGGCGGGCTTCTCCCCAGCTATAAATACTCCCCCTCTGGTTAGCTCACATCATCCACCGGACCCCAGCCTGTAAAACCTCCTCCAACCTTTGCCCGGTTCGGGTCGGAGGAGATCTTACTTTCCCAAGACGTCCACCTAGTGCTCCTTAAAGGTTGTCAACCCATACCACTAAGCACTAGTTGGTCGTCTTGCTTGGCTTGAATCACAACAATCACATCTCATCAAAGAGTATTGCAGAAGCATTAACAAGAAGCCATATATATATATATATATATATATATATATATATATATATATATATATATATATATATATATATATATATATATATATATATATATAGATAACGCAAAGGTCGTAGCCACTATTTATATATGAAGCTCGTAGGCTATAAAAGTACTACTTCTACCAACTCCTCACACTCTCAATCTTGCTTGATAGTACTCACGTCTCGAAACTCTAGAGATAACGGGGGTGCCTCTACTCTGGTAGTCTTATCTGTTGGAACACCCTATTACTAATTTGGGTCAGTGTGGAAACCACCCGTCACCACACATCTTCCCAAAACCCCGAGGTGATGGTAAGGGGGGACGGGGGTACATAAACACCAAGGACCACCCGCTGCAGGCAATGTGGGACTAATCCATCCACGGGATGGCGGGGATATTCCGCCACACGGGGGCCCACCGGGGTCAACACCCAGACCTGGAACGCGATGGGGAAGCCCAAATATGTGGTCCCACACACACCCAATCCCGCTGGACCTTTGTTCTCAACACACCCCCGCAGCGGGATGGCTCTGATACCATGTGGAAACCACCCGTCACCACACATCTTCCCAAAACCCCGAGGTGATGGTAAGGGGGGACGGGGGTACATAAACACCAAGGACCACCCGCTGCAGGCAATGTGGGACTAATCCATCCACGGGATGGCGGGGATATTCCGCCACACGGGGGCCCACCGGGGTCAACACCCAGACCTGGAACGCGATGGGGAAGCCCAAATATGTGGTCCCACACACACCCAATCCCGCTGGACCTTTGTTCTCAACAGTCAGGATCACTATGTCTCTAGGAAACCAGTTTTTGACCTCCTGTATAGATCTAAAGGTCAATTAGAATTGAGTCTAAGGGTTAGAAGTCTAGGTTTGCAAGCTGCCCTCAAGACCAAGAATTTTTCAGTTTGAGACTAAGTCATATCGTCGAGCTCAGCACGACGATTCGTCGAACTCCAATCGACGATCGTCTAGCTCAACTTCGACAGATCATCGAACTCCATTCGACGATCGCTGAGCTCAACTTCAACAAATCGTCGAACTTCATTCGACGATCTGCGAGCTCAGTTCGACGATCTTGACTCAGCATTGGATCTCTATCTCTGAGCTCAGTTCGACGATCTTTGAGCTCAGATCGACGATTTTTGTTGCTGTCTAAATCCATATCGCTGAGCTCAGTTCGACGATAGCAGAGCTCAGTTCGACGTTTTCTGATGACTTCAAGGATTTTTCAAGATTCAAATTCAGATCAGTTAAGAAGTTATTCAGCAATTAATTCAGAAGATTTTCTAGCCGTTTTCATTTATTTCTGGACCAAGTTTCAAGGGATTATCAAGGAATGTTTCTTTGGATTTTCCTCTAGAAGACATTTTGCAATTAAGGATGCAATTAATGCAGGCCAACGACTATTCTTGACAGAGGATGTTTTTCTATTCAGTACCAGAGAATAAAAGATAAGATGTTTTGAATATCTCTTAGAGATCATCAATACTCAGAACACAGACAAGAAGAACAAGAACAAAATATTCTTTGTCTCAAAGAATTCTCAAAAAGAACACACATTCAAGGAGATCAAACTTTCTGAAATCTTCTGATCTCTCTTGTCTCAAGTGTTCAAGGCCAACATCTTTCAAGACTCCAGACACCTAACATTTCAGCTGTTGCTGAAATCATCTTTTGCTGGAGATCAACTTCTGAAGGCATATCACCCTACAGCAAAGCTTCATTTCCTGAACATCTCAAGGACTCAGGGGGAGCTTTGACACCATCAAATCCACATAGTCTTCTCAGCTGCTTTGAGAAAGAGAAGACTTCCATCACTCTCTCACCCCCATCTCTGTAAAGGGTTTCTCAAACTCCCTTCAAAAGTTTGAGCTTGGTTTTTGAGCACTTTGTCAAAAGCTCATTGGTGGCAAGACACCTGATCAAAAAATCTGATTTGGTTTTTGAGCACCTTATCAAAAGCTCATTGGTGCCCAGGACACCTGATCAACTCATCATGTAGTGGATTCCTACCTAGGGTGGTAGAAGAGTGGATGTACCCAAGTTTAGGGGAACCACTATAGCTCCTTGTGTCATCTGGATTGCTTGTCTTTATTTTTTTTCTAGCTGTGATTGTTCTGTGACTGTTTTGTGATTAGTTTAGTTCTGTGATTAGATTTAATAATTGCTTCCCTGTTCACTCAGATTACAACAATTGTTGTAAAAAGTTTTCAAGCACCATATACTCTATTCACCCCCCTCTAGAGTATATCAGATATAGCTGCACTTTCAATTGGTATCAAAGCCAGGTTGGTTAAACATACCATACCTTGGTGGTTGCACAAGCTAACACCTGAACCCAAACATTCCTAGTTAGATCTGTTTTCTTTTGAGTTTAGTATTAGATTTTGTTTTCACAAATCATGGCCCAAAAGAAAGATTATGCTAGCACCAGACCTCCAGTGTGCAATCTATCCAAGTTTGCACTTTGGAAAGCAAAGATCAGATTATACATGAATTCTATTGATGAGGATATTTTTAACTCTGTTTTGACAGTTTGTCCAAGACCTCCAGAGAACTCAAGTACAAATACTGTTCCACCTCCATCAGGAACAGATGCTGATATCAAGAAATGGAAGGTAGCTGATGCCAAAGCTATGAACATCTTAGCCTAGACCATGTCTGATGACATCTTTCAAAAGGTAGTTGAATGCAATTCAGTAAAGGAAATCTGGGATAAACTCTCTGAAATAGTCTCAGGCTCAGCTGATGAGAGAAAGGACAGGAGATCTCACCTCATATCTCAATATGAGAATTTCAAGAAGGGAGAAACAGAGTCAGTTGGAGATATGTACAACAGGCTCAGTTTAATAGTCAGTGAACTCAGGACCTTGGATAAAGAGATCTCACTAACTGAACTTAATGACAAAATTCTAATGTGCTTCCCTAGTACTTGGGATTCAAGAATCTGGCCAATCAAGGATACCAGAAGTTTGAATGAGATCACCACTGAAGCTCTATTGGGTAAGCTCAAATCTTATGAGTTACTCATTAAGAATAGAGAAGAAGAACAGAAGACTGCCTCACCAGCCACAAGAAAAGAGAAGACAATAGCCTTCAAGGCAACTGAAGATCAGCCTGAAGACAAAGTCACAGGCAATGATGAACTGCTCAGTCTCTTGGCCAAAAGATTTTACAAGATGGCCAGAAAGGACTTCAGAAGGAGATCATACAAGGAGCATGATAAGCCAAGGTATGATAAGTTAATTAATAATAAGGAGATTGTCTGCTTTGGTTGCAGGAAACCAGGGCACATTGTTCCTGACTATCCAGAAAACAAAAACAAGGACAAAAGGGACAAGAAAGAAAGAAGAAAGGAGAAAGACTCTAAGAGGAATGACAATGGCAAACCCTCCTCAAGCAAAAACAAACACACAAGAAAGGGGTTTGTTGCTGAATCCTGGAGTGAGACTGAAGAGGAGTCAGAAGCCTCATCCAGCTCCAGTGATGATGAAGATGATGCAGAAGAGAAAGAGTTCTGCATGATGGCAATCAATGCCTCTCAACATAATTCAGATGAAGAAGAGTCAGAGTCAGATTCAGAGACTCAACCTGAAGAAGATCAGGTAATTATTTCATTTGATTTTAATTCAAAGGACTTTAAATCTGAGTTTAAAGCTTTATGTTTAGACCTGCTAAAATCTGAGAAAGAAATTATCTCTCTCAAAAATCATTTATCTGAACATAATGCCTTAAAGTCAGAAAACCTCAAACTTTCTCAGGAGTTGGAGTGTTGTAGGGAGCAGATAGCTTCACTGAAAGGTGAGCTATTTGAGGCCAAGAAGCTTGAAGAATCCCTTAATGGGAGAAGTATCAAGCTGATGGACATCACAAGCACAGTGAACTCCAGATTTAATAGTACACTAGGCTTGGGTGCTTCATCCAGCCAACCCATAGTTCTAACAACTCCAATCAAATTCATTTCTGATAAAGGAAAGGGAGTTGTAGAGGTAGCTAGGAAAAATTCTGATCTGCCCAAGAAAACTAAGTCCCAGCAGAAATCGTCGAACGGAGATCGACGATCGCCGAACGCAGATCGACGATCTCAGGCAAAATCGTCGAACTCAGCTCGACGATCTCAAGTTCCTGAACTCTGTCATAGTCGACCGTCAAACGGAGCTCGACGATCTGACCCAAGATCGTCGAACGCAGCTACACGATCGTCGAACAGAGGTCAGAGCTCTGGAAATTCTTTCAAGGGCAAATCAAAATCCAATCATAAGGGTCCTTCATCTCAAATCTTTAACCCTTATACTGAATGGATTATACCTCCAAGGAGATATCATCCTGAAGGTTATAAGAGTCAACCTGGGATGTCTTTTATTTCAGAGTTTAAAGGTTATCAACCTAGGCCCAAGATAAACTGGGTCAGAAACAAATGAATTATTTTATGTGCAGGTGAAGACCTATCCAACATCTAACCAGCAATGGTACTTGGATAGTGGGTGCTCTAAGCACATGACAGGAAACAAGGACAACCTCACATCCTTTAGAGCCAAGCTTGGACCCAAAGTTATCTTTGGTAATTCAAACTTTGGACAAACTAAAGGATATGGTGCAGTCCAGATTGGATCAGTAACATTCAAGAAGGTAGCTTATGTGGAAGGACAGAAGCACAACTTAATAAGCATCAGTCAGCTGTGTGATGAAGGCTACCAGGTGACCTTCAGCAAAGCATTATGCAAAATCAAGTCAGAGGACAACACAACTGTGTTGACAGGTAAAAGGAAAGGTAACATCTATCTAGTAGATTTTCTTTCAACAGATGTAGATATTTGTCTGTTCAATTCTGTTTGTAGACCAAATATTTTATGGCATAAGAGACTAGGACACCTAAACCTTAGAACTATTGCTAGGCTATCCAAGGACAACCTTGTTAGAGGACTACCTTCTGGCCCCTACAAGAAGGAAGGACTCTGCAGGGCTTGTCAATTAGGCAAGCAAACTAAAAATAGTTTTAAGTCACTTAATAAGAGTGATTCACCTAGGATATTGTATCTGTTACACATGGATCTTTTTGGACCCATCACAGTACAAAGCCTAGGAGAGAAATTTTACATTTTAGTAGTTGTAGATGACTTCTCTAGATTCACTTGGGTGTTCTTTCTAAGGAAGAAGTCTGATAACTTTAAGTGTCTGATAGAGTTTCTCAAATGTATACAGATTGAGTTCAATACTCGCATTGCCCTGATCAGAAGTGATCATGGGACAGAGTTTGATTCTCTTCTTATGCAAGAGTTCTGTCAGAGTGAAGGGATCAGGCATACTTTCTCAGCTCCTAGAACTCCTCAACAAAATGGGGTAGCTGAAAGGAAAAATAGAACCCTTATTGAATCTGCCACTACATTGTTGTCAGATGCTCACCTTCCTCTATCCTTTTGGGCAGAGGCAGTGAACACCTCCAACTATGTGCTGAATAAAAGTTTGATACATAAACTAAAGGGAAAGACTCCCTATGAATTACTCAAAGGGAAGAAACTTAAAGTTGATTATTTTAGAGTTTTTGGTTGTATTTGCTACATACATAATAATGACAAGAAATATTTAGCAAAATTTCAAGCTAAAGCTGATGAAAGAGTGTTTCTGGGATACTCCATGATCAGTAAGGCTTATAAGGTTTATAATAAATCATCTCTAAAAATTGAGGAATCTGTTCATATATCATTTGATGAATCTAACATGTCTTTCAAGGAGAAGATCTCTTCTACCATAGAACCTTTGTAGGAATATTCTCTTGTTGAAGACTTGAACAAGTTACAAGTTACTTGTGGAACAACCTATTACTAATTTGGGTCAGGATCGCTATGTCTATAGGAAACCAGTTTTTGACCTCCTGTATAGATCTAAAGGTCAATTAGAATTGAGTCTAAGGGTTAGAAGTCTAGGTTTGGAAGCTGCCCTCAAGACCAAGAATTTTTCAGTTTGAGACTAAGTCATATCGTCGAGCTCAGCACGACGATTCGTCGAACTCCAATCGACGATCGTCTGGCTTAACTTCGACAGATCGTCGAACTCCATTCGACGATCGCTGAGCTCAACTTCAACAAATCGTCGAACTCCATTCGACGATCTGCGAGCTCAGTTCGACGATCTTGACTCAGCATTGGATCTCTATCTCTGAGCTCAGTTCGACGATCTTTGAGCTCAGATCGACGATTTTTGTTGCTGTCTAAATCCATATAGCTGAGCTCAGTTCGACGATAGCAGAGCTCAGTTCGACGTTTTCTGATGACTTCAAGGATTTTTCAAGATTCAAATTCAGATCAGTTAAGGAGTTATTCAGCAATTAATTCAAAAAATTTTCTAGCCGTTTTCATTTATTTCTGGACCAAGTTTCAAGGGATTATCAAGGAATGTTTCTTTGGACTTTCCTCCAGAAGACATTTTGCAATTAAGGATGCAATTAATGCAGGCCAACAACTATTCTTGACAGAGGATGTTTTTCTATTCAGTACCAAAGAATAAAAGATAAGATTTTTTGAATCTCTCTTAGAGATCATCAATCCTCAAAACACAGACAAGAAAAACAAGAACAAAATATTCTGTCTCAAAGAATTCTCAAAAAGAACACACATCCAAGGAGATCAAACTTTCTGAAATCTTCTGATCTCTCTTGTCTCAAGTGTTCAAGGCCAACATCTTTCAAGACTCCAGACACCTAACATTTCAGCTGTTGCTGAAATCATCTTTTGCTGGAGATCAACTTCTGAAGGCCTATCACCCTACAGCAAAGCTTCATTTCCTGAACATCTCAAGGACTCAGGGGGAGATTTGACACCATCAAATCCACATAGTTTTCTCAGCTGCTTTGAGAAAGAGAAGACTTCCATCACTCTCTCACCCCCATCTCTGTAAAGGGTTTCTCAAACTCCCTTCAAAAGTTTGAGCTTGGTTTTTGAGTACCTTGTCAAAAGCTCATTGGTGGCAAGACACCTGATCAAAAAATCTGATTTGGTTTTTGAGCACCTTATCAAAAGCTCATTGGTGCCCAGGACACCTGATCAACTCATCCTGCAGTGGATTCCTACCTAGGGTGGTAGAAGAGTGGATGTACCCAAGTTTAGGGAAACCACTATAGCTCCTTGTGTCATCTGGATTACTTGTCTTTATTTTTGTTTCTGGCTGTGATTGTTCTGTGACTGTTTTGTGATCAGTTTAGTTCTGTGATTAGATTTAATAATTGCTTCCCTGTTCACTCAGATTATAATAATTGTTGTAAAAAGTTTTCAAGCACCATATACTCTATTCACCCCCCCTCTAGAGTATATCAGATCTAGCTGCACTTTCACTATCAGCTGGAGTATCGTCCTGTAGCAATTGGTCCTCACGACGCTCTGTCTCCTATGAATGGTTATTAAGATAATTGTTAGTCACAGAGCTAAATAGAAATAATTCTCCTCTCCGGATCCATATCCTAGGGACGAGCTCACGCTGTTGAAACAGAAAACTCGGTTCCTTGTGGAGTTCACCCTTGGGGAAAGGGGTGATCGCACACCTACTTCTCTCCTGCAAGCAAAACAACAAAGGAAGCAAAGAAGAACTGACACAAGGGCTCGGCGTGGAGGACCCACCACACACCCGGAAGATCTTAAAGCGCTTCCCCTCCTTAGCCAAAGGTCGAGCTAAGGTGACCTCAGAAAGCGCTTAGAATATCAGGGAACAAGAGAGCACATGAAGCATGCTTTCTGAGGTACCCCTTGGGTCCTATTTATAGATTTCTGAAAATGGTCTGTAAATACCCAACTCCCGCTGTACTAAACGGCTATGTGCACTTCCCTCTCGGCCACGCAACGAGCCAGCATCCCTGAGAGAGTCTTCCGGTACAACTGCCCGTCCCGGAAGAGGTAGTATGTCGATTTGTACATGGCTAAGTGAGAGCCATGTCGCCCAACCTGAACCCAAATTGGGATTTAGGGTGTTACAACCCTCCCCTCCTTACAAGAAATTTTGTCCCGAAATTTAGCGCAATTGAACACACCAACAAAGCCACACCTTCTTGCACCTTAACCAAACGAACCCCTTAATCAAACAAGTTGTTAACATATCATCATACAACATACAATATAGACTTTAGTACAACACACAAGGAATAAAGTGCACTTATTTCCGCTCGTCCGCATCTCTCATAATTCATTTTATAGCCTCCTGTACTTCCAAGATAAACACTTGAGGCTGTTGTACTTCACCAGTTGAGGTTTGCGGCTCCTGCAATTCGAGATTGTACACTCGAGGTTATGTTCGGGATGCAGATGACTCGGTCACTGTTTTACCCTTTTCTTCATAAGACGCACCTATCTTTTTCTCACTCCTTGGAGGGCCACTCCAACAATCATGGGCTATATGTCCCTACTTCCCGTATTTAAAATATGTACATGTTTCAACACGTTCTTGTCCATAGGTTGCTCCCGAAGAAACAGTCGAAGGAGTTGGTTCAGCATGCATGAACCTTTTCTTGTCTCGTCTCCTAAACTTTGATTATTTTGACTGTGGGACTTTGAATTCCGGCTTCTCCACCGCCAGGCTCTTCTTATCTTGCACCCGTTTCAAATCCTTCTCCAGCACACGGGTTGTATCTACTAACGCTTGGAAGCCTTAGTTCACCGAACTCGAGAGTGTCAACCTCAACTCATCACATAGTCCCTCATAGAATCTGTTCGTCTTCCGCACCTCCTTAGCGAAAGTAGATCCCGCATAGTGCCCCAGTCAAGTAAACTCATGCAGGTAAGCATCAACATTACTCTCACCCTGCACCAAATGTTGGAATTAATTTTTCATAGCAATTCGCTGCGACATAGGCAAATACTTGGCCAGAAATAATCTTGAAAATTTTTCTATCGAGATCTCCTCTAATCTTCGATCTGCCAAGTGATGCAATTCCACCTCATCCCACCAAAGCCTCGCATCTCATTCCAACAAAAAAGTGGCTAAAGTAACTTTCTACCCCTCTGCAGTCCTGATTGCTGTCAGAATCCTCTTCACTCTTGCGAGCCAATCTTCAGCCTGCGTTGGGGAACCCGTTCCTCCAAACGTAG
This sequence comes from Platanthera guangdongensis, assembly GCA_039583875.1. NCBI lineage: Eukaryota > Viridiplantae > Streptophyta > Magnoliopsida > Asparagales > Orchidaceae > Platanthera > Platanthera guangdongensis. Next base: position 2,135,472 of record CM077154.1, on the reverse strand, counting down.
GTGGGTGAAACTCCATAAACCATTTCAATTGCTCATCAGCTGCTTGCTCCTCAACCAGAGCCTTAACACGCTCTTGCCTTGCACCAAGCCGTACTGACACCCATGCAGGTCTTGCCTGCCCAATAGGATGTGCATGTAACACTGCGAGCACCATCTCAGTAACCACATGTATGGTCTCCGCCGAGGGAGGTGTAGGCGCCTCAGCTGATGTCACACTCTCATCAGAACGCTGGGGCTCAGACTGCCCAGCACCACTCCTCGTCACTTATCAATGTACAAAACAACAATTACGTCCATGCCAGAACGACAAATATACCTTGACTACACGCTCACGCTCCTCACATGCATGTATTCCATTCCTAGTGGACATTCGTGAGTTCAATTATGTTCTCCCTCCCAAAAATCTCAAACCTGACCCTGATACCACTTTGTAACGCCTCCATTCGTCATATGGAATATAACGGTAGGTCCCGCCGGGGCCCCACGTCATATTTCACAGACAAATGGCGGAATTACGTATGAATATCAAAATCACGTTCTACTCGCATCCTAACTCAGAGCATTCTAGCGAAAGCATTTTAAGTTGTAAGAACTCAACCGCATGAATGTCCACTAATTATATAAACCACATATTTATATATATCACCAGGTATATATACAAATACACAATGCTCATGGCCTTAAGGCCTTACAAGTTTCTCTTTATAAATATATAGCTTCATACATCGACACGCAGGCCGGCCACACATGAAATCCAAGAATTCTTCACACGACCTTCAAGGGCCTTTAAGCAGCAAGGGCTTCAATCCGCTCAATCCAATTCAACCTGTCAACACCTGTAGTTAGACATCCACCCCAAGAGCGGTAAATAAAGCAACGGTCAGCATTAGCTTACCAATTATAACGACCATACCCCTTAACCGGGGCAGTGGTTCCTTCCTTGTATGCATTGCAGTCATAACATCTGTCTATCACAACAAGTATCATAACAGTATCACAAGCGTCCGCCTCCGCCAAACGCTCTGTGTACTCCGGGCACATTACGGTGGGTCGGATTCCTTGGCACCACCACCGAGCAGAGGTTTTTAACATGTTGGTTGGCCGGTCCTAGTCCACCAACACGCATGTTGGCAACATTCTGCCCATCCCACTCAGAGGTGCTAACCTCACGGCAAACTTGAGCATTTAAATCGCACTGAGATCGACCCCATCATTATGGTGCAGCAAGTCGGGTCGGGGCCGCATCCGCACATGCATTGCCACCAATCGATCTCTCACAACACAGGTCCAGGTCAGCCTTTTCCCGTTGCTCAATTCATCAATACGCAGATCTTGACGCGGGTCGGACTTCCCTTTCCTGCTCCGTACAAAGCTCTCGCAGAGCCGCTTTCCAATTCATTCCAGTTCATCACACCCAATACAAGGGCTCATACCAAGCTTTTCAAGGATTCACAATTCAAAATCATCCATACAATACACAGTCTTCTCCGGTCACAATATAAACATCACCAATCCAGACTAACCGTCCGGATGGGCTTCACACATCATGCATATACTGTACTATTTATTTTCTGCTCTAAATGCAGACTCAACCTGGAATCACTTATGCTTTCCACCGCTTGGTGGAGGATTCCATGATTATGCATAATGAAAGGCCTTCACTTGTCCAAGAAGGAGATCGTTATCATTGATGATCGCTTTGGAGCCATGATCTAGCCGGATGGAAATCACCGCCACGATTTTGCCTCCATGAATCAGAACTCGGCTCTTAATTCGGCACGCTAACGATCCTCCAGCAGTCGGTCCTTCTCCTTCTTCCTCCTTGCTCTCCCTTATCTCTAGCTCTCTTTTAGAAAGAGAATGGCCAAAGATGAATGAAGCTTATCCATCCACTCTCAGCCTTATAATAGCAGGGAAAGGCCTGTACCCTTGGATCTAAGATGAAGGAAATGAACGGCTACAGAATTCCCGAAAAATGACTATTTCGGGTCTGACACGCCATGTGACACGCCCGTGTCACAGGTCGTGTCCCTTAAGTGGTGCACGAACCAACTTATCCAGAACAGGACACGACCATGTGGCACGCCTGTGTCATATGGCTGACACGCCCGTGTCACATGGCTGACATGCCCGTGTCACATGGCTGACACGCCTGTGTCGCATGGCTGGCACGCCCGTGTCTAGCTCTCGAGACCCACTCGAGACCTACCTGAGACCAATACTCGAGTAGTTGGGCAGGACATGCCCGTGTCACATGACTGACACGCCCGTATTTAGCTCTCGAGGCCCACTCGAGGCCTACTTGATACAACTACTCGAGTAGTTAGACAGGATACGCCTGTGTCATAGGGCTGACACGCCCGTGTCACACCCGAGCGCCTTACTCGAGACATTTGAGACCTACACGAGACATCCCCTCGAGACCCACTCGAGTAGATTAGGATACGGCCAAGTGACACGCCCGTATCACAGACTGTGTGCCCTCTCTCTCGAGAATTCGTCGAGCGCATCTACTTGAGTGAAGTTCGTCGAACATACCTCGGACACGCCCTCAGACACGCCCGTATCACAGGGTATGTTCCCTCTCGAAAACTTCGTCGAGTGCATTTCGTCGAGCACTCGACAAGCTGCTTAACCCGAGCAGGACACACCCTGGGACACGCCCGTGTCCCAGGCCGTGCCGCCCAACTTGAACCCAAATTGGGATTTGAGGTGTTACAATGCAACTCAATTGGTGATGAGAGTTGAAAGAACTTCATAGTTAAGCATGCTTGGGCGAGAGTAGTACTGGGATGGGTGACCTCCTAAGAAGTCCCCGTACAACCCAACTTAACTATCGAGTTTGCTCATCAAAGGGAGGTTGTGGCCACCAACAACCCTCCTATGGAGGGAGAGGGGTTGGGGTGCTTGGGCTGCATCCCGGTAGCGTCGCCTAGAGTGGAGTCGTGACATCGTCAGGTTGTATCGGCTAGGGGTGTTACATCGTTCTCCTCTCGGGGCATGTGTCGGATGGAAAAGGTTTGGAATGTGTCGACGACCCCCTTTACTTGGGCTAAGTATAGCCGTAGGGTAGACTATCTTGCCTCAAACTCCCCGTTGATCTGGGAAGTTACCACCATTGAGTCAGTGAGGACCTCCACGTCCAACACTCCTAGTTCCCTGGCCAGGCGCAGCCCGGCTATCACGACCTCATACTCGGCCTGGTTGTTGGTGATGGGGAAGTGCACCACCACCATTTGCTCGATTCTAGTTCCCTGGGGGCTCTCCAAGATCACCCCACCCTACGGGAATGCTTCCCTGAAGTTCCATCTACCTTTACCTTCCATGGAGTCGTACAAGTGAGCTCTTCCTCCGCCACCTCGATCACATAATCGGCCAAAAAGTCGGTCATCATTTGAGCCTTGATCGAGAGGCGGTGGATGAAGGAGATGTCGAACTCGATCAGTTCTACCGACCACTTGGCCAACCTGCCTGAGTGCTCCACCCCCTCGAAGATGTTGTGGAGGGGATGGCCAGTCACCACTCGGATGGAGTGTGCCTGGAAGTAGGGTCGCAGCCCTCCGCTGCATGACAGCATTCTGCCTTGAGCCTCCGTGGTCAGCCCTCCGCTGACGCGGACCTTCTCCACCCTACCTCTAAGGGTGAGAACCTCTAACTCCACCACCTCTTTCGCATGCTCCATCCTGGACTGCTCCCCCCATTCTCCGATGTCCCTCTCCTTTGGGACAAGAACCTCCTCCTCTACTCCCTCCACGACCATCGCTTCGGCCAGCTCCTCCTGACCTCCTCCTGCCACCTCTATCTTGGTGCAGCTCTCCACCTCCATCTCCTCCCTGCTGGCCCCCTGCTCCGCCTCCTCCATCCTCCACTCCATCTCCTCGGCCCCTCCTGCCAAGAGATGGAGTTCACTGCGGTGACGTAGCACTCCCTTGCTACTTTGGGGTCACCCTGGACCCGGACCTGGATCCCCTTGGCATTGAACTTCAAGCATTGATGGAACGACGAGGGGATGCAGCGGAAGGTGCTGATGAGGGGCCTCCCGAAGATGGCAATGTAACTGCTGGGGGCATCCACGATGACATGCCTGCAGTTTCGGGACTGCCCCCCCGGGTGACATGGAGCCCCACTCCTCCTTCTACCTCTTTCCTCTCCCCCAAAAATCCAAATAAGGACCCTTTTGAGGCCAACACTCTCTTCGCCTCCACCTTCATCGCGTCAAATGCCTTCTTAAAGATGACATTGACGGAGCTTCCGTTGTCGACGAGGATCCGGGAGACGGTGAAATTTTTGATGGTTGTCTGGATGACCAGCACATCGCAAAAGGGAACCTCATGATCCGGCATATCGCTCCTCGAGAAGGTAATCCTCTCTTCTGTGGGTGGGGTTTGGGATGTGGAGCCAACGCTCCGGCGATACATAATATGGAGGCTCCCCCTCCGGGAAGCCTCAACCCCCACCCCCACATGGATCACTCTGATCCCTCCCCGAGTCCAGACATCTGCTCGGTCTTCACACCGGTCCTCCTACGTCCGAGGCAGGACCTCCTCGATCCTCACTTCCTATCGCCCCTGCTACTGCTGCTCCCTGTTCCCCCTTATCTCGAGGAACTCTGGGCACGTGGCCGTAGCGTGCCCTTCCTCTTAATGGAAATCACAGTAGGGAAACTCCACCCTTACTTCTCTCCTCCTCCGCGCTGCTCTCCTCCTCTCCCCCATGGCTATGGCCATAGTCTGACCTTGATTGGGGAGTGGAGGTCTCTGCACCTGCCTCCAACCCGGGGGGTGGAACTGATCCTGGCCCCCCTGATGGTGATCCCTTCCCTGGTACCCTCTCTGTGGCCCCTGATCTTGCCACTCGGGCCTCCAACCTAAACGACGGTCCGGCTCCTGACGGCCCCACCTGGGTTTTTGCTAGCCCTGGAGCTACCTCTGCTCCCTCTTCTGGGGCTTGGCACTCCTCTCCTCCTGCCCCCTTCTGCCTCTCGGCTCCTTCTCTTCCACCGTGACCCACCTAGCCAGCTTCCGGGCAAACTCCGGATTCGACGCCTCCCCGTCGACTTCCCTCGCTGCCCTCTCCATCAGCTCCTCGTAGGAGAGGGGCGACACTCTCTTCAGCTCCATCCTGAAGAATCCCTATTGTAGCCCCAGGGTGAAAGCCATCATTAAGCTATGGTCGGGCATCTCCTGGACCTGGGTGACCTCCTCCTAGAACCGGTCAACATAACTCCCCAAGGTCTCATTCACTCCCTGCTTGATGTGGAACAGAGACTTTGACTCCTTCTTCCTCCTCTTCGAGGTAGTGAACCTTAACATGAACCCTCAGTGCAGGTCCTCGAAGCAATAGATGGAGCTAACCGGCAACTGGTGAAACCACTCCCTCGCCTTCTCCTTGAGGGTGATAGCGAAGAGCGGACACTTGAACCCATCCTACATCTGTCGGATCGAGACCACGTCCTAAAACCACTGGACGTGTTGTACTGGTTCTCCCTTCCCGGTGTAGTAGGACATTTCGGGTTCCCTGAACCCCTCTAGAACCGGGGCAAAAGAATCTAACTCACTAAAGGGGCTGCCCACCCCCCCCCCCCACTGGGCGAGCTGACACTTATCGCGGCCCCAACTCGCCGAAGCATCCTCCGCTTGCCGAGCTGGGGAAGTGCACGCGCCCGGGGAGCTCGCATCCCCTTCCTTCCTCGGCGACCTCCTTTCCAGCTCGCCTGCCAGGGGCGTCCTCGCCCAGAGACAGGGCAGCTGCGATCCGGGCGGCTGGGGTCGAGCACTCGGCCCGCACGCCGAGTGCGAACTTGACGAGGCCGAGCACCTCGTTCCTGAAGTCCTCGAACATCCCCACCGTGGCCAGAGGTGGGGGGGGGGGGCGGTGAGTCCGACCTGTCAGATCCTTGACCTCCTGTCATCGAGCTCGTTGAAGATTTTTTATACTGACCACTCTCCACGCTCACCACACCAAAGTGTTGAAACCAAAAACTCGGTTCTTTGTGGAGTTCACCCTTGTGGAAAGGGGTGATCGCGCACCTACTTCTCTCCTACAAGCAAAACAATAAAGGAAACAAAGAAGAACATACCCAAGGGCTCGGCGTGGAAGACCCACCGCACACCCGAAAGATCTTAGAGCGCTTCCCCTCCTTAGCCAAAGGCCGAGCTAAGGTGACCTCAGAAAGCGCTTAGAAGATCAGAGAACAAGAGGGCACATGAAGCATGCTTTTTGAGGTACCCCTTGGGTCCTATTTATAGATTTTTGAAAATGACCTGCAAATAGCCAACTCCCACTGTTCTGAACGGCTATGTGCAGTCCAGTTTGGCCTGCCAATAACGTAACTCTGTTGTTCTGAAAGGCTATGGGCAGGCCAGCGGTGGCAAAAGAGTAAAAGTACCTCATAGATCAATGGGCGAGTATCCCTCGGCTGTCTCTACTTGGCGATGACGGCGAGCACGGGCACGGACTTCTCTACTCGCGAGCTGCGAGTCCGCCAAGCTTTCCGGACTCGACGAGCCATCTGGAGGTCGGCAAGAAGGTCAAGAGAATGATGAACGTCGAGCTCCGTTCGACGAACGCCGAGCTCAGTTCGACGAACGCTGAGCTCGCAAGGTTGGTCGAACTCGCGTGACCTGCGCCGGGTTCGCCTGGGCGAGCTGGAGGTTGCTGAGCTCCATCCCCCCTTGGTGTTTGTCCGTCTCAGAAAAAATGGGGGTCGCCTGTCTGGTTTCTGTCGGGCCCACTCACCGGATACGGGGTTGTACACACGCGCCCAACAAAATTGATAGCTGAAGCAAGAGAGAGTTAATACAGTATTTCATATATAAGCTAGGAGCAACCATAAGAAAGAGGTGTACCATAATATAACTAGAATAGCAGCAGTGATATACATTAGTTACAATTAAAGCTCAACTAGCATGTCAGCACGTCAGATATTCACAATATGTACTCATACCGCAGGCATTCAAAGCTGCGCATACACCACAGGTATTCACAGTTGCATAAAAGAAACCCTATGTTGACATAGTTTGAACTGTTTCTATTCAAGCAGGGTGGAGAGCCCCGCAGGCCTCACTGATGTGGTCATCGCTGATAGTGATCAGTCGTGCCACTTCTGGGGGTGGTCGCACCGCATAGCCCAGGCCCCAACGTACAACTTATTGTACTCTTGGATGTAAGCGAGATCCGATGATTCAACATTTCGGCCGACCAGCGGAGGAAATCCAACGGGGAAAAACATAATGGTCGGTTACCCGTGGTACTCATCTCCCTATCGCCTTGAGTCGTTGAACTTCCCGCACCGGTACGAACGGTCTGCAGAAGTGACTGACCCCCCACAATTTATCGCAAATAATTTATACGCAATCGAATTAATCAATTTTGCTAGCATACACCGTGTCTATGACAGCCTGCCCTACTATGCTTTAAATAATTTAGGCAAGCGACATTCAACTCAACTTTCGACAAGGAGCATGAGAGTACTTTATTTGGGGCTAATGCAGGAGGGGGACCTAAACTCCTGTTATCCTTAACTACGGCTCAACTTATCTGATAACTGCTCATCAGAGCAGGACCCGTGCTTAAACTAGTAAATTGCAGAATCAAAAGTGCAGTAATAAATGTTGCTAATAGTATAAGCTGCTGAATTGCAATGCTGAAATGAACTAGGATCAGTACAGAACTGGAGCAATACTGAACTAAAAATAAGTACTGAAAGGAACTTTATCATTACGAGACTGGAGTAGTACTTAAAAGAAATGAACTGAATTGAAATAAGCAGGACCAGTATGAGACTGGAGAACTGGAAAGGAAGTACTGAACTTAAAAAAAGTAACTGGACCAGTGAAAGACTGTAATAAATTAAAAAGAAAAAGGTTAGTAGTCCAATCACTCCTTTTAGGAGGCTTTAGTTCCATCTCTGTTATTAGGAGTCATGTTCAGTTCTATCTTAATCTTTAGAAGGCTCCTTGGAATTTCACTCATTATTAAGATCCGATAAGAATAATTAGTTGCGCTTTTTTAATTTATGGCTCAACCAGATCAGGAGTTTGTTTAGCAGTTACATATTTATTATTTGTCGAGAATAATTAGCAATTCATGTACTTTCATCTTCCAAGTTTGTCTGAATTACCCGAGAGTCTTTTTAAAATGAGGCGATCGACGATTCCACTAAACCTTGGCACACACAGAGCTTGTACAATTGCCTTGATACCTCCCTATAATTTACAAAGGCGGTCGCGTGCTCAAATTTTCATTTCCGAGAAAATTGAGCGTATAAATTTTCGAGTGGGGCACTAGGCTCCAAGGAAATCAGAAAAAATTCAATTTTTATTTCAAGGTTATCAAATTTTGATTCAACTTTTAAGAGGACATAAAAATGTCTAGTAATTTTTCCAAATATTTTCGAGCAATTTTGAGCCTCTAAATTGACCAAATAAAATTTATTTGGACTTTTAAAAATACTAAAACTACTTCACAAATTCTCAATTTTTTTGGAGGAGGCCCTCATTAAGGGGAATAATTTTTATGTTCAACACTTTTTCCATATAAGCTTAAATTTTTTCTGAAAAATCTACAAAATTTCTGTTAAGAGAATGGTCTACATATAGCCCGATTAAACCAAATCCTGCGGCCAAGAATGTGTCGGACGGGTGAATAGCCAAACCTTCCCCCACAGTGGATCGACCACAAATCCATTGTGGGGGGAGCTGATGCTGAGGTAGTGGCGGTAATCCATGAAATCTCCACGATCCAATCTCATCAACGAGATCGGACGGCAACTGCTTCTATGCCGATGATGGAGAGGGTGGTAGCCTCTGCCGCCGCCAGAAAGCCTCTGCTGGACGCCGGTGCTGCCCCTAATCAACTCACCGGGGGCTGGCGACTTCCTGGGCGGTGATCGGGCGGCCTAAAGTCGCCGGTCACCGCAAGAATTTTAAAACTGAGAGCAGGGTGGCGGGTTGTTCTGCTCCTAACGACACTGCGCCCCCCCGCATCTCTGGTGACTTCCTGGCTACGAAACTACCTCGGCCGACACGCCAGGGGTTGGGCTCTTCTCTGGTGGTTGTCTGGTGGCCTAGCGCCGCCGACCGCCATAAAAAATACATTGAGTTTACTCTATTTTTGGGTGCCGCCAGAGAGGCGATTTCCGACGGCACCTCGACCCTCTACCACGGGGAAGGCTATCCCCGGTTGTGTAGAACTTCCCCAGCTCCACCACTGGCACTGGGCAAGGCTTACCATCCGCGAGCACTACCCGACATGGAGCTTGGCTCGGGTGGCGCCGGCGGCGCTCCGACCGCCAGCAGGTACATGCAGATTGTCGGGAAGATGAGGGGGGAGGGAAAGAGTTTCCACCTGTGGTGGTGCGGCTTGGGAGGTGCTGGGTTGAGACACCATAGAAGGTGGTGGTGGTGCTCGGGTGGTAAAGGTTTTTCCGGCGAGCTGGAGCTCCGGGAGAGGTATTGTAGGCTCGGTTAGGTTTGTGAGGAGGGAGGCAGGGGGCATGGCCTTTTATAAGCTTGGTGAGGGTGGCCACACCTCCCCTCCCCGATGTGGGATTATCCAAGTAGGAGGAGGAGCACCTCCCCTCTCCTCCACTTGCTCTGTCCAGGTGGCTCCATCAGGGGGTAGTACACTAATGTGGCAGACATCAAGGGGGGAAGGCTTGGTGGGCTTAGGCCTTAGTCTTTAAGAAGAGAAGAGAGGAGGGGTGGTGGGATTTTTCCAAAGGCCCACCCACCATGCCCTTGCTGGTTTGGGTGGCCCAAGAGGTGAGGAAGACCAAGCCCCAACGAGCAATGAAGAGGAGATGCCCACCTCTTTTGAGAAAATTTTCCAAAAACGAACATTTTAGGAGTTTGACCAAAGTCAACCCTAAGGTGGGTCCCACATGCTGGTCAAAGTCAAAGTAGGTCCAATACATCGGGAGTTGGGTCAAAGTTGGGGTGTTGTGTCACAATTTGTGTGTGCACGCTTTTCGATGCATGACAATGCTCAGTTTGACCATGGGTTGATTACTTATATTTGAAATTGACTGAAATGCACTCGGTTGACTTCGTATTGACCATACGAATGCAACGCCACTAGTCGGGGTTGAATCGGAGTTCATTTATCAAATATTCAAAATCTGCGTGTCGCGACGAGTTAAAACGATCAAAACGCTTATACTCGTCGGTAGGCTTTCAATTGCGATGTAATGAGTTCCCAGACATTCGTATTGACTATACGAAGTCATAGGAACTGATAGAACACAAATCAGAATTCTCTATGTCAATATCTAAAAAAATATCATTTTTGCGACGTACTACTAGGAACAGCCATATCCATCCTATGACCCTGGAATTCAACGGGCCGAGTTTCAACATACTTGTATTGATTATATGAGGCCACAGAAATTGACATTACTTAATTAAGAGTTTTCTAGATCTATATCCCTTTCTAGGGTTACCTCCTACCCTAGTATAGGCTACATGTAGAGGTTCGGGTCACTTTTATTGAGCACATTAGGGTTCTGGTGGCCCAATAAAAGTCGGGATGTTACAATCCAATAAAAATAAAGGATTTTTGTCCCCAAAATTTTGCTTTAAGTAGCAGAAAAGTAACATACCTGAGGAAAGATCTTTGGGTGCTTTTCTCGGACGAGTGCTTTAGGTTCCCAAGTATACTCGTCTCGTCCGTGATTCGACCATGATATCTTGACCATTAGAATGATATTATTGCACAGATTTTTCACTTTATAATCTACTATTCTAACAGGTTCAAGCTGGACGGATCTATCTGACTGTAGCTGCACTGACGGTGCAGGGAGATATTGTTCTGGTTGTCGGAGGACTCACCTCAAGGAAGAGATATATAACACATCATGGAGATTTCCCAACTCTATGGGATGGGTTAATCGATATGTAACATGACCAACACGCTCTATCACCTGATAGGGGCCCAAATAGCAGGGGTCTAGTTTCTTTTGCTTCCTCAATAGGGAGATACCATACATGGGCTTAATTTTCAAAACATCATTTCTCCCACACTAAACTCCACCAGTCGGTGTCGTGCATCATAATATTTGGCTTGGCGGCTCTGTGTTTCCCACATTCATCCCTGGATTAGCTGTATCGCTATCGTAGTATCATCAATATAAACCATTCCTAAGGCTTCCGAGACCTCATCTTGAGCCCAAGTTAACGGAGTTCGGCAATGCCTTTCATACAATGACTTGTACGATTCCATCTTAATGCTGGCATGATAGCTATTATTATAAGAAAATTCAACTAACGATAGTAATTGTTCTCATGGCTCACTGTGCTCTACTATGCAAAGTCGGAGTAGATCCTCTATCATCCGATTTGTCTTTTCTGTCTATCCATCTATCTGCGAATGAAAAGCGGTGAAAAAGGCCAACTTGGTCCCTAAGTACGCTTGCACACACCTTAACTCCTTGGATTTGAAACGTCCATCATGATTCGACACAATGGACTTCGACACTCCATGAAACCAAACTACTTGCACTATGAATAATCTGGCCAAAATGTCAATTCTGTCACCCTGTCGTTTGGAATGAACTGTGCTACCTTGGTAAGTTGATCCACGATAACCTATATAGAGACATTTCTAACACGGGATCGAGGTAAGCCGTGGACAAAATTTGTGGAAATATCTTCAAATTTCCACTCTAGTGTCGGCCGGGGCTGCAACAGACCTTCTGGGTTGCGGCATTCAGCTTTAACCTTTTGACAAGTCTAGCACTGGGCCACGAAGTTGGTGACGTATCTTTTCATTTCGGGCCAGTAAATGGTCCAGAGCAGATCAACATACATCTTTACCACAACAAGGTGAGTAGAATACCTTGACTGGTGCGCTTCTCGTAGGAACTCCTCTCAGATTTCTCTGGTAGAGGGAATAAATATACGGTGCCGGAATTGCAGGATCCCATCATACATGTTGAACTCCTCTTGTGCTCCATTTTGTAGGGACTAGATGATCGGGACTACTTCCGGATCGACCTTTTAGGCCTCTCGTATTCGATCCAGGATGTTGCACTGTATCTCCATCCAGTATAACTAGGACTGGTACTCTTCTGAATCCCTACGAGCAACAAAAGTAATCTCCAAGTCTAACAACGATTGAAATAATTCTTTTGGAATCTGCTCAATCCAACTCTCGGCTATCTAGGGATGGCGGCTCAATGCATCAGCAACTTTATTAGCCTTACTGGGGTGGTACTAGAGAGTGAAATCATAATCACACAAAAATTCCAACTATCGGCACTGCCGAAGCTTCAGCTCCTTTTGAGTAAAGATGTATTTGAGACTCTTATGATTGGAGAAGATCTCACATCTTACTCTATACAAGTAATGTCTCCAAATCTTGAGAGCAAAGACGACATCACCCAATTCTAGATCGTGGGCTGCGTAATTCAACTTATGCAGCTTTAATTAGCGAAATGTGTAAGCCACCACCTTACCATGCTGCATCAAAATAGCTTACAATCCTGTCAGGGAGGCATCAATATAGATCTAGAATCCCTCGGCCTCTGAGGGAATCGTAAGAATCGGGGCAGAAGTTAGCTGCTTCTTTAATTCGACAAACGCAGTCTCGTATTCTAGTGTCCACCGAAACGTAATATCCTTCATTGTAAGGGTGGTGATGGGTAACACCATCTTAAAGAAACCCTCCACGAATTTCCTGTAATACCAGACAAGACTAAGGAAACTTTGTATATATGTTACTGTCTTAAGCGGCGACCAGCTTTGAACCGCCTGGATCTTGGCCTAATCTACTGCTACTCCGTTCTTATTTATAGAGTGTCCCAAGAATCTGACTTCCTCTAACCAGAATTCACACTTGTTAAACTTGGCAAAGAGAGGGTGTTCTTGAAGTTTAAGTAACACCATCTGCAGGTGTCTAGAATGGTCTGCCCTGGTTTTCGAGTAAATCAAAATGTCGTCAATAAAGACAATCACGAAGTGATCTAGGAAGGGTTCGAGTACCTTATTCATTAAAGCCATAATGGTAGAGGGGGCGTTAATGAGTTCGAAAGGCATCACTGGAAACTCGTATAGACCATAGCGGGAGCTAAATGCAGTCATGAGGATATCCTCCTCCCAAATTTGAGGCTTATAGTAACAGGATCTTAGGTCCATCTTGGAGAATACGGATGCACCTTATAATTGATCGAACAACTCATCAATCCTTAGAAGTGGGTACGTATTTCGTATAGTGAGTTTGTTTAGTTCCTTGTAGTCTATGCACAAGTGCAGTGTCTCGTCTTTCTTCTTTACAAGTAGTGTTGGGTATTATATCAACAATAACCCTTATCTGAAGAAGGGTCCAGTTAAGCTAAGATGAATTGTGACTATATTTGATATTGTATTTGTAGTTATGTATTTGTAGGTTTACAATACTAAGTACACACCAATGTCAGGTTACAATGTGTTAGTAAACACGAGACTACACAATGTAATCTTTCATTATATAGGTCATTGTGTTGACTCACGTGTAATCTCTCTATTGGGGTGTACTTTTATGCTAAGTACATGGGGAGGTTCAAGGAAGAAGAAGAGCTTCATTTCAGAAAAACGGAAAGTTTACCTAAGTAAAATTCGTCGAGTATCGTAAGGGATATTCATCGAATTAGTCGAGTATCATTGATATTCATCGAATTCGTCGTGTATACTTACTATCATTCGTCGAATTCATCATATATACTTGTGTAGAATTTCTGAAATAATTAGAAAAACAGTTAAGTAAAATTCGTCGAGTATCATCAAGTATACTCGTCGAATTCGTCGAATGTATATTACGATACTCGCCGAATTCGTTGAATATACTTATCGATACATGCCGAATTCGTCGAATCATCTCGACACTACTTCTCTGATTTTTCTTAAGGCAAATTCGTCGTATATCTTGGCGTCAGTGCGTCGACTGCTTCAATGGTGTTGAGTGTGTCGACTGCAATGGCACCGAGTGCGTCGAGTGCATGGATGGCGTTGAGAGAGTCGACAACGTTGAGTGCGTCGAGTCTGCTAGTCAATACTCGTCGAATTTGTCGAGTATACTAGCTGACACTCGACGAATTCGTCGAGTATGACTTGAGCCTTGGCGTTGAGTGGCTGGCTAGCTTGAGCTAGATTTCTCTAAGTCATTTTTGTTATATATCAATCACTATTTGGCGAGTATACTAGCGATACTCGACGATACTCGACGAATTTGACTTAGGTCATTTTTCCGACAATGTTTCAAAACCAGGCTCGGGTTGCGGCGACCATGCACAATGTTTTCTAGGTCTCGTTTTTGGAAATTTCTTTATAGCCATTGTTATTGAAAGATGTCTATATATATTTAGGATGGATTCCTAATCTTGCTAATAGATTTATTGCTCTTATTTTTCAAATCAAGAATCTTTCCAAAAAGAATAAAATCGTCGGCCTTTGTGCGATACGCGACATCTTCGTTCGACCGTCAACTACAAACACTATACGATTCAATCTTCATCGATCTATACGACTGGATTGCTACTCTCTGAAGATTTTTATTCCTCCAGATCTAGTCAATTGAAGATTCAAGATCCAAGGTCTTCCAAGAATTTCTACTTTCCCAATTCTCTAGAATTTTCAAGATCTACCTTTTCGAAGAATGTCGGAGTGAAGACTTGTAATCTTTATTATATTGTGATATTCCTTTACATATTGTAGGAGATTTTTCTCCGAGTTGTAGATTCGTTTGTGGATCGAGTTGTAGATCTGTTTATGGATCGAGTCGTATATCCAGTTGTGGATCGAGTTGTAGGAGAGGTTGTTCTTTAAGTGATAGGAGGTTTGTCTTCGAGTTGTAGGAGTTGCGGCTCCGAGGTGTAAGATTTGTAGAAATCTGAGTTTGGTGAAGTAGCCGAATCTGACCTTTCGTGGTAGATAGGCGAGGCGAGAAAGTGGACGTACCCAACTCGGGGAACCACCATAAATCTCAGTGTTTGTATGCTTAATTTTTTAAGTAATTTTATTCCGCGAAAAGACACATACATCACTTATTAACCACCCCCTCTTTGAAGCTTATAGTAGCGTGATCTTAGGTCCATCTTGGAGAATACAGATGCACCTTGCAATTGATCGAACAACTCATCAATCTTTGGAAGTGGGTATGTATTTTGTATAGTGAGTTTGTTTAGTTCCTTGTAGTCTATGCACAAGCGCAGTGTCTCGTATTTCTTCTTTACTAGTACAGGGGCATCTAGGGCGAGGAACTTGGGCGGACAAATCCAACATCTGTCAATTCCTGAAGCTTAATCTTCAACTCAGCCAACTCCTTGGGGCCGGGCCATCCGATAGGGTTATCGGGACACTGGTCCAGCTCTGGACGTAAGCCCGATCTCCTCTCACCATGGGGGCAAACCTGGGAGGGACTCTGGGAAAACAACAGGAAAATCTCACACTACCGGAACCTTGACGAGCATTTAAACCTTATTCTCCATTTCGAAGTAGATAAGAAATACTTCGTCTTTCCACCGGACTGACCTTAGAGTCTGAGCAAAGGTCAAAATGATGCGAGAGATAGAGGGTATACCTGCCAGCATAACGACATGTCCATTTGGGTTCTGAAGCTTGACCTCTCAGGTTGAACAGTTTATTTGGGCTTTATGCTCGACCAGCCAATCCATTCCTAGCATGGTCTGGAATGAACATTTCTCCGTAAACATCATATCTGATCAATTTAGTAGACGGATCTGTATAGACAGTCCTGACGAGCGGAAGACATTTTCTTAAGTCGCAATGAAGTTTTGGGATACAAAGGAGTGTGTTGTTACTGTGTCGAAGAGAGTTTTTACAGAGTGCCCTTCTACCAAAAGTAATCTTGAAGAGGTAAGAAGTATATACATATCATTCAACAAAATATGCACCTGATGTAGACATTCATATGCATATAGTATAATACATAGGTATCAATATATGACGTATCTCTAGCATTTAAGATATATACCTATCACTACATTAGGGATTGGTCCATGCTGAAGGTATAATGCATAAGCCTCTAAGGGCACTGCTCGGCCTTGCTGACCTCTCATACCAGCTCTATCTCTATGACCTCTCTGGCCCAGTCCTCGCACTGTCTGCTCTCCTTTAATTGCTCCTAATCCTGACCTTTCTGCCGCCTGCTGGCAGAAAGCTCTCATATGTCCCGGCTGTTGGCACGGAAAGCATTTCCCTACAAAGGGAACGACTTGTCGAGCTACTAGCGCAGGCTGTGGTACTGGAGCTAGTCTGGGCTCCTACTACGATGTTGGGGGTGTTGGTGGGCGCCTATAAGGCTTCCTGCACTTTCTCTATCGATGCTCTATCTCTATTGGCGGGGAGCAACTCCTCTATTGAGTCCCTGACCTCTAGGGAACTCGACCTATCCTCGGTGCTGCTGGGCCACCATCTTCTGGTCTAACTCTAATGTTGTGACATGAGTCACTCTAGTGTGAAAGGTGGGCTGATAGATCATGATCAAGGCATGTCTCAGGTCATCTCATAGGCCTCGATAGAAGCGAGCAGCCTTATGCCTGTAGTGGTTGCTAAGTTCCCAGCAAAGCGTGCCAGATAGATGAACTCTCTCCCATAGTCTGGCACCGTCCAGTCACCCTGTCAGATGTGTAAGAACCTCTCATGCAGTGCAGCTCGGTCGGCATCCAAGATGAAGTGCTTTAAAAAAGACTCTAAGAACCCCCTCCCCCCCCCCCCACAGAATAGTGCACAAGGGTCGTCCTCTGAACGTCGAGCGGCTAGCCTCTCTCCACTAATCTCTTGTATACCTCTCTAACAAGATCACAACTAGTGACACTCCAGCTACTATCAGGAACATCATACCTACTAACAGCTCCTCTACGCACTCAACCCGCTCTTCTGCCTATATGGTAGTCTCCGTGCCTCTAAAGATGGGAGGCCTCAGCTCCTGGAAAGTCATTAGTAGATCAGTAAGTACGGATAAATATTGTGATGGCTATGCCAAGGCTATTCGGAACGTCGCTAGGATAGCTGTCAACGTTGGCCCCAAGTTAGTGTCAGAAAATGACATAACTGCAGGGGTAACTGGGTCTGGAGGTAGGGTAGAGGGGACATATCCTCTGGAGGAGGATCTCTCATTACTAGACTCTGATATCTAGAGAAGTAACAAGAAACAAGTGTCAATATTTTGCAAAAGTAGGGAAAATTTACAAGAACTGACAAAGCAGGAATAAAGATGTATGGGCGTGCTATCGTATAGTCCAGAATCCCTAAGCTTCTACACCAAGTTATACCAGGCTTCCGTTGCATGGTTCATCCCGAACTAAAGAACAAAGCTAGGGATGAAGGGATCATGAGACTACTCCACAGGGATGGATCATGATCGCTCTAATCTATTTGTAAGACCTCCCCCAAACCTTTGCCCGGGCCGAGCCAGAGGGGATCTTACTTACACAAGACATCCACCTAGTGCTCCTTTCCTGGGGGGGGGGGGGGGGTCAACCCACACCACTATGCACTAGTTGGTTGTCTTGCTCGGCTTGAATCACAACATTCACATCTCATCGCAGAGTATTGCGAGAGCATTACCATATATATATATATATATATATATATATATATATATATATATATATATATATATATATATATATATATATATATATATAACAATATATATTTATAGAGAACGCAAAGGGTCGTAGCCATTGTTTATACATGAAGCTTGTAGGCTATAAAAGTACTACTTCTACCAACTCCTCAGACTCTTAATTTTTCTTGCTAGTACTCACGTCTCGAAACTCTGGAGACGACGAGGTTGTCTCTACTCGTGTAGTCCTATTAGCTGATGTATCATCCTGTAGCAGCTGGTTCTTACGGTACTTCGTCTCCTGTGAATGGTTATTAAGATAACTGTTAGTCACAGAGGTAAGTGGAAACAAATTTCCTCCCCGGATCCATATCCCGAGGACGAGCTCACACACCCAACAAAATATATAGTCGAAGCAAGAGAGAATTAGTACATTATTTTATATATAAGTTAGGAGCAACCATAAGAAGGAGGTGCGACATAGTATAACTGGAATAGCAGCAGTGATATACATTAGTTATAATTAAATCTCGACTAGCATATCAACACGTCGGGTATTCAAAACCTGTACTCATACTGCATGCATTCAAAGTCGTGCACACACCGCAGGTTTAAGACCGTCCCCCCAACCAAACACTAGGTCGGGTAGGAGACGAGCCTTACCGCCCAAGACGACCACCCTATGCGTTTCATGTGGCAACAACCCACTTACCAAGTATAGAATGATCACCCTGTCAAGCTATGGAATCTTATCACATCACATCAGATCATTGCGAAATTAAATTAGAAATCAATTTTTATATATAACAAAGGTTGTAACCATAAGTTTATACATGCGGCCCATCGAGCTGAAGAAAACTACAACACTCTCTCTGCTTTTATCAAGCTAAGGGCTCACATCTCTAAGGCCTGGAGATGAGAATGGTGCTTATGCTCGTGCTGGCTCTAAGGAAGGTACGATGTCACGACCTATCCGGGCCTCACGCTGTTCCCTCTCATGTGAATGGTTATTTAAATAACTGTTAGTCACATGACTAAGTGGATTCACACCTCTTCCCCAAGGTCTCTAAACCTGGGGATGAGAGTGAGCCTCAACTCTATCAACAATAGCCGAAGCAAAAAAGAGTTAGTACAACATTTTATATATCAGCTAGGAGCACTCATTAAAAGGAGGTTCATTATAATATAACTGTAATAGTAGCAACATTATATATCCGTTATAATAAAAGCTCCACTAGTTATTAGTACAATATGTATTCACGACTCGTATTCACACCGCATGTATTCAAACCGCACATACACCGAAGGCATTCAAAGTCGCACACACACCATAGACATTCAAGTCGCGTGCACACCGCATGCATTCAAGCTACACGCACACCGTAGGCATTCAAACATGTACATAACCACTATGTCGACATAGATTGGACATCTTCTTTTTAAGCAAGGTAGCGAACCCCGCGGGCCTCGCCGATGTGATCGTCGGTGACAGTGGACGGTCCTGCCACTTCTGGATATGGATGTACCGAACTACCCAGGCCCCAAGGTACAACCCCGTGTACTCTTGGATGTGAATGACATCCGAAGATTTAGCATTTTAGTTGACCAACAGAGAAAACCTAACAGGGAAAACATAATGGCCGGTCAACCGTAGTACACATCTCCATATCGTCTTGAGTCGTCATCCTTCCCACACCTGTACGTACAATCTATGGGCATGACCGACCCGCCACTTTTTATCGCAAGTAATTTACAAGCATTTCAATAGATAAGTTGTAACGCCTCCATTCGTCATATGGAATATAACGGTGGGTCCGGCCGGGGCCCCACACCATATTTCACAGACAAACGACGAAATTACGTGTGAATATCAAAATCACGTTCTACTCGCATACTAACTCAGAGTATTCTAGCGCGACATTTTAAGTTGTAAGAACTCATCACAGCGAATGTCCACTAAATATATAAACCATACATTTATATATATCACCAGGAATGTATACAAACACACCGCTCATGGCCTTAAGGCCTTACAAGTTTCTCTTTACAAATACATAGCTTCATACATCAGCACGCAGGCTAGCTACACATGAAATCCAAGAATTCTTCACACGGCCTTCAAGGGCCTTTAAGCAGCAAGGCTTTATTCTGCTCAATTCAATTCAACCTATCAACACATGCAATTAGACATCCACCCCAAGAGCGGTAAACAAAGCAACGGTCAGCATTAACTGACCAATTATAACGACCCTACCCCTTACCCGGGGTAGTGGTTCCTTCCCTTGATGCATTACAATCATAACATCTACCAATCACATCAAGTGCTCTCAGGAACAACAGTATCACAAACGCCGACCTCCTCCAGACGCTCCGTGCACTCAGGGCACCTTACGGTGTACCATACTCCGTGATAACACCACCAATTAGAGGTTATTAACATGTTGGCTGGCCGGTCCTAGTCACCACAACACGCATGCTGGGCACATTCTGCCCAAATCACTCAGAGGTGAGAACCTCACGGTAAATTTGAGTATTAATACTTCAGATCGACCCATCATTGTGGTGCAGCAAGTCGGATCTGCCTCGTGTCCTCCCGAGCCTTGCCACCAATCGACCTCTCGAATAATCAGGTGTAGGTCAGCCTTTTCCCATTGATCAAACCGTCAGTAGCATAACACAAGATGCGGGTCGGCTTTCCCTCCTGATCAGCCGCAGTTTTCTGCTCTCGCAGAGCAAATAGCTCTTACAACGCTCAACCACAAGGATCTTACGCAAAGCATCCAAGATCAACATACAGTTCACGCAGAGCTTACAACAAAAAGGAGCTTACATTCACAATTCACACGCATCCATACAAGACACAGAGTCTTCTCTGGTTCATAATATAAACATCACCAATCCAGACTAACCATCCAGATGGGCTTCACACAACATGCCTATGTCGTACTACACACTTCCGGCTCTAAATGCAGACTCAACCAAGGAATCACTTACACTTTCCACCTCTTGGTGGAGGATTTCATACATATGCATAAAGAAAGGACTTCACATGTCCAAGAAGGAGATCGTTACCCTTGACGATCACTTTGGAGCCATGGATATCTAGCTGGATGGAAATCACCGCCACGGCCTTGCCTCCACGAATCCGCACTTGGCTCACGACTTGGCATGCTAATGACACTCCGACACCCGGTCTTTCTCCGTCTTCCTCATTGCTCTCCCTTCTCTCTAGCTCTCTTTTAGAAAGAGAGTGGCCAAAGTGAAATGGGAATTATCTTCTCAACTTCGGCCTTAAAGCAGCAAGGAGAATCTTGGGCCATCAGATCCCCAAGGGAAGGAAACGAACGGCTACAAAAATCTCTGAAATGGCTCTTTCGGGTCTGACACGCCCGGTGACACGCCCGCGTCACAGGCCGTGTCCCTTAAACGGTGCACGAAACGTCTTATCCAGAACAGGACACGGCTATGTGACACGCCCGTGTCACATGGCTGGCACGCCTGTGTCACACGGCTGACACGCCCGTCTCACATGGCTGACACGCCTATGTCTACCTCTCGAAACCCACTCGGGACCTACTCGAGACAACTACTCGAGTAGTTGGACATGACACGCCCGTGTTACATGGCTGACACGCCCGTATCACACCCGTACTCGAGATATTGAAGACATACTCGAGTAGACACAGAGCAGGGCATGGCCATGTGACACGCCCGTGTCATAGGCTATGTGCCCTCTCGAGAATTCGTCGAGCGCAGCTACTCGAGTGAAATTCGTTGAACACGCCGTGGACACGCCCCTGGAGGCGCCCGTGTTCCATGGTGTGTCCCTCCCGAGAACTTCTCGAGTGCATTTCGTCGAGCACTCGAGAGGTTGCTCAACCCGAGCAGGACACGCCCGTGTCCCAGGCCGTATCGCCCAACCTGAACCCAAATTGGGATTTGGGGTGTTACAACCCTCCCCTCCTTCAAAAAATTTCGTCCTGAAATTTAGTTTAATTGGAACCACCAACAAAAACACACATTTGTTGCACCTCGCTAAAACGATCCGGGTTAGAGAAAGATCGTAGCTTGTCTCTCCCCACGACATCGCACAAAACAACTATCATGTACATCCACCATATAACCATATAACATACAGACATAACAAACATAACATACATCCACCAGCTATCTCTTTAACCTCTATTTTCTTATATCACGAGAATAGCAAAGTGCCCTTATTTCCGCTCATCTCGCATAATTCATTTTATAGCCTCTTGGACTTCCAAACTAAACACTCGAGGCTGCTGTACTTCACCGATTGACCTTTGCGGCTCCTGCAATTCAAGATTATGCACTCGAGGTTGCGTCTGGGATGTAGATGTCTCGGCCACTTCTTTATCCTTTTCTTCATAAGACGCATATGTCCTTTTCTCACTCCTTGGAGGGTCACTCCAATAATCACGAGCTATATGTCCTTGCTTCCTGCATTTAAAACATGTATGTGTTTCAACACGTTCTTTTCCACTTCTTATCTCGTTTCCTAAACTCTGATTGTTCCGACTGCAGAACTTTGAATTCCGGCTTGTCTGCCGCCAAGTTCTTCTTATCTTGCACCTGTTTCAAATTCTTCTCCAGCGCCCGGGCTATATCTACCAACGCTTGGAAGCCTTGGTTCACCGAACTTGGGAGTGCCAACCTCAACTCATACCGCAGTCCCTCATAGAATCTATTCGTCTTCCGTGCCTCCTCGGCGAAAGTAGACCCTGCATAGCGCCACAGCCGCGTAAACTCTTCCAGGTAAGTACCAACACTCCTCTCACCCTGCACCAAATGTTGGAACTCGTTTTTCATAGCAATCCACTGTGACATTGGCAAATACTTGGCCAGAAATAATCGTGAAAATTATTCGATCGATATCTCCTCTAGACCTTGACCTGCCAAGTAGTGCAATTTCACTTCATCCCACCAAAGCCTTGCATCGCCTTACACTAGAAAAGTGGCTAAGGTAACTTTCTGCCCCTCCACAGTCCTGATTGTTGTCAGGATCCTCTTTATTCTTGCGAGCCAATCTTCCGCCTGCGTTGGGGAACCCGTTCTGCCAAACGTAGGTGGATGAAACTCCATAAACCGCTTCAATTGCTCGCCCGCTGCTTGCTCATCCACCACAGCTTCAACACGCTCTTGGCTTGCTCTAGGCCGTACTGGCATCCCTGCAGGCCTTTCCTGCCCAGTAGGCTGTGCATGTAACACTGCGAGCACCGTCTCAGTAACCACACGTATGGTCTCCGCCAAGGGAGGTGTAGGCGCCTCAGCTGGTGTCGCACTCTCATCAGAATGCTGGGGCTCAGACTGCCCAGCACCACTCCTCGCCCCCATTTAATGTACAAAGCACCATTATAAGCCATTCCATAACAACAAATACACATTCTCTACATGCTCACGCTCCTCACGTGCCTGTATTACATTCCTAGTGGATATTCTTGAGTTCAATTATGTTTTCCCTCCAACAAATCTCAAACCTGGCTCTGATACCACTTTGTAACGCCTCCATTCATCATATGGAATATAACGGTGGGTCCGGCCGGGGCCCCACGCCATATTTCACAGACAAACGACGAAATTACGTGTGAAAATCAAAATCACGTTCTACTCGCATCCTAACTCAGAGCATTTTAGCACAACATTTTAAGTTGTAAGAACTCATCACAGCGAATGTCCACTAAATATATAAACCATACATTTATATATATCAACAGGAATGTATACAAACACACCGCTCATGGACTTAAGGCTTTACAAGTTTCTCTTTACAAATACATAGCTTCATACATCGGCACGCAGGCCGGCCACACATGAAATCCAAGAATTCTTCGCATGGCCTTCAAGGGCCTTTAAGCAGCAAGGCTTCATTCTGCTCAATTCAATTCAACCCATCAACACCTGCAATTAGACATCCACCCCAATAGCAGTAAACAAAGTAACGGTCAACATTAGCTGACCAATTATAACGACCCTACCCCTTACCCGGGGTAGTGGTTCCTTCCCTATATGCATTGCAATCATAACATCTACCAATCACAATAAGTGCTCTCAGGCACAACAGTATCACAAACACCGGCCTCCGCCAGATGCTCTGTGCACTTAGGGCACCTTACGGTGTACCGGACTCCGTGGCAACACCACCAATTAGAGGTTATTAACATGTTGGTTGGCCGGTCCTAGTCACCACAACACGCATGCTGAGCACATTCTGCCCAAACCACTCAGAGGTGAGAACCTCACGACAAACTTGAGCATTAATACTTCAGATCGACCCACCATTGTGGTGTAGCAAGTCGGGTCTACCTCGCATCCTCCCGATCCTCGCCACCAATCGACCTCTCGAATAACCAGGTGTAGGTCAGCCTTTTTCCGTTACTCAAACCGTCTGTAGCGCAACACATGACGCGGGTCGGCTTTCCCTCCTGATCAGCCGCAGCCTTCCGCTCTCGCAGAGCAAATAGCGCTTACAACGCTCAACCACAAGGAGCTTATGCAAAGCATCAAAGATCAGCATACAGTTCACGCATAGCTTACAACAAAAAAAGCTTACATTCACAGTTCACACGCATCCATACAAGACACTGAGTCTTCTCCGGTTCATAGTATAGACATCACCAATCCAGATGGGCTTCACACAGCATGCCTATGCCGTACTACACACTTCCGGCTCTACATACAGACTCAACCAAGAAATCAATTACACTTTCCACCTCTTGGTGGAGGATTCCATGCATATGCATAAAGAAAGGACTTCACATGTCCAAGAAGGAGATCGTTACCCTTGACGATCACGTTGGAGCCATGGATATCTAGCCGGATGGAAATCGCCGCCACAGCCTTGCCTCCACGAATCCGCACTTGGCTCATGATTTGGCACGCTAACGACCCTCCGGCAGCCTGTCTTTCTCCTTCTTCCTCCTTGATCTCCCTTCTCTCTAGCTCTCTTTTAGAAAGAGAGTGGCCAAAGTGAAATGAGAATTATCTTCTCAACTGTGCGAACAAAAAAAAGGAAGTTCGGAAAATGGACAAACAGAAACTTTTGTATTCCAAAAAAGTTATCAATTACATGGTATAGCTTCCCTTTTATAGAATGGAGGAGATGAGAGAGATTACAAATAAACAATGTGGGACTAAAAAATAACATATACAAGCAGTTTAACAAAAATACAAGTCGCCAAGCCATGCGGTTTGATGAATGGGCAAACCGCCCGGCAAGCACAAGAGAAAGACACCAAGCCGCCACACTAGATCGCCAGGTCGCCCGGTCTCCAAGTCGCTGGTGATAGATTGACAAACTGCCAGAGCACCAACAACAACAGGACAACAACCAAACCGCAGGAGAGAAACCGACTGACCGCCCGGACTGCAACCCGCCAGAGACAGACCGCCGGACCGCCCGGTCTCTAATCTACAACACTCCCCCTCAAGCTGTAGCATATATATTGATCATGCCCAGCTTGTCTCAAATGTGATGGAAGGAGGCGGATACTGTCTTGGTGAAAATATCAGTCAACTCTTTATCGGAGGTGACGAATGGAGTACAAATTTGTTCCTTCAGAATCTCCTCTCGAATGAAATGACAGTCAACTTCTATGTGCTTGGTTCTCTCATGGAAGATCGGATTTTTAGAGATGTATATGGCGGCTTTGTTTTCACAAAACATAGGTAGAGGATAGTCGTAGACCTCTCCTAAGTCAAGCATGAGAGCCCGTAACCACTTCAGCTCACACGTGGTCGATGCCATACTTCGGTATTCTGCTTCTGCACTGGACCTGGAGACTACCGACTGTTTCTTGCTTTTACAGCTCACAAGGTTTTCCCCCACAAAGGTGTAAAATCCCTAAACCCTAAACCCTAAACTAGAAGTAGACTTGCGGTCTCCTTTGTCATCAGCATAGTTTGAATCGGAGTATGCTTCAACCCTTAAATGGCCATTCTTCTGAAAGAGGAGTCCTTTTCCGGGAGCTGATTTAATATACTCCAATATCTTCAGGGTCGACTGTAGATGACACTCCCTGGGAGCTTGCATGAACTGGCTAACCTTGCCAACAACATATACAATGTCAGGTCTGGTCATTGTGAGATATATGAGTTTACCAACCAGACGTCTGTACCTCGTAACATCAGAAAGAAGAGGAGAGTCATATGTCCATGTTTTATCTTCTTCAGTCGCCATGGGACATCGGGCAGGTTTAGCCCTAATCAACCCTGCCTCTTGTAACAAGTCAAGAGCATACTTCCGTTGGGAGAGGACAAGAGAAGCGGACTTCCGAGAAATTTCTATCCCCAGAAAGTATTTTGGAGATCTCACATCCTTAGTAACCAGGTGTTGCCGAAGATGCTTTTTTGTCAAGATTATCCCAGCCTGGTCATCTCTAGTAAGAAGAATATCATCCACAATACTGCAAGCACTACTAGACCCAGAGAATTTTTACGTGTAAATAGGGAATGATCAGCAGAACTCCTCGTAAAACCAACAACCACCACAATCCCTCTAAACTTGTCAAACCAAGCGCAAGGACTTTGTTTTATTCCATAAATAGTCTTCTTGAGTTGGCAAACCCGTGTCTCCCCCTGAGCAACATACCCTGGAGATTGCTACATATAGACATCTTCCTGAAGATCCCCATAAAGAAAGGCATTCTTCACATCCAGTTGTGAAATGAGCCAATCTCTGTTGACAGCCATAGAGAGAAGGACCCGAATAGTGCTGAGACGAGCAACTAGAGAGAAGGTGTCAAAGTAATCAACGCCATAAGTCTGGGTAAAGCCCTTGGCAACAAGTCGAGCCTTGTAATGATCCACACTACCATCGGGGAGGAATTTCACCACAAAAACCTAGCGACAGCCAACAACATCTGTGCCAACAGGAGGAGGAACTAGGGTCCAGGTACCCCGTTCAGTGAGAGTAGCAATCCCTTCATCCATGACAGCCTTCCAATGCGGAATGGCAAGGGCCTCCTGATAGGAACGGGGGGGGGGAGAGTGGAAGAGATAGCCATTGCAAAGTCCCTGTGAGCAGGTGTCAGACGATCATAGAAAACAACTACAGTAAGTGGATGCTGGGTACAAGCCTGAACCCCTTTGCGAAGGGCAATGGGGAGGTCCAGGTCAGCAGGTGCCTCAGTATCCGGAGCATCATGGTGGAGAGAGCTGGCCCGAGAGGAGAGAGCGACGACGACGAGGAGGAAGGAGATTGTGGAGGTGGAGAGGGAGGAGGAGAGGATGGAGATAGAGGAGGAGGAAAGACCTCAGTAGGAGGGGATGGGCTAGAGGGAAGAGGAGGAGGAAGACTGGATTCCATAGAAAAGGAGTCGTTAGAGAAATAGGAAGCATTCTCGAAGAAGGTAATGTCCGCGAAGACGAACTGTTTACGAAGGATGGGGTCAAAATAACAGTAGCCTTTCTGAGTGATAGAGTGGTCCAGAAAGGCACATTTGGTGGAGCGAGGGGAGAGTTTGTCGCGGGTGGCAGAGGGAGCATGCACAAAAGCCGTGCAACCAAAGATACGGAGAGGAAGAGGAAAGGGATCCTTTCCTGGATAGAGAATGCAGAAATGCGATTTCCCGTGAAGAACAGTGGAGGGAATGTGATTGATGAGATAGCAAGAAATGAGAATAGCATAGCCCCAGTAGGAGCGGGGGACATGCATTTGCGTAAGTAATATGCGAGCAACATCAAGAAGGTGACGGTTTTTGCGTTCCGTCACCCCATTTTGTTGGGAGGTGTAAACACAACTTGTTTGATGAATAATTTCATGTTGCATACAAAAGGAGGAAAAAAACTTGACTAACGTATTCTTTGGCATTATCAGAGCGTAATACTTTAATAGAAACATCAAACTGATTTTTGATTAAATGATAGAAAGATTGCCATACATCAAATAGTTCAGAGCGTTCTCGTAAGAGATACACCCAAGTACATCGTGAGAAATCATCAATGAAGGTTACAAAATAAGAGCTACCCCGACCAACGGTGAGGGTAGGAGCAGGGCCCAGATGTCGGAGTGAACAAGATCAAACGGACGGGTAGAACCATGACCTTGCTTTGGCGGGAAGGAGGAACGGTGATGCTTGCCAAGCTGACAGGCATCGCAGTTGAGAGGAGAACTGTCCGGAGGGAGGTGAGTTAGCAGCTGATGAAGAAGCCGTGGAGGAGGATGCCCAAGGTGAAGATGTCATTATAGGAGATCTGTAGAAGAGGAGGAGAAGGCGAAGAGAGTAGAAACGTTGTCTAGGAAGTAGAGGCCGCCACTCTCAGTCCCAGTAGAAATCGTCCATTGGGAGCTCGGATCCTGAAAAGAGCAAGAAGTGGGAGTAAATGTGACGGAGCATTGAAGCTGCTTGCACAAAGAGGTAACTGACAACAAATTGTAGGGAAACTTGGGCACATAGAGAGTGTCGGCCAAGTGAAGAGACGAAGTGACATGAACAACTCCCATCCCATAAACCGGGGAGGGAGAGCCACCTGCAACAAGGACCGGAGG
The DNA here is from genome assembly GCA_039583875.1 of Platanthera guangdongensis. NCBI lineage: Eukaryota > Viridiplantae > Streptophyta > Magnoliopsida > Asparagales > Orchidaceae > Platanthera > Platanthera guangdongensis. The sequence continues at coordinate 2,107,400 of CM077154.1, read as the reverse complement.
CAACCGATCATGTGTTTCAAGGAGAGAAAAGCATTGTGGATTGCCTGTCATGTGATTAGTGACACCAGAGTCTATGAGTCATTTACCTTGAGTAACCACGTAAGCATTACCTGAGGAAGTGACCACCGAAGTAGATATCTTGGAAAAGGAGGTGGAAGCATCACCAGAAGGGCAAAGATGTAGATGTTCCAGCCAGCATCGATCCACAAGATGCCCGGTGCAGCCACAGTGAGAGCAGAGGAAGCAGGAAGAACTCAGACCACTAGAATGATGGTTGCGACTACCAGAGCCGCTCCGTTGAGTCTGGTGAGCATATTGTTCTAGAGGAGGAGAAAACAGAAGCGGACGCTGAAGAAGAGATGTAACTGCGACAATACGTGCGGCTGTTGTATCCAAGTTGGGAGAGTCCGCTTCACCCAAGATTTGTTGGCAGATCATGTTGTAGGAATCATGAAGGCGGAGGAGGTAGCATACAACAAGCAGTTCTTGAAAGTGCTTGTGCTGTTCGACAAGATCCGCAGAGAAGGGGCGATGTTGAAGGATCTCAGCCCCAAGAGCTTGAACGTATTGATAAGCGGAAATAGGAGACATAGACGGACGGGCAAAGAGGTCTGCATACAAGTATAAATGTGGGACGTCTGAGCCCCCTTTGAGTATAGAGCAGCAAGATGAAGTCATGCTTTCTTGACGGTATCATCATGACGGATAACAGGAAGACATTCATCAGAAAGACTGTTAGCGAGCCAAGTGCGAACAAGCGCATAGCTAGCATCCCAGTCGTCAAATTCAGCAGAAGTGGTGGCAGGAGGATCATCGGTAAGGTGGTGGCGTTTACATTGTGAGTGGAGGAGGAAGGTGAAGGAGACGCTCCAATCCGGGTAGTTGGAACCAACATGCTTAGAGACGGTGTCAAGATTCCCGGAAGGAATGGAAGGAGGAGGTGGAGTTGTCACAGGAGTAGCGTTGGTGGTAGAAGAGCTGGAAAGGGCCATGGAAGTACCCACGTGGGTAGAGGGAAGAGAAAGGCCGCACATGAAGAAAGAGGCCGGGGCGGATAAAAGGCCGCACGAAGAGAGAAAACTGCAGCGAACAGAAGAAGAATCCGCAACATAGAGAAGGAAGAAGTCGCGTGGGAAGAGAGTAGGCCGCGCGAGCAGAAGATTGAGAAGCCGCAAAAATAGTCCTCGGAGAAGAAGTCCGCGCAAACAAAGAGCAGCGACAAAGGAGGAGTGGCCGCGCGAACAGGAGATAAGAAGGAGAGCAAGTCGCACTGGCAGAGGAAGGCACCGAATCAGGCAGACAAGATCGCGGGCTCTGATACCATGTGCGAACAAAAAAAAGAAGTTCAGAAAATGGACAAACAAAAACTTTTGTATTCCAAAAAAGGTATCAATTACATGATATAGCCTCCCTTTTATAGAATGGAGGAGATGAAAGAGATTACAAATAAACAATGTGGGACTAAAAAATAACATGTACAAGCGGTTTAACAAAAATACAAGTCGCCAAGCCGTGCGGTTTGATGAATGGGCAAACCGCCCGACAACCACAAGAGAAAGACACCAAGCCGCCACACTAGACCGCCAGGTCGCCCGGTCTCCAAGTCGCCAGTGACAGATTGACAAACCGCCAGAGCACCAACAGTAACAGGACAACAACCAAACCGCAGGAGAGAAACTGACAGACCGCCCGGACTGCAACCCGCCAGAGATAGACCGCCAGACCGCCTGGTCTGTAATCTGCAACATCAACTTCAGCCTTAAAGCACCAAGTAGAATCCTGGGCCATCAGATCCCTAAGGGAAGGAAATGAACGGCTACAAAAATCTTTGAAATGGCTCTTTCGGGTCTGACACACGCTGTTGTTGGGTACATTGGAAAATGTGTACCAGATTTGAAGAAGCCTCACCTTACTCAATGATATGCATCAAGATGTATTTGATGTTGTTTTGAGTTTATATGTGCAGGTTAAGAAAATGTAGGAATGTAAGAAAAGTTTCTAAGTCCATGAGTCGATACCAGAAGAAGTTGTGTCGACACTTATGAAGGCTTGTGTCGACACTGGAGAAAAGCTGTGTCGACACCTGGAGTTAATTGTGTCGACACTGGAGAAAAGCTGTGTCGACACCTGGAGTTAATTGTGTCGACACTGGAGAAAATCTGTGTCGACACCTGGAGTCAATTGTGTCGACACTTGGAAAGGCTTTGTCGACACCAGAAGAAACTGTGTCGACACATAGAGGCAGAGTCGACACACTGAAAAGCTTAGTCGACATCAACTGTGTCGACACACAGAGGCAGTGTCGACATACAAAAAGCCTAGTCGACATCAACTGTGTCGACACAAAGAGGCAGTGTCGACACACAGAAGACTTTGTCGACATCAACTGTGTCGACACACAGGACTTGTGTCGACACACATATCAGAGTTTCAACAAAGTTGATTTTTGTGAAGAGAAGAAGTGACTGTGTCGACACACAGAACTAATGTCGACACATTCTACAGAAGTTGTGTCGAGAAGCATTGTCAACACCAAGGGAGCTGTGTCGACACCACCAAGGCATGTGTCGACACTTAGTCTACATGTGTCGACACATGATGAATTTCAGTCTCGACACTTTGCTAACCGAGACAGAGTTTCAAGAAGTGACTGGAGACTTGACAGCTACCATAACTAACCGGTCTACTACAACTGTCAGAGCTGTCAGAAGTTCGTTAGAAACTGGATCAGCCGGCTACCATGGAGGAAGTCTATATAAAGACATTCTCTATCAACATAAGAGGATGATACAAGTTACACACATGAGTTAAAAAAGTAAACACAAAAAAGAGAAGAAGATTTTCAACAGAAGATCTAAGAAGACATTCTCAAGTGGTGATCTACTCAGAGTTTGTCAAGAGAATTCAAAGAAGAATTCAGAAGAATCTTCAGAAGAATTTGGAGAGAGAGAGCTCTATCTATTCAAGTGAAGAAAGGTACTTACATCAACAAGTCTCTTAAGTGCAGATTCTGAACCAGTCTGCCAAGAAGGATTCAGATTGATTTCTGAATTTCAAGAAAGAAGCTGATTGAAGATCAACTTCAAAGGAGATCAACCCTACTGTGTTCAGATTCAAGAAGCTTTGAAGAAAGCTAAGACAGGTTGATCTCTAACATCATATTCTTTTAAGAACTGATCAAGAAACCGTCCATCCTTTCTCTCTCAACCAGGGTGGAGATAAATTTCAGATTTACATCTATTTTCTGTAGCATATTTTTAAGATCTGAGTTGTAAGCCTAATTTATAAAGGCTGAGTTATATGATATAAGTTCTCTGAGTGGTAGGCCTTGTTGAAGGCTGAGGTAGGGCTGAGAGCCTGAGTTGTAGGAGATTTTCATCTCTGAGTTGTAGGCCTTGTTGAAGGCTAAGGTAGGGCAGATTGCCTGAGCTGTAGGAGTGTGGACTCACTCTGAGTTGTAGGAGCCTTGTTTGGGTTCTGAGCTGTAAGATTTGAGGATCTGAGGAGAAGGAAAGAAGTTAGGCTGAATCTAGCACACTGCTAGATAGGCGAAGGGGGAAAGTGGATGTACCCAGACCTTAGGGAACCACTATAAATCAGTGTGTCATCTGTGATTGTGTGTGGTATTATTATTTATGTGCTGTGATAGCTGTAGAACTATATGTTTCTATTAAATAACTGAATTAATATTCTGCCTTAGAAGGAAACAGAATTGAACCTATTCACCCCCCCTCTAGGTGTTTAGGAACCAATTCTTTCAAGTGGTATCAAAGCAAGGTTACTCAAAGATAGACTTAACAGTCTGAGTAAGATCTGTAAGGAAGAAATAAGTTAAAGAAGATGGGTTCAGGAGAAAACCATAAAGAACTTGGTTCAATGAAGTTGCCTATCTATAGGAAGGAAATCTTTGGAATATGGAAGGAAATGGTCAGACTATTTATGGAGGCATCTGATCCTAGAATTTATATAACAGTTCAGGAAGGACCATATATTCCAATGAAGGTTTCTGTTCTTGATGCTAATCAAAGGAGTCCTAAGGGTTTTTCAGAAATGACTAAGGATAAGATCATCTTGGCTATAATAGATAAAAGAACACAGAATATTATTGTGAGTGCCATAGATGACTCAACATTCCAGAATCTGATTCACTATAAAACCTCCAAGGAGATGTGGGACACATTGGTTGTCTACATGGAGGGTTCTGAAGAGGTTAGACAAGATAGAAAGTCTATGCTTAATCAAGAATATGAGAGTTTCAGACAAGCCAAGTCTGATAGCATAACTGAATGTTATAAGAAGTTCTACAGGATTGTAAATGAACTAATGTCTTATGGAAGAATCTTCAGTATATATGAGCTGAATGACAAATTCCTTAGGTCTTTGACTAAGGAATGAGATACAAAGATCTGTGTCATAAGGGAAGTGGCCAGACTGGAAGAAATTTCCCCTCCAACACTGTTTTACAAATTGCTGTCTTATGAGATGCAGCTATTGGCCAGAAAGGAGGAAGAGAAAAATACAAAGGTTGACAATAGAGAAAAGTCAGTGGCCTTCAAGGTAGAAGCCACAAGGAAGAATAGGAGAATGTCTCCATCTTCTCCTAAGAAATCTGCATAAGTGATCTCAGAAAATTCTGATAATCACAGTTCAGACAACAGTAATTCTGATGGAGACTTTGCTGCTTTCACAAGGCAGTTTCAGAGACTCTTAAAGAAGAAGCAATGGAAATCTAAGCCATCCTCATCTCAGTCCAAGGATGACTATTATCAGAAGAGGAAATCATCCAGGAAGGACAGGAGTGAGACAAAGCCTAGCAAGTCAACTACATCAAAGATTATTTGCTATTGCTGCAACAGACCTGGACATGTTGTGGCTGACTGTCCAGACAAAAGGAAGGAGTCTGCTGATAAAAAGAAGTCTCAGCACAAGAGCAAAAAGGATAAATCCTTGGTAGCTAAGAAAGAGAAAAGTTGGACAGATCAATCAACTTCAGAGTCTGAATCTGAGGCTGAGACCTATATTGGTTTGTTTGCAACAGAAGAAGAGGATGAGTTCTTGAAATTACTAGACTCTATCTATGAGCAAGAAGACCATCAGTGCAAAGGACTGATGGCTGTGTCTGAAGAAGACCAGTGCTAGGATCAACCTGGTCCCAGTAAGGTAAAAAAGTTTATCTATAGATTCTGATTACTACACTGGGTCAGAATCAGATGCATCTACATCAAGAGATGTAGATGGGTCTGAATCTGAAGGAGATATTCATCAGCTTATAGATGAATATGGGGATTTGTTGCAGGCACTCAAGAGAAGCAAAAACCTGGCCAAAAATGAGGCTAAGGAAATTACAGCTCTTAAGTTGGCTGCCTCTGATTCAGAGAAGCTATTGGATCAAAAGATGAATGAGATTGCCAAGCTGAAAAACATAACTGTTATTTAGATGGGAACAATCACATTCAAAAATGATCACATCAAAAGTCTGGAAGATAGACTTCAGAAAGAGAAGAAAATAGTGGCTAGTTTCTCTAAGCCAAAATCTGTCCTACCGTTAATTGATGACTTTGTGTCTCAAAAGGGTAAGACAGGATTAGACTTTAAGGGAACTGCATGGGCTGCCCAGTCCAATAATAAAGGCAAAGCCCCATCACAAAACAAAAGATCTGCTGTCAACAATACAACTAAGATTATACCTAAAAAGAGGTATAATAAGTATGAGTGCTGGTATTGTGGCAAGATAGGCCATTATGTCTTAGACTGTTGGCACAACACCAGTGTCAGGAAGAAAAGCAGTCTACCTGTTAGAAGAGCTGCAGGCAGATTTGTCAAGTTTCAAGCTAACTTGAACCAAGGACCCAAAAGTTATTTGGGTTCTAAGGTTAAGTAATCTTTGTTGCAGGTGAGTCCAAGTTGTCATGCCCCTATATGGTACTTGGACAGTGGATGTTCCAGGCACATGACTGGAACAAGAGGATTGCTGAAGGACTACTCACCAATATTGAATGGGCCTAAAGTAATCTTTGGTGGTTCTGAAAAAGGAGTCATCAAAGGGTTTGGTAACATTTCTAACAACTTAATCACTATCACTCAAGTGACTTATGTGAAGGGTTTGAAACACAACCTAATAAGCATAAGTTAGCTGAGTGATCTTGGATATGACATTTCATTTATCAAGAATGGGTGTCATATCAAAAGGTCAAGTGATCAAAAAGTCATATTGACTAGCTATAGAAAAAGAAATGTGTATTGCCTAAACTTTGAGAGTGAGAATAAAAATTCTCCTATCTGTCTTGTGGCTGATGAGAAAGTCTCTCATTGTGTCAAATGGCACAAGAGGCTAGCTCATCTTAACTACAAGACAATTGGCCAACTCTTTAGTAAAGAGTTAGTGAGGAATGATCCTTAAGTTAAGTGCTTTAAGGATGGAATATGCTCAGCTTGTCAAAAAGACAAGCAGACCAGATCCTCCTTTCATAGCCTAGAAACCAAAGACTCAGTGAGGTGCTTATACCTATTGTATATGGATTTATTTGGTCCTATGCCAGTTCATAGTCTAGGTAGGAAGGTCTACACTTTTGTGGTTGTAGATGACTATTCTAGATTTTCATGGGTATTCTTTCCGAGGAAGAAATCTGAAACCCCAAATATCTTCTGCAATTTTGTCAAACAAATTCAGAATGAATTAGATAGTTCAGTGATCAAAATCAGAATTGACCATGGAACTGAATTCCAATCTGAAAGTATGACAAGATTGTGTGAAGAATTTGGGATTCATTAGGAATTCTCCTCACCTAGAACACCTCAGCAACATGACATTGCTGAAAGAAAGAATAGGACATTGATTGAGGCTGCAAGAACACTATTGAGTGACACTACTCTCCTAGAATATTTCTGGGCTGAGCCAGTAAACACTGCATGCCATGTGTTCAATAGGGCTTCCATACCCAAAAGCCACAAAAAGACACCCTATGAGGCTATGAAAGGCAGAAAACCAAACTTATCCTATTTTAGGATCTTTGGTTGCAAGTACTATGTGCTTAACAATGGCAAGTCTCACCTAACTAAGTTTGTTGCCAAATCCCAAGATGGAATATTTGTTGGGTACAACAACAATAGTAAGGCTTATAGGGTCTATAATTTGGCTACTCAAGTTGTAGAAGAGTCTGTTCATGTCATATTTGATGAATCTAGACTTATTAACAGTGAGTTGCCTAGCAGTTCTTGTAGCTCTACAGGTATACAACAGAAGATGGACCAGCTTACTATCAGAGAAGATCCAACTACAAAGCAGGATGAGGAAAATGGTAGTTGTTGTCCAGGGGGAGTACAAGACACTCAAGAGGAAAATGAAGACCATGAGGTGCAGCATAATGAAGAGATTGAAGAAGGTCAAACTATTGAAAGATTACCTACAGCAGTTAGACAGTTAAAGGATCATCCTGCACACCAGATCATTGGTGATCCAAGACATGGAGCACAAACAAGAAGCAGGAACTTAAATCCATTTCTTTGCTCAAGCTTCTTATCTCAACTAGAACCCAAGAGATTTGAAGAAGCTATTCAAGACCCATACTGGATTGATGTTATGCAGGAGGAGTTAAATCAATTCAGAAGATGCAAGGTCTGGGAGTTGGTTCCAAAACTAAAGGGCCACAATGTCATAGGGACAATGTGGATTTATAGAAACAAGCTTGATGAGAGTGGGATCATAGTGAAGAACAAGGCAAGAGTAGTTGCCAAAGGATACATGCAGGAAGATAGCATAGACTTTGATCAGATTTTTGCTCTAGTGGCAAGGTTGGGAGCAATAAGGCTATTCCTTGCCTATGCAGCATATCAAAGCTTCAAAGTGTTCCAAATGGATGTTAAGTCAGCATTCTTAAATGGAGACTTAAAAGAGGAGGTCTATGTAGAACAACCCTCAGGTTTTGTTGATCCACTCAATCCTAATTATGTTTATAAACTTAGGAAAGCATTATATGGGTTGAAACAAGCCCCAAGGGCTTGGTATGAAACCCTGTCTACTTTTCTCATTGAGAACAAATTCTCAAGGGGAAACTAGACAAGACTCTATTTCTTAGAGAATCCAAAGGAAAGATCATCCTAGTCCAAATATATGTTGATGACATAATATTTGGTTCTACTGAAAATAACTTTTGTAGAAAGTTTGCAAAACTTATGCAAGGGAAATTTGAAATGAGCAGTATGGGAGAACTTAAGTTCTTCTTGGGACTCCAAGTAAGACAGACTGATGATGGCCTGTCCATATCTCAGTCTAAGTTCACCCAGGAGTTAATTAAGAAGTATGGTATGAAGTCATCCACTATTATGAGAACTCCAATGGGGACAAGTATGTCTCTTAGCAAATATGATGCAGGAAAACCTGTAGATGAATCTTTATATAGAGGGATAGTTGGCTCCTCCTTTATCTGACTGCTAGTAGATCAGACATCATGTATGCTATATGTGTTTGTGCTAGGTACTAATTCTGCCCTAAAGAATCTCATTATACTACTGTCAAAAGGATTTTGAGATATCTTAAGGGCACACCTAATCTACGCCTTTGGTATCCTAGGAATAGAGATTTTCTACTAATAGGCTATTAAGATGTAGACTTTGCAGGATGAAAAGTAGATAGGAAAAGCACAACAGACACCTGTCAATTTCTAGGAGGAAGATTGGTGTCATGGAGCTGTAAGAAGCAGACTAGTGTGACAATTTCAACAGCTGAGTCTGAGTATGTTGCTGCAGGAAGTTGTTGCGCACAGCTGTTGTGGATAAAACATCAGTTAGAAGATTATGGTATTCAGGTAAGTAGAACTCCATTATTATGTAATTCTACTAGTGCTATTTCTATTGCTCATAATCATGTTTCTCATAGTAGTTGGTGTCGCCATTCAAGGAAAGTGATGTTGACACATCTAGAAAATTGGTGTCGACACTTCAGAGCAGTTGTGTCGACACATCCAGAAGTTGTGTCGACACTTAGAATTAAAGTCAACATAGAATTTCTGTCGAACTGATAAGTATGTCTGTGTCGACACATCATCAATTGGTGTCGACACATAGAAGTCAACACTTCTGTCGAGACATTCGAAGTCTGTGTCGACACATTTCAACTGTGTCGACACATTAAGAGAATTTTGACGTGTCTTTTGAACTTCATTATTTAGAAGGGTATAAATAGGTCAACAACAAACCCTGTCGACACACTCTCCATATTTTCGAGAACAAAACCTTGTGTCGACAACTTCTCTCTTCTCAATCCAAGATTTCTCTCAACCCCAATGGTGCCAAAGCTTGAAGATAACGTCAACGAAGGCTATAAGCTGGTTCGCAACGCTTTTGATAATGCGAAACCAGCGATTCAAGCTCTGATAACCCTAATTGCAGAAAATGGTTTGAAATTTCTGGTATCCGAACCTACAAAGATATGGAAGAAAGAAATACTGGAATTCTATGGCGCAACTACTTTAGATTTGACTGGACTTAAGATCAAATCTACAGTTCAGGGAGCTAAAGTTAAAATTACCTTGAAGAGCTTGAGGAAAACTCTTCAACTCCCAAGAACTCAAGAAGAAGAAGTTCCCTCTACCAAGACTAGGGAAGCACTTCAGTGGTGTGGATTGGATCCCACCATGAAGATTGGATCTGCAATGAACAGGAAAGGGATGAATCTGCAAGGAAAATTCCTTTCTGAAGTGGTTGGAAAAGTCATTCTCTGCAAGCCAGGGGGACATGATAGGGTTTCAGCCTATATGTTCAACCTGATGACCAGGATTATCTTCAGTCTAAACACAGATTGGTCTGCAGTAATCTTTGAAAAGATTAAGGAAGGCATCAAGAAGCCAAATCTGGGAAGGATCATGAGTCTATACTTGGCTGGAACAATTCCAGAAGTAATGGAACAGACTACTGGTTCTAAGATCAACCACATGAGAAGAATGGATATAAGGATAATCTCCAGATGGGATAGGGTCCTCACAAAGGACATGCCTGATGAAGAGAGGCCAGAGATTGCTGAAAAATCTCCTGCACAAGACATTACAGATGGTGCTCAAGTGCAGGGGGAGCCTCGTCTTGAGGAAGAGTCTACACACTTATAAAGTGAAATGGCTACACAGACTATTCTTGAGGTAATCCAAGAAGTTAATCAAACAATTTTCAATGATGAGTATGAAACACTAACTAAGCCTTTGATTGATGCTGACCAGACCACTCAAGCACAGGATGTTATCATGAAGGATACATCTACAGCTGCTGATGCTCCAGAGTTAAGAGTGCCTCCAGTCCCAACACAACAAGAGTTTACCCTTGAAGAGTTGTTCCCTGATATAGACTTACCAAGGACTGAGGGGGAGCAAGCTGAAATTGAGAGGGAGCAAGTCAGGACTGAGGGGGAGGAGCAAGGGACTCGGGGGGTGTTACCTAGGACTAAAAAGGAATTGTCTCCTAGTCCTAAGGAAAGAGTTGATATAGCCAGTACCTCAGCTTCTGAAGATGAAGCAGAAATTCAAGCAAAGAAGAGAAAGTTAATGGTTTTCAAAAGAAGAAGCCAAAGCTATAAAAGGGCATTGCAAACTGCTCCACAACCTGCCCTAGCCACTGATTATAACTCTTTGTTGGTATCTTTGCAAGTAAAGTTAGATGAACAAAGGATAACCATGGAGAAATATATGGATGAGACTCATAAAGATCTGCAATTCTCCTTGACTCAACATATCAAATCAATTAGATTTGAAGTAAATCAGAACAAGAAGGAAATGACAGATTGCTTCCACAAAGGTGGCAATGTTGTAGTCTATCTTACAAAGCAACAACAAGCAATAAAGACTCAAGTTGATGATATAGCTGTTAAGCAAGGCTATGTCCTAGAAAATCAACTAAGGATGAATGACAATCTGACTGAATCACATAATGTGATTGTTACAGAATTAAAGAATACTGTTACTGCACTGACTGAGGCAAGGGCTAAAGCCAAGTCAGATTTTGATAAACAATTACAGGAAGAACTAGCTGCTGTACAAACAGTTATTAAGAATTCTCAAAAGATCATTTCTGATCAGCTTCTGAAATTAAGGTCATTTTATAAAGGTGATGTTAATTATCTAGATGAACAAGTAAGATTTCAGAAAGATGACCTCAGAGCTCATATTGAGAGAGAAGTCATAAAGGGGGAGAGAGTGTTAGTCAAAGCTGGCTCAGATCATACTAAATGGATATCTAACAGCATCAGAGCCACCCTTGTATATCCACCCATATGTGATGATGATAATGTAGCTGAGTTAGGTGTGCAACCTGCTTATTTTGAAGGTGATCAACCTGAAGTTGCTCAGGTCATTTACCCTCCATCAGATTTTGATATGATTCTGCAAGAAGTGCAGTCAATGTACAACCCTCCAGAGGGTACTAAAATGTTATCATTGATAAAGTAGAAATGTTAGAGGCAGCTTTGAATAAAGAGCAAGAAGCTCAAATTTCAAAGAAATGATTCAGAGAACAGGCTGAGTTGAAGCCTGATTTTGAGCAGTGGAGCCAAACTTCCAGGAATATTATCTTGACTGCCTGTAAAGCTGTGAAGGACCAGACCCATGAAAGGGGAAAATGGTACACTGAGCAAGAATGAAACAAGCATGAAGCTAGGCAGGAAGCCATTATATAGTATAGAAGAAAGGCAAAAGCTGGGAAGCTACCTCCTAATGCTCAGGAGCCTAGCAAGTACTTCCCAAAGCCTTTTTACTATTTTGAAAGGCAAAGGATAAGGGATAAAGAACAAAAGAAGAAAGATCTGAAGGGCAAGAAGCCAGCGGAAGATACTGAAGCTCCAGTACAAGACAAGATCCAATCAGGAAAAGGCATAGTCCTCAAGGAGCCTGTTCAGCCTTAGAATAGATTAACTAGATTTTATAACATTGTAATCTTTAGTTTTAAAAATCTATGTAAACTATTGTTAAGAAACTTTTGAAAGTTTAAACAAAACAATGATTAATGCTCATTATGTTTGCATCATTATTCTGTGATGATATTTTATACATGTTTTGTTTATAAGTTAGCATGTCATGTAATGTTTTTATACATCATAATGTGTGTTTATTATGAATGGTGTATATCATTGACTAAGGGTTATGACTTCTCCAAATAGGGGGAGATTGTTGGGTACATTGGAAAATGTGTGCCAGATTTGAAGAAGCCTCACCTTACTCAATAATATGCATCAAGGTGTATTTGATGTTGTTTTGAGTTTATATGTGCAGGTTAAGAAAATGCAGGAATGCAGGAAAAATTTCTAAGTCCATGAGTCGACAACAGAAGAAGCTGTGTCGACACTTATGAAGGCTTGTGTCGACACTGGAGAAAAGATGTGTCGACACCTGGAGTTAATTGTGTCGACACTGGAGAAAAGCTGTGTCGATACTGGAGAAAAGCTGTGTCGACACCTGAAGTTAATTGTATCGACACTGGAGAAAAGCTGAGTCGACACCTGGAGTCAATTGTGTCGACACTTGGAAAGGCTGTGTCGGCACCAGAAGAAACTGTGTCGACACACAGAGGTAGAGTCGATACACAGAAAAGCTTAGTCGACATCAACTGTGTCGACACACAGAGACAGTGTCGACATACAGAAAAGTTTAGTCGACATCAACTGTGTCGACACACAGAGGCAGTGTCGACACATAGAAGACTTTGTCGACATCAACTGCGTCGACACACACAGCAGAGTTTCAACAAAGTTGATTTTTGTGAAGAGAAGAAGTGACTGTGTCGACACACAGAACTAGTGTCGACACATTCTACAGAAGCTGTGTCGAGAAGCAGTGTCAACACCAAGGGAGCTGTGTCGACACCACCAAGGCTTGTGTCGACACTTAGTCTACATGTGTCGACACATGATGAAGTTCAGTCTCGACACTTTGCTGACAGAGACAGAGTTTCAAGAAGTGACTGGAGACTTGACAGCTGTCATAACCAACCGGTCTACTGCAACTGTCAGAGCTGTCAGAAGTTCGTTAGAAACCAGATCAGCCGATTACCTTGGAGGAAGTATATATAAAGACATTCTCTATCAACAGAAGAGGATGATACAAGTTACACACATGAGATAAAAAAGTAAACACGAAAAACAGAAGAAGATTTTCAACAGAAGATCTAAGAAGACATTCTCAAGTGGTGATCTACTCAGAGTTTGTCAAGAGAATTCAAACAAGAATTCAGAAGAATCTTCAGAAGAATTTGGAGAGAGAGAGCTCCATCTATTCAAGTGAAGAAAGGGACTTACATCAACAAGTCTCTTAAGTGCAGATTCTGAACCAGTCTGCCAAGAAGGATTCAGATTGATTTCTGAATTTCAAGAAAGAAGTTGATTGAAGATCAACTTCAAAGGAGATCAACCATACTGTGTTCAGATTCAAGATGCTTTGAAGAAAGCTAAGACAGGTTGATCTCTAACATCAGATTCTTTCAAGACCTGATCAAGAAACTGTCCATCCTTTCTCTCTCAACTAGGGTGGAGATAAATTTCAGATTTACATCTATTTTCTGTAGGATCTTTTTAAGATCTGAGTTGTAAGCCTGATTTATAAAGATTGAGTTGTAGGAGATAAGTTCTCTCAGTGGTAGGCCTTGTTGAAGGTTGAGGTAGGGCTGAGAGCCTGAGTTGTAGGAGATTTTCATCTCTGAGTTGTAGGCCTTGTTGAAGGCTGAGGTAGGGTTGATTGCCTGAGCTGTAGGAGTGTGGACTCACTCTGAGTTGTAGGAGCCTTGTTTGGGTTCTGACCTGTAAGATCTGAGGATCTGAGGAGAAGGAAAAAAGTTAGGCCGAATCTAGCACACTGCTAGATAGGCGAAGGGGGAAAGTGGATGTACCCAGACCTTGGGGAACCACTATAAATTAGTGTGCCATCTGTGATTGTGTGTGGTATTATTATTTCTGTTCTGTGATAACTGTAGAACTATATGTTTCTATTAAATAACTGAATTAATATTCTGCCATAGAAGGAAACAAAATTGAACCTATTCACCCCCCTCTAGGTATTTAGGAACCAATTCTTTCAGCTGTGATACGCCCGTGTCACAGGTCGTGTCCCTTAAGTGGCGCACGAACCGTCTTATCCAAAACAGGACACGGCCATGTGACACGCCCGTGTCACATGGCTGATGCCCGTATAACATGACTGACACGCCTGTGTCTACCTCTAGAGACCCACTCGAGAACTAATCGAGACAACTACTCGAGTAGTTGGACTTGACACGCCCGTGTCACATGGCTGACATGCCCGTGTCACACCCGTACTCGAGATATTGAAGACCTACTCGAGACACCCACTCGAGTAGATACAGAGCAGGGCACGGCCATGTGACACTCCCGTGTCACAGGCCGTGTGCCCTCTCGAGAATTCGTCGAGCGCAGCTACTCAAGTGAAATTAGTCGAACAAGCCTTGGACATGCCCCTGGACACGCCCGTGTCTCAGGGCGTGTTCCCTCCCGAGAACTTCTCGAGTGCATTTAGTCGAGCACTCGAGAGGCTACTCAACCCGAGCAGGACACACCCTGGGACACGCCCGTGTCCCAGGCCGTTTCGCCCAACCTGAACCCAAATTGGGATTTGGGGTGTTACATAAGTAACTTGCATAATTTGGGTCTGCGACGGCTTGCCCTACTTGACATAAAATAATTCGGACAAGCGGCCTTCTAGAATCAACGTGCTGCTCAACTTCATACAAGAAGCGCAACGAGCGTGGGAGCACATTATTTAGGGCTAACCCTGGAGGAATAACTCAACTCCCAGTTATCCCCAACTAACGCTCTACCAAAAAGCCAACCCCTTGTCAGAGCAGGACCCGAGCTAGAAATGCAAAAATAGTAAATTGCATAAATAAGAGCAATAAGTAAATATGTTACTGAAATAGACTGCAGAAATAACTACTAAAGTAAAGTACGAATTACAGTAATAAAATGCTGAATAGTAAAAACACTGAAGTAAAGTGTTGAAATGAAATAGACTAGTATGAGACTGAAGTAGTACTGAATAGAAAAAAACTGTAATTAAAGTACTAAAATGAACTTGACCAGTACATGACAGAAGTAGTACGCAAAAGAAATGAATTGAACTAAAAATAAATAAGCATGACTAGTACTAGACTGGAGTACTGAAAAGAAAGGACTGAATTAAAATAAATAAAGGAACTGGACCAGTACAAGACTGAAATAAGCCATAAAGAAAATGGTTAGTAGTCCAATCACTCCATTCAGGAGTCTTCAGTTCCATCTCCATTCTCAGGAGATAAGTTCAGTTCCATTTTCATTCTCAGGAGGCAAGTTCAGTTCCATTTCTATTCTTAAAAAGCTTTTTTGGGGTTTCACTCATTATTAATGTTCGATATTAAGTTTAGTTGCGACACATAATCACGACTAATTAAACGAACTTATATTTAGGGATTACAATCTTATTATAATGACTTGCACCTCATTATAAGGATTGTCGAGGGGTAAATATTCGCAAGAGGTTTAACACCATCTTTTAATCTCAATTGGTCGCATCAGGGCAAATCAAGTTTCTATGTTAAGTCCAATATCATTTTCTTCTGATTTAAATCTCTTTTATGCAACAAAGAGTTGAAAATTGAGGAAAATTAGAACTCGAGGTTGAATTCGCCAAAACATAAACCTCAAGAGTTATTCGAGTTATTTTGAAATTTGATTGAGTTTCAATAATGCATTAAGCCTCGGATAAATCATTATTTTTATATTTAAAAATAAGCCGTATTTCAAATCATCAAACTATGACATGAGATTTAAGTATAAAATATATGCTCCTCAAAATAATTTTCATCGCTTTGAGGTCTCACACAAGCTCTATCAATATTTAAAACACGTCAAGGTTATTTCAATCCATTAAAATATTAGGAGTGACTCAAAAATTCCTCATACATGTCCAAGGCATGCATTTAACCTCAAGAATTTCTTATAAAGATTTAAGTCATTTTAATCGGAAGTTTTGCAACTAGCAAAATATAAATTAATCTCAAACATGATTTAAAATATCAAAAATAGCGAGAATGCATAAAAATATCTCAAATTTTCATTGTGGCATGCCTTTAATGAATATAAATCATGCATGAGATTTTACGAGATTTTGATCACGAAAATTTGTCTCTATTAATTTTCAAATGTGAAATCCACCATTTAAAATACTTGAAAAATATCAAGGCATGATCAAAAATTTCTCAATCGTGATAGAGCATGCACAAGGGCTTCAAT
Organism: Platanthera guangdongensis; assembly: GCA_039583875.1. Lineage (NCBI taxonomy): Eukaryota > Viridiplantae > Streptophyta > Magnoliopsida > Asparagales > Orchidaceae > Platanthera > Platanthera guangdongensis. Next base: position 2,091,148 of record CM077154.1, on the reverse strand, counting down.
TATTACTGAGAATTTGTTGGATCTCTAGTTGATTTGGGCTAGGTTCACTAACTTAGGATGTGACCCAACATGTATAGCCAGGGTCAAATTTGTGTCCTAGAGTCTAGGCCAAGTCCTTAGAGTCAATATCAGATGGACCAGCTATCAACAAGACTATCAGAGACTCAAGACTTAGAAGATTTCAAGACTAAGTAAAATGAGTTCGACGTTCGTCGAACTCAGGTCGACGAAAGGCGTTCTCAGCTCGACGATCTTGAGATATTTCTCTGAGCTGAGATCAACGATCTTCATTCTCTGTTCGACGAAAATTGGGACACTTCAACAAACTAAAGTCAGGGTAACTCCATATTTTTCTAAGTCCAACTTCAAGCTTTGGTCGACGAACAAGATTCTGAGTTCGACGAACTTGGACCTCAAGTTCACAACTTCTCAGGTCGACGAACTCAGTACTCTACTCGACGAATTCTGGAATCAGAGGATTTGTGTCAACACTTAGGGCATGTGTCGACACCAACTTATGTCGACACCAGGAAAACTTATGTCGACAACAGAAGATTTGTGTCGACACCAAGATTAATCAGTCGACACCCACTTGTGTCGACACCAGAAGTTTTCATGTCGACACATAGGATATCAGTCGACACAGAATATTTGACTAAGTCCAGAACTGTTGCTGATCTCCAGTCGACGAATTCTCTTATCAGCTCAACGAACTTCAGACAGAAAATGCAAAGGTTGTGAAGTATGCAAGTTCTGTTATTAGCTCGACGAATAGAAGGTGTCTGGTCGACTAACACAGAATCTCAGCTCGACGAACTGTTAACTCAGCTCGACGAATTCTGTTATTCGTTCGACGATTCCAGACTTAGCCATTTCCGGCATTCAATCCTCACTCAAATGCAATAATTCCTGACATATTAAATGCTCAAACATTCTCTGAATGTAGCCGTTAGAGGAAGCATTAATTACAGTCTTCTTCAGGAATATTACTTGCAGATTTTCCACAAGACAGTTGGGGAAATACATTAATGCCGATTATTCTCAAGGCGTCAGCATTAATGACAGAGGATTCAAATTTTTGAACAGATACAGAAGACAAAAAGGGTGAATAATTAGAAAGATAAAGCAAGAACGAGCAAGAACAAGAAGAAAAAGTTTTAGTCACAAAATACAGATACTGATACAGACTGACTGTAAGAATTCATACTACACCAAAAAGCTTCACACAAAATATCATACTGAAGCTTACAAGTGACAGACAGTGATCTTCAATCCAGAAGAAGAAGAAGAACTATGCAATATCAAGAGTCTTCTTCTTCAACATTCTCTCCAGGACTTCCCAGGACAACAGATACTAAATCAGTCAAGAAGATCCTACATCACAGCTTGTCCAGAACTCTGGTTGAAGACCTATCACCCTACAACAAAGCTCCAGATCTTCCCTGAACCATTCTACATCTCAGGGGGAGCTGTTTGCTAAACATCAATCCATAAGTCTTCTCTCTGATTGTTGACACAGAAGACAAAATCACTCTCTCACCCCCTCCTGTACAAAGGGTTATCATCTCCCTTCAAAAGTGATTCCTGGTTGCAAGTCTCCCTACCAAAAGACTTGAGTTGGTTTTTGGGGACCTGATCAAAACCCATTGGTGTCAGGCACCTGATCAAAAACCTGAGTGGATTCCTACCAAGGGTGATAGAAGAGTGGATGTACCCAGTTGAAGGGGAACCACTATAAATTTCTTGTGTCGTCTTGTTGCTCATCTTTTCTTTTTGTTTCTTGCTGTGTGGCTGTGACTAGGATTATTACTTATTGTTTTTCAGTTTTCTACTTACTGCACATTTTCAGTTTACAGCAAAAGCTGTAACAGCACTTGAATTGAGACCTATTAAATTTTTAACATACTCTATTCACCCCCCTCTAGAGTATTGTAGATCTAACCCTCAATTTCAGAATTTTATCAAATTTTTAGAAGCATTTTAGGTCCCCACAATTTGCCAAATAAACATTATTTTAATTTTTAAAAATAAAAAATAATGTCTTAAAAATCTCCAATTTATATGTGGTGTAACTGACACAAAGAGCAACATTATTCATGTTCAAAACTTTTCATCAGAGCCCTCTTTTAGCCTCAGAAAATCAAAAACCCTTTTTAATTATAATTTTATAAAAAATTATAAAATTATAAATATATATATATATATATATATATTTATATATTTTTTATATCTCTTCTTCCCGGAACCTGTACCAAAACCGCCCGTCACAGAACTTCCCCGCCGCCGGTCGGCCATGACTCCACCCCCGACCTACTCCCCGGGGGTGGGCACTTCCTCCGACGGTGGTTCGACGGCCTGCCGCCGCTAGCCATCGCCGGATTTCTCTAGCTCAATTTCCAAATTTCTCATATTTGTGACATTCTACGAGGAACGGTCATATCCAGCATATGACCTCGGAACTTAACGGAACGAGTTCCTACACACTCGTATTGTCTATACGAGGTCATAGAAAATGACGGAACTTAAATCGGAGTTCTCTAGCTTAATATCCAAATACTACGCGTTGTGGCGCGCTATAATACTCAAAACGTCCATATTCTCCATATGACCTCAGTTTGCAACGAAACGAGTTTGGTTGCATTCGTACCGGTTATACGAGTCCAAAGCAACAAAAAAACTCGAATCAGAGTTCACCTCCTTCCTCTTTTAGGCTTTGTGTAGGGGTTCATGTCACTTTTATTGGGTCCACTAGGGTTCTAGTGACCCAATAAAAGCTGGAATTTTACAACAGGAATTCACATCCATGCAAAAGAAACCCTATGTCGACATAATATGGACTGCTTCTATTCAAGCAGGGCAGCAAGCCTCACGGGCCTCACTGATATGGCCATTGGTGATAGTGGCCAGTCCTGCCACTTCTAGGGGTGGTCGCACTGCACAGCCTAGGCCCCAATGTACAACCCATCGTACTTTTGGATGTAAGCAACATCCGGAGATTCAACATTTTGGCCGACCAACGGAAGAAACTCAATGTGGAAAAACATAATGGTTGGTCACCCGTGGTACTCATCTCCTTGTCGCCTTGAGTTGTTGAACTTCCCGCGCCGGTACAAACGGTCTGTGAATGTGATTGACACGATACAATTTACCGCAAGCAATTTACAAGCAATCAAATAATCAATTTTGCTAGCACGCACCGGGTCTGCGACGACCCGCCCTACTATGCTTTAAATAATTTGGGCAAGCGACATTCAACTAAACTTTCGACAAGCAGCATGTGAGCACTTTATTTGGAGTTAATCTAGGAGGAGCACCTCAACTCCCGTTATCCCTGACTAAGGCAAAATCTATCAGATAATTGCTCGTCAGAGCAGCACCCGTACTTAAACTAGTAAATGGCAGAAACAAAAGTGTGGTAATAAAGGCTTCTGATAGTATAAGCTGCAGAATTGAAATGTTGAAATGAACTAGGACCTGTATAGAACTGGAGCAATACTGAACTGAAAATATATACGAAAAGGAACTTGACCAGTACAAGAATAGAATAGTACTTAAAAGAAATGAACCGAAATAAGCAGGACTAATATGAGACTGGAGAACTGTAAAGGAAGTACTGAACTACAAATAAAGGAACTGGACTAGTGCAAGACTGGAATAAATCATAAAGAAAAAGGTTAGTAGTCCAATCACTCTTTTTAGAAGGCTTCAGTTCCATCTCCGTTCTTAGGAGTCATGTTCAGTTTTATTGTAATCTTTAGATGGCTTCTTGGAATTTCTCTCATTATTAAGATCCGATAATAATTTAGTTGCTCTTTTTAAATTTATGGCTTAATCGGATCAGCAGTCTGTTTAGGAGTTACATTTTTATTATTCATCGAGAATAATTAGCAATTCAATTACTCGTACTTTCATCTTCCGAGTCTGCCTGAATTACCTGAGAGTCTTTTTAAAACGAGGTGCTCAGAGGTTCCACTAAACCTTAGCACACTTAGAGCTTGGACACTTGCTTCGATTACTCTCTTTAATTTATAAAGGCAATCGAGCGCTCAGATTTTCATTTCCGAGAAAATTGAGCGTATCAATTTCCGAGCACGATCCTAGGGTTCAAGGAAATCGGCAAAAATTCAATTTTTATCCCAAGATTTTCAAATTTTGATACAACCTTTAAGAGGGCCTAAAAAGAGCCTAGTAATTTTTCCAAAATTTTTCGAGTAATTTCGTGCATCTATATTGGCAAAACAAAATTTATTTAGACTTTTAAAAATACTAAATCTACTCCAAAAATTCTTAAAATTTTTGTGGAGGAAGCCATCATTAAGGGGAATAATTTTTATGTTCAACACTTTTTTCCTAAGAGTCTAGATTTTTTCTGAAAAATATACAAAGTTTATGTTAAGAGAATGGTCTGCATATAGCTACATCAAACCGAATCCTGCAGCCAGGAATGTGTCGGTCGGGTGAATAGCCAAATCTTACCCCACAGTGGATCGACCACGGATCCGCTGTAGGGGCTCTGATGCTGAGGTAGTGTCAGTAATCCATGAAATCTTTGCCGTCCAATCTCATCACCGAGATCGGACGGCGGCTATTTCTCCCCGGCAATGGAGAGGCTGGTTGCCTCTGCCACCGCCGACCAGTCACTGCTGGACGTCGATGCCGCCCCCGATCATTCTGCCGGTGGCCAGCGACCTCCTGGGCGGTGGTCCAGCGGCCTGATATCGTCGGCCACCGCCAAAATTATAAACCGAGAGCAGGGTGGTGGGTTGCTATGCTCCTAGCAATACTGCATCACCCCGCCTCTCTAGTGACTGCCCAGCCACAAAACTACCCCCGACCGATGTGCCATGGGTTGGGCTCTTCTCAGGTGGTGGTCTGGCGGGCTGGCGCCGCCGACCGCCGCCGCATAAAATATGCAAAATTTACTCTATTTTCAGGTGCCGCCAGAGCAGTGATTTCTGGCGACACCTTGGCCCTCCATCGCTGGGGAAGGCTATCTCAGGTGGTGTAGCACTTCCATAGCACCACCACTGGCGCTGGGCAAGGCTTAAAACCCGCAACCACCACCCGACCTGGAGCTTGGCTCGGGTGGCACCGGCGGCGCTCCGGTCGTCGAGAGGCGCATGCAGATCATCAGGAATATGAGGAAGGGGAAGGGAACGAGTTTTAACCTGTGGTGGTGCAGCTCGACAGGTGTTGGGCCAAGACTCCATGGGAGGTGGAGGTGGAGCTCTGGTGGTAAAGGTTTTTCCGACGAGCTAGAGCTCTGGGAGAGGTGCTCTGGGCTTGGTTAGGTTTGTAAGGAGGGGGCAGGGGGTGGCATGGCCTTTTATAGGCTTGGGGAGGGTGGCCACCCCTCCCCTCCCTGATGAGGGATTATCCAAGTAGGAGGAATAGCTCCTCCCCTCTCCTCCACTTGCTTTATCTAGGTGCCGCCATCAGAGGGGGGTGGGTGGTGGGTAGGGGGGTAATACACTTAGGTGGCAGCCATCAAGGGGTGGGGAAGGCTTGGTGGTCTTGGTCCTTAATCTTTAAGAAGAGAATAGAGGAGGGGGTGGGCTTTTGCCAAAGGCCCACCCACCATGCCCTTGCTAGTTTGGGTGGCCCAAGAGATGAGGAAGACCAAGCCCTAACTTGCAATGAAGAGGAGGTGCCCACCTATTTTGATAAAATTTTCAAAAAATAAACTTTTTAGGGGTTTGACCTAAGTTAACCCTAAGGTAGGTCCCCCTTGCTAGTCAAACTCAAAGTATGTCCAAGACATCAGGAGTCGGGTAAAAGTTGGGGTGTCATGTCACAATTTGTGTGCGCACGCTTTTCGGTGCACAACAATGCTCAGTTTGACCACGGGTTGACTACTCATTATTGAAATTGACCGAAATGCACTTGGTTGACTTCGTATTGACCATATGAATCCAACACGACTGGAGAAGGTCGAATCAGAGTTCATTTACCAAATATTCAAAATCTGAGCATCGTAGCACGCTAAAACGGTCAAAATGCTTATACTCGTCGTTAAGCTTTGAATTGTGACGCAATGAGTTCCAAGACATTCGTATTGAATATACGAAGTCATAGGAACTGACAAGACTCAAATCGGAGTTCTCTAGGTCAATATCTAAAAATTCTCGTTTCTGTGACGTTCTACTAGGAACGACCATATCTATCCTATGACCCGGGAATTCAACGGGTCGAGTTTCAACGTACTTGTATTGATTATACGAGGTCACAGAAACTAACAGTACTTAATTCGGAATTTTCTATCTCCATATCCCTTTCTAGGGTTACCTCCTACCCTAGTATGCGTTACTGGTAGAGGTTCGGTTCACTTTTATTGGGCTCATTAGGGTTTTGGTGAGCCAATCAAAGTCGGGATGTTACACAACACAGCCCTCGCTATAGCCACACCCTACCAGAGTAGCCTTACTCGAACCCACCACCCTCCAACACCCTCTAATGACAACTCTCCTAGGAAGCTCCCAAGCTCCCTTACAGTAGGTGGATTCTCTCCCCATCCTCCTTCCCTATCTTCCAAATAACTTGCATGGCGCTCCCGGCCGTCGGAGCGGCGTCGCAACCACCCAAGCCAAGATCTGTGCTTGCGCGGTGGACAAGTAGTGTGAGCCTCCCAGCTCCCTGTGGTGAAATACAAAAGACCCTAATACATTGAAATGCAAAAGAACCCGTCACAAAGTTATAGAACTTGCATCCTACGAATGGAGAAACTTCCTATAAACAGAGTTGCCTCCTGTGAATGAAGAAGCCTCATATGAACAAAGTTGACTTCTATGAATGGAGAAGTCAAATACGAACGAAGAAGCCTCCTTGGAACAAAGATAAGAACTGAACTTGTCTTCTTAAATGGAGATGGAACTTAATAACTAAATGATTCCTTATTCTATTCTTTATTTTTATATTTTAGTTCCTGCATTTTATTTTTGCTATCTTACTTTATTTCAGTACTACTTCATTTACATTTCAGTATTTTACTTACTGCAGTTTATTTCAGTATTTTGATTATGCACTTCATTCACAACATCATCTTCACTATCGAGCTTAATTATTGCAATTTACTACGTTCTCATTTCCACACCTTTATCATGGGTCCCGCTCCGATAAACGGTTGATTATCTGGTCGAGCATTAGTTAAGAATAACTTGGAGTTGAGATATTCCTCCAAATCTAGTCCCAAATAATAGGCTCCCACGATCGTCACGCTCCTCATCCATAGTTGAGTGACATGATTAAGTTATGTGTATACGGTCGTCTGCCCGAATTATTGTATGTCAGGTATGGCAGGCCATTATAGATCCAAAGGTGTCAACTATCTGCTTTATTAGTTGTTTGTAAATTGCATGTGGTGAAAAGTAGTGGGTCCGTCATGCCCATAGACCGTTTGTATTGGTACAAGAAGGTTTATGACTCTAGGCAACATGGAGAAGCATGTACCGAGAGCTCAATTGTGTTTTATGCCCCACTGGGTCCCTTCGCTGGTTGGCTAGATTACAGTTATTGTCGAATGTCACTCACATCCAGGAGTACACCTAGATATACATTGGGGTTTGGGTAGTGCAGTATGACCACACCCATAAGTGACAGGACCGACCATTATTACAGACGACCATATTGGTGAGGTCTGCGGGATTTGCTACCTTGCTGGAAGAGAAGCAGTCAAACTATGTTGACATAGGGAGTTGTTGCAGGTTATGAACACCTGCTTGATTGCGCGCTAGCCAGTAGGGCATACATTTTATAATTGATTATATAGTTGTTGCATTTTAGCTATTATTACTGTACATGTTCAGCTTGCTCCTAGCTTAAGTTCATATTATGTGTGTGTGTGTGTGTGTGTGTGTGTGTGTGTGTGTGTGTGTGTCGTTGCTAACTCTTTTGTTACTTTGGTTATATTTGGTGTATAATACTCACTCTCATCCCCAAGCTAGGGTTCTTGGGGAGGAGGTGTGTGTCCACTAGTATTATGACAAAGCTATCACTCTGAGCTTTGAAGTGGGTCTATTGGAACTTAGAAAAGCATAGAGTGGTCATCTTGGGAAGTATGGAATTTCCCGTCCCGACTTGGTTTATCTTCGTTGGGGGGAGGGCTTTCAGAGAAGATGGTAACTCATCATGGTGCATTGAAAGAAACACGAGGTTGGGACATATTTATGCAAAAGGAAGGATCAGTGCCATGTGAAATGTGGTGTGTGATTAAAAGGTTTGGAATGAGACCAAAAATAAGACTTTTAATCAATTCTTAAGGGTGTAAATAACGCTAATTAGGGTGTTAATATCATCAAACAATTTTATATGGATGACAGTTTATGTTGGTTTTACATAATTTATGTATTCTGAATAATATATCTTTAAGATATATCTATCATATATATATTATAATTTCAAGAATAAGTTTATTGCAGCATCAAACTAATTGTACCCGTTGAATTTATTTTCAAAACAAATATTTTAAAAGAATCTTTTTTATTTACATAACACTTTATAGAAATCTAGTAATGGGTTCAAAAATAATGAGGCACATATAAACAATGTAATCAAAAATAAATATAGGAAGAAGGATAAAAGAGAGAAACACACAACAAAAAGATCAACCTTTCTCAAGTGTGAAAAAAGGAAGAATCTCAATTCTCTGGAGATTAAAATAAAGAGCCCTCATCTTAAAGGCTATTTGTTGAAGATCATGACTCAAACTTCACCTTTAGAGTCACGATCAATAAGAAAAGTTACTGCTACTCCCCGTCTGAATCCTCATTGCACTGTAAAGAATCAAATCCATCAACTATTGTTGAAGGACATATTGTGGAAAAATCATTTCAACTCAACTGATTGCATGGAGTCCTAAGAATCCCTCGTCAAAGGATTCAGTATTGGTTCTAAGAGTCTCCATTCAAAAGACTCAGTGGTTGAGCTTTCTTATGAACAACTTACTTGGTTTTAGATAGACATTGTCAACAACTCCTGGGTGAGTTTCCTTATCAATTACTCACTTGATTTTGGAGAGACCTTGTCCATAACTCATGGTTGAGCTTTCTTATCAACAACTCACTTGGTATTAGAGAGACATTATCAACAACTCTCGGTTCTAAGAGTATCCATACTAAAAGACTTTGTGGCTCTAAGAGCGTCTCTTTATCAAAATACTCAACACTTGTAATAGTGAATTCCTACTGTGGCAGAGTGGGTGTACCCGTGTTTGGGGGAACCATAATATTTCCTTTGTCATTTATGATGTTTGCATTTTTTTGTGCTTTAAATTTTTGCATCTTTATTTACTCCCGACTTCCTTGGTTATGATATAATAAGGAACTCGGTGAATTTGTTTAAAACGGTAATAATAAACAAATCTAGAAAAAGTTTTTATTACTATATTCACCCCCCCCCCCCCCCACTAGAGTGTATCTCAAGTGATTAATCACTTTTAATTTGTATTTGAGGGAGGATGATCAAAAAAAGGCTAATACATTGATTAACAAGATCCATTGAGAACTTAATCACTTAAGAAAAGTTATATCACAATCATAATTAAGAATTTCTCAAAGCAGAGAATATGCAACAACAATACCCCTTACTTGTAATCTAAATATTCTTTCTTTATAAAAAATCTATAATTAAAAAATATATACATTCTATTGATGAACAAATTTATGGTGTAATCTTGGCAGGTCATGTAACTCCTACAAAGATAGATGATAATGGAGAAACTGTGCTCGTCTCCAGAAATGAATGGTCAGAAAGAAACATGAAGGCCAAAGCATATGACACTTAAGCCATAAACATTCTTATGAAATAATGTGTAATAACATTTTTCTAAAAGTAGCGACTGCACATCATCAAAATAATTCTAGTAATCCCTAACCAGATTAGTAGAAAGCTCTACTAATGAAAGGAGAACTGAACAATCCTCTATAATTTATCCTAAGTGCACAAAGGAGATAGAAGACATGACTCCTTAGTGAAACCAGAAGCCAATATGAAGAAAACTTCTCAAGCTCAGAAAATGAAGAAAAGACTGAGGATGTTGAAGTCAATTGTATGACTCTCAATGATTTAGACCTTGAATAAGTCACTAAGGTAAATGAGGTACAATCGTCTAACACTACTGGCTGCAATACATCCGAACCTAAATAAGGCTTTGAAGTCATTCACCTTGATTATCTCGAGATAGTGAAGGAATTGACGATCTTAAGAAATAGATGACATCACTAAAACAATAATGATGATTCATGCCACTGAAATTGAAAATTGGGGTCTTAAAATACAAAACACAAAACTTGAAAGGGAAATTATCTCTCTAAAATCTAATGTTGCTGAGTTGAATAATTAACATGTCAAAAAAGAAATTTGAAAATTCCTTAAATTGTAGAAGCAACAATCTAAAAGATATATCTAAAAACCTTAAAATAAGGTTTAAGAATTTAGGGTTAGGAGCTGATACTTCTATGCTGAAGGGTCCTTTGAACATTGTAAGAAATGGACAAAGAGCTAAATAAACTACAAACTTTATTATTCCAAAAAGATAATCATTACATAGGTATGCCCCCTTATTTATAGAAATTAGGGGAGATGAGAAAATACAACAACCGATGTCGGACTAAATACAAGTCGGGCGGCCTCACGGTTTGACATGGTCAAACCGCCTACCGCCTACTATACAAAAAATAATAAAACACCAAACGACAACTAACAAAGTCGTCTAGCTGTCAGGGAAGACCGGTTATACAGGCTGCCAGACCGCAACTATGGGTTGCCATCAGACCACAGTTGCGGCTACCCACCAGACCGCAATAACTGCAAGCTATCAGACTACAACCACGGGTTGCCACCAGACCGCAGTTGCGGTTAACTATCTGTCTGCTTCTGCGGCTTCAACCAAACTATTGCGGCTTCATTCAGACCATTGCGACTAACTGTCAACCCGCTACTGCGGCTTTCTGCTAGACCGATGTGGCTTACTTCAGACCGTTGTGACTATCCTCTAGACTGCTCCTTCAGCTAACCCTCAAACTGCTACAACTAGTGTCCACCTGACCGCAAGACTAAACTGCTAGGTCGCTGAGACATGTAGACCACTACGGTTAGGCACCAGACTGCCCGGTCTTCCTCAAGCTCCAACACTCTCCCTCAAGCTGGAGCAAATATATCTACCATGCCCAACTTTCTACAAACCTCCTCGGAAGGAGTAACCGGCTTAGTGAAGAAATTATCCAATTCTCTCTCTGAAGTAACAAACAGAGTGCATATTTGATTCTTTAAAATTTTCTCTCTAATAAAGTGGCAATCAACCTCGATATGTTTTGTCCTCTCATGGAAGACAGGATTCCTCGAAATATATATGGCTGCCCTGTTGTCACAGAACATTGACAGATGATGATCATAAAGCTCTCTAAAATCAAGCATAAGAGTTCGTAACCAGTTCAGCTCGCATGTAGTTAGAGCCATGCTCCTATACTCAGCCTCTGCAATAGACCTGGAGACAACAACTTATTTCTTTCTCTTCCAGCTGACCAAATTCCCTCCGACAAAAGTACAAAACCCAGATGTGGACTTTCTATCTTCCTTGTCATTTGCATAGCTTGCATCAGAATATGCTTCAACCTTCAAATGTCCCCTTCTCAGAAACAGAAGTCCTTTCCCTGAAGCACCTTTCACATACTCTAGAATCTTCATTGCTGAAGTAGATGATACTCCTTAGGAGCTTGCATAAACCGACTCACTCTTCCTACTGCATAGAAGATATCTTGTCTTGTGACTGTTAGATAAATGAGTTTCCCTATAAGTTGCCTGTACCTGGTGACATCCTCAAGAGGAGGTTAGTCCTCACTCCAACACTTGTCATCTCCAACCGACATCGGAGAACGAGCTGGTTTAGCCCATAGGATACCTATCTCTTGTAAGAGGTCAAAGACATACTTTCTCCGTGATAGAACAATAGCCCCTGGTTTCCTGGATATTTCAATGCCCAAGAAATATTTCGAATATCCCATATCTTTAGTAACAAAATGCTTACGAAGATGTTTCTTGGTCATTTCCACACCTTCTCTATCATCCCCTATGAGAAGAATATTATCCACATAAACAGCAAGGACAACAAGACCAGTCGATGTCTTGCGAATGAATAACGAGTGATATGCAACACTTCTAGCAAACCCAATCAATGAAATGACCTCATTGAACTTGTCAAACCAGGCTCTTGGACTTATCTTAAGACCGTAGATTATCTTTCACAGTTTACAGATCTGAGACTCCTCCTTAGCAATATACCCAAGAGGTTTCTCCATATAGAAAGTTTCATGTAAATCACAAGCCGGGCCTTGTAACGATCAATAGATCCATCATGTAGAAACTTAATAACAAAGACCTAGTGACAGCCAACCACGTCAGCACCAGGAGGTGTAGGAACAAGAGTCCAAGTTTCACATTCAGTAAGAGTATGCATCTCTTCATCCATAACAGCCTTCCAATGAGGGAGAACAAGAACATCTCTATACAAAGTGGGAACAACATTAGCCGAGAGGGCCAGAGCAAAGCTCCTAGACGAAGGAGAGAGATGAGTATAAGAGACCACAGCCTGAACAGGATGTTGGGTGTAGGAGCGAACACCTTTACAAAGAGCAATCGGAAGATCGATATCTGACCTATCTACTGTACCAGCCCCATCCAAAGAGTAGACTACTGGCCTGGGAGCTGATTGCAGCGAATTAGGAGAAGAAGCAGGGACATGAGAGGAGTCAGAAGGAGAAGAATTAGAAATAGGAGAAAACGAAAGCAGGGCAGGCTTGGGAAGCGATGCCGGAACAACGGGAGAAGGAGAAGAACTATCAGAAGAAGGAAGAGAGAAAGAAGAAAAGAAGAGAGCATTCTCAAAGAAAGTAACATCCGCCGACACATACTATTTCCGAAGAACAGGATCAAAACAACGATACCCTTTCTGTGTCGGACAATAGCCCAAGAAGATGCACTTAACAGAACGAGGAGAGAGTTTGTCACGTCCAGAAGTAGGTGAGTGAACAAACATTGTGCAAACAAAGACATGAAGATGTAAGGGAAAGGGTGTCCCATCAGGATAGAGAATGTAAAAGGGATTTTTTCCATTGAGAACCGAAGACGAAACTCGATTAATGAGAAAACAAGAAAGAAGAACTGCATGACCCCAGTAGGACCGGGTAACATGCATATGAGTAAGAAGACTACGAGACATATCTAAAAGACGGCGATTCTTACGTTCAGCATCAACATTCTGTTGTGAAGTATAAGGGCATGTTGTTTGATGGATCACACCATAATCCAAACAAAATGAAGTAAACTGATGACTAAGATATTCCTTAACATTATCAGTATGAAGTATTTTAATAGAGGTATCAAATTGTGTACGTATTTCATTATAAAAGGCAAAAAAATAGAGAAAATCTTAGAGCATTCGCGGAGAAAATATAACCATGTACACCTGGAAAAATCATCAATGAATGTCATAAAATATAAACTACCCCGACCAATAGTTTGAAGGGGAGCAAGACCCCAAACATCAGAATGAACTAAATAAAAAGGACAAGAAGAACTGTGGCCTTGCTTAGCAGGAAAAGAAGATCGGTGATGCTTGCCAAATTAACAAGCTTCACAATCCAGAGTAGAATCGCTGCGAGATGACAAAAGCTGATAAAAAATCCGAGGAGGAGGATGCCCAAGGCGAAGATGCCGCTAAAGTAGAGAAGAAGAGACAAAAAACAGAAGTAGCATGAAGGTAGAACAAGCCGTCGCTCTCAGTCCCAGTAGCAATCACCTCCTTGGAATGAGGAATCTGAAAATCACAAATAGTGGCAGTAAAAATAGCTTTACAATGCAACTGTTTACAAAGAGCAGTAATTAAAAAAAAGATTTCATGGAAAATTTGGGACATAAAGGGTGTCCTGCAGCTGAAGAGAGTGAGTAATATGCACAATGCCAGACCAACAAACCGGAGAAGGAGAACCATCCGCAATAAGAACCAGAGACAACTGGTTGATCTTTTCAAGAGAAGAGAAAAGACGAGAATTGTCGGTCATATGATTTGTGGCACCAGAATCAATAAGCCACCTACCCGTAGTTGCCAACTGAGAGGTTCCAGAAGTAGCAAGAGAAGATGTGGACGTCTTAGAGGAATCAATTGATGTTGGACGAAGATGAGGATACGTGGTCCAATACAGATCAACCAAGTGACCAAGTCGGACACAATGAGAGCAAAGATGCTTGGAATAACCACGTCCACCACCTCGACCACCAGTAGGGACACCACAGCCAGCAGAGATATCATGACAAGCTTGATGAGCCACAAGATTAGGAGACAAAGATGGAGAGGAGAGCAAAGGACGTTGAAGAAGAGTAGTAACAACAGATATCCGAGCAGAAGTAGCATCCAGAGTCGGAGTATCTGCCTCTCCAAGAATTTGCTGACGAATCATATCATAGGAATCTGACATGTGAAGCAAATAGCAAACAAACAGAAGTTCCTGAAAATGCCAGTGTTGCACGGCCAGATCCGCAGAGAAAGGGCGATGCTGAAGAAGTTCAACACCAAGCGTATGAACCTACTGATAGGCAGAAGCATGAGTCATAACTGGTCTAGCAAAAAGATCAGCATACAGAGTATAGATTAGCGAAGTCTGGGCTCCCTTGGAATATAAGGCGGCAAGATGATTCCAGGCAACCTTGACCGTCAGATCATGTCGGATGATAGGAAGGCACTCATCAGATAAACTGTTGGCCAACCAAGTCCGTACCAACGCATCAGAAGCATCCCAATCATCAAAAGAAACAGATCCAGAAGGAGGAGGGTCATTAGTAAAATAATGACGTTTGCGCTGAGAACGCAAGAGAAAAATGAAAGAAACACTCCAGTCAGGATAATTTGGACCTGTAAGCTTAGATGCAGTCGCCAAACTACCAGAAGTAGAGAAAGAAGAAGTAGAAAAAGAAGAAGGAATAGAGAGAGTAAAAGAAGAAGGAGTATCCATAGAAACAGAAAGAGACTGCTCAGTTTCATAGAACAAACCACACGGACAAAAAATGCACCAAGCCGCGCGAACAAGGGGAGATGGACTAACGGTCGCGACTAACGGCTTCACCCGCAATGCCTAATCCACTAACTGAGCGGATTTCTAGCGCAATTTCATGTCGGGGACGGACACAATCGACCCGGTGGCTCCTCTTGAACCATGGCAACCCGAATCCCTCTCATTTGAGAGATCCGGGGCCTAGAATGCTTGAAAGAAAACAAGAAAAAAGTAGATGTCATGCACGCATCCTAAAACCAAGAGGAGAAGTGTCGTTACCTTACGATTCCTCTTCCTAGCCATGAAACCCTTGTCTTGCACAGATGAAAATGAGCGCCTCCATGTCCTCTCCACTGATCTGGCCTCGAAACGACAATCGGAGTTTTGAAGCTCCGTCAATGGTAGGCAAAGAGAGCCCCTTCTCCCTCCTCCAACTCTAACCTCAAATCCTAACCTTCACTCCAAAAGGGAAGAAGATGAAGGGAAAAGGCTCTCAGCCCTACTTATCGCACTTGTAAGAAACATCTTGAGCCTTAGGATCAACTTCTAAGAGCAATCAGACGGCTAACAAGCCAAATGACGGAACTTCTTCCGTCCTCTATTGCCGGGCAGTAACTACCTACAGCCGGGCGGTAGCTGCCCGAGCTGCAAGATAGAAAAATAATGTCGCGCTAACGCCGACGGTAAGGCTAACACTGCGCGGTAGCACCTTTCTCGAGAACTCAACGTTTTCTCGAGAACTCAATGCTCTTTCTCGAGAACTCAACGCTCTCGATGCAACCCTGAAGTTACCGCCATGATGTAAGTAACTACCGCAGAGCGATAATCCTCCCAACACTCGACGAACGGGACTTTCATTTCGACATTCTCTACCCGACGAAACAGGGCTATCTTTGGGTGATAGCTACCAAAAATTCAAGTTCTGGAAAAACTGAGGTGTTACAACTCCTCCTCCCTTAAAAGAATTTCGTCCTCAAAATTTAGTATGCACACACACAAAATTAGCATACCTGAAGTAAAGAGTTCCAGGAAGTCCTCCCGCATTGCTTGCTCATGCTCCCAAGAGAACTCGTCTCGCCCACAGTTGTCCAAGCGCACCTTTACTAGCTTAACATCCTTATTTCGCAACCGTCGAACTTCCTAATCCTCTATGCTAACTGGGCGGACTTTCGTCCCCAAGTCCCCTTCTATCGCCACTTCCGCCGACTCGACCACAACGCTTGCCTCCACCAAGGCTTTCCTCAAGACAAAGACATGGAATACATCATGTAATCCGCTCAGCTTTGCAGACAATGCTAACCGGTAAGCATCTTCTCCAATGTATTTTGTAATCTCGAAAGGTCCCAAAAACCTCAGACACGACTTCTTGAGTCGGCAAATTTGCGAAACGCCTTTGAACGGCTTAATCTTTAGGTATACCCAGTCGCCTACCGCGAACTCCACGTTCCTGTGGCTAGCATTGAAATACTTCGCTTGCCGATCATAAGTAACCCTCATGTGCTCTTGAATGGTCCGCGCCAACTCATAAGCATCAGCCACCATCTCTTTCCCCAAAAGTTTGGTGTCTCCCGCCTCTGTCTAAGACATCGGTGTTTGACACCACCTTCCATACAAAGCTTCATATGACGCCATCTTTATACTTGCCTGGTAAATATTGTTGTAGGCAAACTCCACCATGAAGAGCTAATCTTCCCACTTCTTTCCAAAATCGAGGGTACACATCCTCAGAATATCCTCCATTGTACGATTCATTCTTTCGGTTTGTCCATCGGTTTGAGGATGAAACGCCGTACTGAACTTGAACTTTGTGCTCAGGCTTTTTTGTACCAACCTCTAGTCTTTCAACATGAATCATCCATCGTGATCACTAACGATACTCTTAGGAATCCCCTACAGTCGCACAATGTTGCGAACGTATAACAATACCAGTTTCTCCACGCTGTCCTCTTTCTGATTTGGGATTAAATGAGCTACTTTGGTCAAGCGATCCACAATCACCCAAATTGCATCATTTTCCTACTACGATCGAGGTAAACCATGGACAGTCCAAGGAGATGTCATCAAATTTCCATTCGGGGATAGGAAGAGGCTTCAGGAACCTGTTCGGCTTATGACACCCTTCACTAAGACACAAGTTTGGCATTGACTCACGTATAAAGCAACATCCCGCTTTAAACCAGGCCACCAAAAGGATTTCTTCATATCCAAGTACATCTTTGTACTACCCTGATGAATGGAGCACTTAGTGAAATGAGCCTCAAACTTTAACTCCTCATGGAGCTTGCCGAACTGCGGTACGAATATCCTTCCGTCCCTTCGTAGGATCCCATCAATCATTTCCCAGGCACTACTCTCGCCTTTTTGGTCTTCTACCATAAATGGCTGAAACTCTGCATCCACACTGGTTGCTTCCCGAATTCGATCGGACAAATCATTCTACAACTCTATCCAGTTTAATCGAGCCATGTTAGACTCGCCTTTTGCTACACAAACGATGCCTAGGGACTCAAAATC
Source organism: Platanthera guangdongensis (assembly GCA_039583875.1). NCBI lineage: Eukaryota > Viridiplantae > Streptophyta > Magnoliopsida > Asparagales > Orchidaceae > Platanthera > Platanthera guangdongensis. The sequence continues at coordinate 2,073,596 of CM077154.1, read as the reverse complement.
TCGCACCAACTGCTCATCATGAGCTTCAATCCAATTCCCTTGTCCAGAGTATTTCCTACTCAAGGCATCCGCAACCACGTTGGCTTTGTCTGACGTATATTGTATTGCCACGTCATAGTCCCCAAGAAACTCGACCCATCTACGCTGCCGCATATTGAAATCTTTTTGATCTAGAAGATATTTCAGGCTTTTGTGGTCCGTGAAAATCTCCACCTTCGCACCGTAGACATAGTGCCGCCACAGTTTCAACGCAAAAATTACCTCCGCCAATTCCAAGTCATGGACGGGGTAATTTCTCTCATGAGATTTCAACTGCCTAGACCCAAAGGTTATCACCTTGCCATGTTGCACTAACACGCAACCTAAACTGCATCCTGATGCGTCACTGAAAACATGAAATCCTTCAGTCCCTTTAGGAAGACTAAGGATCAAAGCTGTCATTAGCCTTTCCTTCAATATGGCAAACGCTTGACTACACTCCTGAGTCCACACGAACTTTTGGTCCTTGCGAGTCAACAAAGTGAGGGGCAGAGCTATCCCCAAAACGTTTTCCATAAACCTTCTATGATACCCGGCTAGTCCAAGAAAACTCCTGACTTCTGCCACAGTGCTCAAAACTGGTCATTCTCTGATGGCCTCAACTTTTGCTTGATCCATCGCCACCCCATCACCACTAATTATATGGCCCAAAATGCCACCTTCTCTAACCAGAACTCACATTTCGAGAACTTTGCGTACAGCTGGTTCTCTCTCAAGGTCTGCAGGACTACTCTTAAATGGGCCTCATGCCCTACTTTGTTTTGGAGTAGACCAAGATATCGTCAATGAAGACCACCACAAATGAGTCTAAATACTCCCGAAATACTCGGTTCATCAAATCCATGAATACAAATGGCGCGTTCGTCAGCCTGAATGACATCACCGAGAGCTCGAAGTGACCATACCTTGTACCAAATGCTATCTTTAGTATGTCCTCGTCTCGAATCAGTAACTGATAGTATCTAGACTTCAAGTCCAACTTAGAGTACACCACGGACCCTATCAACTGGTCAAATAGGTCATCTATCCGTGGAATCAGGTACTTATTCTTGACGGTGAGTTTATTCAATTCCTGGTAGCCTACGCATAACCACATACTACCATCTTTCTTCTTTACGAACAACATTAGCGCACTCCAAGGAGATGAGATGGGTCTGATATACCCCTGCTTCAACAGTTCCTGCAACTGTACCTTGAGCTCGACTAACTCCTTCGGCGTCAACCTAAAAGGAAGACGTGACACCGGCCTTGCCTCTGGCACTAATTTGATCGAGAAATCGATCTCCCGTCGAGAAGGTGCTCCAGGTAACTCCTTAGGAAACACATCCTCAAATTCGGCCACTACCGGCACTTCACCAATAGATAATTTGGGAAGTTGAACTTCTAGCAATACTACGAAAGCTACTCCTCCCTGGTTAACTGCTTGCACCAATTGCATGGCTGAAATTAGGAAACAGGAAACTCCATTAAGGCCCTCAAATATAACTTCTGCCTTTCCCTTGCTTCTTAGGGTCACCACCTTTGACAGACAGTCAATACTGGCATGCTGCTCCGCAAGCCAGTCCATCCCCAAGATCACATCAAATTTGGCCAATGGTAGAACCGTTGCTACCAACCCAAAGTCAACTCCTCCTAGACTCCAACCAATGCGCCCTCTCGTCCCGGTGGTCATGAAGGACCCATTAGGCATGCGCACCCTAAGCTCTGCGTCCATAGAAAAGGGCTCGACTTCAATTCTCCGGATAAAGCTTTCCGCAATAAAGGAGTGTGATGCACCCGTATCGAACAATACCCTGGCGGGGCAACCAGAAACTATCACAAAGCTTACAAAACCAAAGACATACATAAAAGATCTTGAAAGTCTAAAATGAATAAGTGAACTTGAACTTGCTCATACCTGTCAACACATCGGGTTGGTGGATCGGTTCCTGCTGCCCAAGGTTATACGCCCTTGGCCGCATGGGTTGGAAACGAGAAGCGCTCGACTCCGCCATTTTTCCCTTCTCCGCCGCACTAGGCCCATGGCGCACCGACTACTCTTATCTTGGCTCCTGCTTAGCTCCACCTTCAGTGCAAAAACGAGCTACGTAGCCCGACTTGCCACACTTGTAGCACGATAGGGGTCCCTTGAAGCGAGACCCCCCCCCCCCCCCCGACGTCGTACTACTCTTCTCCCAAGTCTTGTAGGGACGAGACTTCATCTTGCACTTACTTCCGTCAGATTTCCCTTGCGATTGAGAAGGCTTTCCTTCTCCCTGTTTGGCTGTAAAACCCTTTTGATGTTGGGTTCGCTCCATATTGCTCTCCAATGTCCTAGCATCCTCAACCAACTCGTTGAAGCTTGCTTTAATTTCTTCATAGCTATGAGGGGTTGTCTCAGATTCTCCCTTAATCCATGGTAGAAGAGGTTGTCCCTCTCCTCATCGTCTGTCATGGTCATCCCAACATAACGTCCCAAACGAGTGAACTCCTGGACGTACTCATTTACTGTCTTATCTTGCTGTACCAAGTGCAAAAACTGTCTCTGAAGGGCTAGATTTGTCGACGCGAGAATATACTTCTTCAAGAAAGCATTCCCGAACACTTCTATGGATGCGCGTCCAGGAAACTGGCGACCGCTATGACTCACCCACCACATCTTAGCGTCACCCTCCAACATGAAACTAGCAAACTCGGACTGCTTCTCTACCGACGTCTCTGCCGCACTTAGCAGTTCTTGATTTCTCGCCCACCAGTTCTCTGCATTGGTCGACATGCCGACTCCCTTAAACATTGGAGGATGGAAGCTTAGAAAATATTTCATTTGTCGGTCTTCGTGCCCAACAACCACTCTTTCAGCCAACGGCTCTGCTTGTCTAGCTCCTTCGCCCTGTGTGACCGGTGTCGTACTAGGGATAATGGGAGTTGTTACTTGCACAACTGGGGTTACAACTTGTGCTGCCCTTACAGCTTGGGACGCTACCATTGCTTCTGCAAGCATGCAATAGAAATCAGCAGGGGTTGTCCCCATGCCTAAAGGACCCGGAGCAGTGACACTGCTTGTCAAAGGCTCTTCTCTTGGCCTCAACGTCCCTACCTCGTCGCTTGCACCCTTAACAAAAGCAAGGTAAACCAAAATCAGCTTTTAGTTGCAAAACTAAACACAAGGACACTCACGGTCCCGTGATTCTCCTATATGAATAATTTCTTAACGCGATCTGATTAGGACATTTAACCACGAAAACTTACCTTGGACACTAACCTTCCTCTGGTACCAAATTGTAACACCTCCCCTGTAATGACCGTATAATATGGGTCCGGTCTAGGCCCCACAACATACAGACGCCACAGCTTAAGTATTATAAGATGATATAAACTACTCAACTCAAAACTCAGACTAAACACAGCAGAAACAAAAGAACGAGATTAGAAGTTATCCACTAACTGTGTAACCAACACATCTCCTCCCAACCGTCCCTAGCGAACCCCGGGGCACTCCATCACCCTACAGGCTAGCACTTTGTATGCAAAAATACAAGTACATATAAGGTAGTAAAACAGGTTTGTATGTCTCATACAACAAACAAGTTTCTATGTTGAGCATATAATAAAAAAAGGGGGCCTATAATGCAGCATGTATGCAAACATGGGCTTCACCCAAGGCACCCTAAAGCTTATGCTTCTAACACATCATCAATCGGGTACATCCAATTTCCCCATCGACGTTCAAGCCGCAAACACAAGGGTACTGCCAATTTTCCCATCGGCGTTCAAGCCACAAACACAAGGGTACTTTTAATTTCCCCCAAACGACATACATGCCGCCACGCGGAACACTTGCCTAGGCCCCACCCGCTCGTGGGTCTCAAAACCTGGGCTTACCTGCAAGTTCTGACTTCTCATGTCAGGATTCCGCCACACAAACCAACTGATACTAAGAAATCTTGCTGGACCCCACCCGTTCGAGACAACCCAGATCCGGCTCCAATAGCGGGACCAAGTCCACCGAAGGAGACCCAGCGGGACCCAGCTGGTATTGTCTGCTTGTCCAAAGTATGACGTCATCGTCAGTTTCACAGAAGGGGACTTGTCTCGCTGAGACACTCTCACCAGATGACTTGCATGTCATGGGCTAGCCAGCTGACTATAGAGACATACCATGCCTTAACACATCACAATCCCAAGCATTTACCACACTAATCCACAATTCGTACTATACCATACCCGTGCCCCCGCGTGTACTCTAATTTCCACTTGGTCCGGTTCTGGTTATATGTACTCCCACGAAAGAGGGGGAAAATAACATCACAAACGTCGTCTTGCCGCTAACGGATTTCTACAAAATCCTTAAGGCTCGCTATACAACATCACCGAGTCAGACTAACGGTCGAGACTACGGATTCACCCACAATGCCTAATCCACTAACAGAGCGGATTTCTAGTGCAATTTCATATCGGGGACGGACACAATCAACCCGATGGCTCCTCTTAAATCATGTCAACCCGAATCTCTCTCATATGAGAGATCCGGTGCCTAGAATGCTTGAAAGAAAACAAGAAAATAGTAGATGTCATGCAGCATCCTAAAATCGAGAGGAGAAGTGTAGTTACCTTACGATTCCTCTTCCTAGCCATGAAACCCTTGTCTTGCATGGATGAAAACGAGCACCTCCACGTCCTCTCCACGGATCTGTCCTTGGAACGACGATCAGAGTTTAGAAGCTCCGTCAATGGCGAGGAAAGAGAGCCCCTTATCCCTCCTCCAACTCTAACCTCAAACCCTAACCTTCACTCCAAAAGGGAAGAAGATGAAGAGAAAAGGCTCTCAGCCCTACTTATGGCACTTAGACGAAACGTCCTGAGCCTTAGGATTAACTTCTAAGTGCAATCAGACGGCTAACAAGCCAAACGGCAGAACTGCTTTTGTCTGCTATTGTCGGGTGATAACTACCTACCGCTGGGCGGTAGCTTCCCAAGCCGTAAGATAGAAAAATAATGTCGCGTTAACGCCGGCGGTAAGGATAACGCTGCGTGGTAGCACCTTTCTCGAGAACTCAACGTTTTCTCGAGAACTGAGCTCTTTCTCGAGAACTCAAAGCTCTCGACGTAACCCTGGAGTTACCGCCGCGCGGTAAGTAACTACCGCCAAGCGATAATCCTCCCAACACTCGACGAACGGGCCTTTTGTTTTGACATTCTCTACCCGACGAAACAGGGCTATCGCCGGGCGATAGCTACTATCGTCGGACGATAGCTACCAGAAATTCAAGTTCTAGAAAAACTGGGGTGTTACATGCGGTTAGGCACCAGACCGCCCGGTCTTCCTCTAGCTCCAACAAACATCGCTTCTTGGAATAGCCTAGTGGCATTTGTCAAAGGCAAAGCCTCAATATTTTCAAAAGATGTTTTTTTAACATTAAAGTATAGCAGTAAAAATCATAATAAAGAAAACCATACGATCTCTTTCTCCCAGAAAGGATCTCTTGAAAAAGATTCAAGAAAATTGATTTAAGAAAAGATGAAGCTCATTGAAAAGACAAATAAATCTAAGTATTCCAAGTATGTGTAGAATAATAATCGACACAACTTGATACATGCGTCAAATAGTATCCAACGCAACCTCAAGGCCCCGTCGTAATTACCAACCCCATCAAATACTATTTGACTAAACCTCTATCTCTAGAATGTTGTTTCGCTCTTCAGCAGGTCTGAAAGAATAAATTAAAAAAATTCTTCTTTTACTCTCTCTCACAATATTCAGTTGAAAAGGAAAATAAAATACAATATGCATGAGTGTCATTGTTGCCATAAGGTATGACATTTCATGAGAGATTACTGGCATAATTTATCAACTACTTTCCCTAGAAGCTCTGTGAGAACCCCTCTCTACTCTCACAGTAGTAATTATTCTGGAACATCATGACCTATGATAAACTGGGATCCTCATGATGTTCATTCTTATTATATTTAAAAACCTAGTCTCGCCACGAACCAACTATGAAACGAAGACCTATACAAAGAATAGTAAATTGATGGAATTAGTGAATTTGATAAGCCTTAGAGAATACATGCAATAAAAGACATGAAAGCTTTATATCGCCTTGAAACCAAGAGATTGTCATGTCTCTTGAAAACTCTAAAGGTTAGCAGCCACACATTTATTCCTCCCATCCATTTTGGTCAATTGAATTGAATGGTCATATCATCAAACAAAGGCATTTCATATTTCCTTCCTACTTAAGGACTACTCTATATGAGCATTTCTCTCCCATTCCTTGACTTTGACTATCTCGTCTCTTTCTTTGTCTCTACTGCCTCCAATTCTTCAGTCTCCCTCAAGCAACTCTCCAAATCTTCTAAATTGTTTCTTCCTAGGAGTCTTGATCTCTATTCTCTAAAGAATTAAGAAAAGGAGTATGATGTATCATAGAGTGAACCATGAAATGTGCAATGCCACATATGGTCACTGATATCTAGTCTTTTGTATGAGATTGATGGCACACAACCACATGCTTAGTGATGACAATGCATACATGCTTCTGGATTCCCTTCTCCAGTGAGTTGTATTGAGCTCTAGTCCAGGGGGAGGACTATCTTTTCCAAAGAGAAAGGATATACACTCCTAGTTCCAGGATACCCTCATCCACTAGTTCTCTCGATAGGGAGAGAGTTGTTGGAGAGGGAAACAATCAAGGGGGAGAAACATGTGCAAGATAGAGCACAGACTCCCTCCCAAATCCCCTTCTCCCCCTTTCTTATCTGAAAGACAATTAGAAAATTGTCTAAGATGTATAGAGTCTAGGACTATTCTCCCTATAAGTAGAACATTAACAAATAAAATGTTCACTAAGAATTATAAAGAAATGAAAATGACTAAAAATACTCAAAATAATTTTTTTTGTGAAATGCATTATATATTTTTCTTCTTGTGTTATGCATTTTTTTATTATCTAAGCAATGAATATTACATGTGCATATAAAGAAGTTAATCTATGAGACATAGTTTATCTCTAATGATTACTTCAATTCTTTATTTTCTTTTCTTTCTTTTGTTTCTAAAAATCACTCAAATTTCTTGTAAAAACTTGTATATCAAATAGGGGGAGATTATTGGGAAAACCCACCACTTGATTTGATACACAATTTTAAGAGTGATTAATTAGGTCATTACACATGTTGTATAAAAGGGTATTCTGTGTTGAATATATTGAAGCAACGTCAAATTCGCCAAAGCAATAATGAAATCTCTAAGTAAAAGTCGAAATTTCAAAGCAACACTATACTTACAAAAATTGGGTCAGGATATTCAAGATGCGTCGAATAGTAAAATGTGTGTTATGTCGACTACTAAGAAGCGAAGTCGAAATCACAATGTTAAACTGACTCCTCCAAGTAACTATGATGGTTCTCAAGAGCAAACATTGAAAAGTCTCAGCGCAACTCTGATATCCCCTCTTCCACTATTCATAGTATGCATTGAAATATCTCAGAGTAAAAAGCATCTTCTACAACAAAGTTGCATTGATCTCTCAGATTGCCTCCAATGACCATCTCTCTTGGAACTTGTCATAACTAAAATTGCGATAAAATACAGCTGTTAGCTCTATTTTCAGCAAGTTATCCAGGCCTATGAAAGCATCTTGCATAGCACTTTTAAAAAATCTAGGAATAAATTCAAAAATAATGAGGCATATATAAATAATGACATCAAAAAGAAACAAGTGAAGAAGGATAAAAGAGAGAAAACACACAACAGAAAGATCAACCTTTCTCAAGTGTGAAAAAAATGAAGAATCTCCCTTTTTTGGAGATTCAAATGAAGAAGTCCTCATCTTAAGGGCTATTTGCTGAAGATTAAGACTCAACCTTCTCCTTCAGAGTTACTATCAATAAGAAGATGCTATTGTTGTCCCCCATCTGAATTCTCATTGCACCGCAAAGAATCAGATCCTTCAAACATCTGTTGTTAAATGACACATTGTGGAAAATCCATTTCAACTCAACCGATTACTGGGAGTATTGAGAATCCATACTCAAAGGATTCAATATCGATTCTGAGAGTCTTTATTCAAAAGCTTAGTGGTTGGGGTCCTTTATCAACAACTCACTCTATTTTGTGTTGACCATGTCAGCAATTCTCGGTTGAGCTTCCTTATCCACCACTCACTTGGTTTTGGAGAGACCTTGTCAACAACTCTCGGTTGAGCTTTCTTATCAACAACTCACTTGATATTGGAGAGACATTGTTAATAACTCCGGGTTCTAAGAGTCTCCTTACTATAAGACTTAATGGTTCTACGAGACTACTTATCAAAAGACTCAGCAACAGTAATAGTGAATTCCTACTGTGGCAGAAGAGTGAACGTACCCGTGTTTAGGGAATCACTACATTTTCTGTGTCGTTTGTGATGTTTGAATTTTATATGTGTTTCTCTTTTTGACATCTTTATTCACTCTTGATTACTGTAGTTGTGATATAACATTGAACTCGATGAAATTGTTTAACACAGTAATAATAAACAAATCTACAAAATAGTTTTTATTACTATATTTACCCCCCCCCCCCTTATAGTGCATCTCAAGTGATTAACTTCTTTTTTTTATAGTTGACCCTCATTTACCTCTCAGATGTGGTTGATGCAGGTGACGCAGAGCATAACGGGAAATGACGGGCATAAACCTAAAGTTGAATTGCCAATGAAAGCTACATTCTTTTACTTGTCGGTCTATGAGCCAATATTTTGTATTAGTTATTTTGATGTGTTGATGCTTTATTGTGTTCTAAGGTCGATCATAAGGTCGAAACTCTATTTAAGCATTTTTATTAATTGTGGATTTTTCACGTTTAATTTTAATCAAAGCTTCAACTAGTATTTATATGCTATGGGTAGTTTTATTTCTCTGTGCTTTATCAAATATCTAACTTGCGTGCATGGTATATCATGGCATCTCAACCGGACACATGTTATATTGTTTGTACTGGTATAATGTTATATATGATGTGACAAGTATTTGCTAAGCACCACTATCGTCCCATAATGCAGGGAGTGAGAGATGGGTAGGAGAGGCAGACACAATCACACCCTGCTTTCCCATTAATCACCCCACCATCGCGAGTTGTTAGTGGTGTGCAATAAGATTCACTCAACTGTGTTGTTTTCCTGTGGGGGGGGGGGGGGTATAGGGAGAGCTTCTCGGCGGATCTTGGAGGTTGGTGGCCATCCTTTGCGATGGAGAAGAGATCGTTGGCTATGAAGGAGAAGTGATCTGCAAGGAGGGGGTTGGGGAGGGGGTCATCCATGGAGGATCTTGTCAGCTAGTCAGGTAAAAGAGACAATGAATAGTAGCCCAAATATATATATATATATATATATATATATAAAGAAGTATCGTTTTAGGTCCTACGACGAGATAAATAAGACATCCAATGAATCAAAACCGTCCATTTACGCCTCCCAAAAAATGTTGTGGATTAAATAAAACTCCTGCTCGACATCTTCTGTTCGGCATTCCCACATCACTCCTGCTCGATATCTTCTGTTCGGCATTCCCACATCACTCCCGCTCGAGATCTCCAAAAACTACTAGGGCATCCCGATCTCTACCGCTCGGCATCCTCTTTTGGTCATTGGAAAAGGAATCTGCATTGGTGAACCTCTCGCACTGGATCAAGCACGGCGGCAAACCTACATTCACCGCAAAACCTCAAAGATTCGAGGATGTTTGATTGCAAGACATTTACCACCAAAGGGGACCTCCTCTACACTCGCACTCATAGATCCAGGGCTCCAAAGCAACTAAGCAAGGCTCTCAGTTACTGCAAACGCAAGCAAACATCCATGAACAACCTCTCACAATGTTCTCCCCTCTAGGGTTTGGACTCTCCATTGCCCGTGATTCCTCTCCTCTCGCACAAGGCTTCAGCGACCCCCACCAACAACTATGGTGATGAATTTGTGTCCTGCTACTTCTCCTTCCCATCCGCACGATCCAAACAACCAGTAAGGAAACGGATCCCTGCATTTATATAGGATTTCACTATTCACATCAAGGTCAAGGGCCTAGACTATATCTTAACTACATACAGGAACTACAACCTGTTATCAACATAGGAAGTTCAACATCACATGCCTCACTTTCTCCTCGGTGTTCTCAACTGACTGCGATTCAATCTTCACAGAGAAAGGTAAGCCATTTCATTTAAATGTTATCAACACAGGAAGTTGTCTCTAATGCATGTGCAGTGTTTGACAAATTGCTTAGTAACAATATATGAATTCTTCAGCTAGTCAAAAGTCTATCTTCTATGCTTTATTTTCTTAGCTGTGTAACCCTCTATTAACATTTCCTGCTTATTTTCAAAAAACAAAATCTACATCCGGTTATACTCTCCTACAAATTCAAATAAGCAAAATTTTACATTACACTATAGTTGTCGACCAGTCCTATAACTGCTTTTGGCATTCCTCATTTTGTGCCCACTGTCATTTTCATATCCCCAAACAAAATCTTCATCTAAAAAATTTTGTATGGGATGAGTTTGAATTTAAGCATTTGTGCTCATCAACTCAATGATTCAACTAATTTTATAATTTGATAATTTTAGGAAGCCTAAAAATTCATTAATGTGGTTCCTGTTTACTGGTGTGAGAAGAATGCACATTACTATTGCATTGTTGCTCAACCAGAAAATCTTCATCTCTAGCTAATTCTGTAAATGATGCTTTTCCACTAGCAGTTTTACTCAGACGAATTCAATCCATAAATCCACAACCAAATATGCATTTAACATCTTGGATTATATCTATACTATGTCATATTGAAAATAATTTATGTTTTAGATTTCAGTTTTTAAAATCAGATTAAAGTTTCTGATTTCTGTTTAAAAATCAGATTTAGGGAAACGTTATGGACATGCTTTGTTTTCATTTTACTGCTTTTTTTCCTTACTTTTGCTTCGTTTGGGGGGGGGGGGGGGGCATAACCGCTTGATCGGTGAAAATAAGTCCCCCCAAATGGAGCCTTTGTCTTCAACTTCACATCTATGGGAGTAACATTTCATGAAAATGTGTCAGCATTTAATCAGGGTATCTACACTTTTAGAGCGCACGATACAGTATATCACAAGATTGACTCTCTCCTCCCAGAAATGTTGCACCCAACAAATATCGCACCCACCACAAATGTCAAACCCATGACAAATGTCGCACACACGACAAATGTCGCACCCACGACAAATGACACCCTCACGATAAATGTCGCCGCTGACGACAAATATCGCCGCCACGACAAATGTCGCACCCACGACCAATGTCGCACCCACAACCAATGTTGCCCCCATGACAAATGTCACACCCACGACATATGTTGCCCTCACGACAAATGACCCCTCCACGACAAATGTCGGCCCCACGACAATTGTCGCCCCCACGACATATGTTGCACCCACGACAAATGTCCCCCGGCCGAAGGCCCATGCCTGTCACTCATATATATATATATTTGTGTGTGTGTGTGTGTGTGTGTGTGTGTGTGTGTGTGTTTTAGAAGGCTTTTTCCCGTTCCACCGAAGCCTCATAAACTGCTCGAGGGGGAGATTTTTATGACCTTCGCTTTGATAAACACCTACCAGAATGATTCGGGACCAATTCCGAGTTTATTTGTTCATTTTATGCTTCTTGAAGTGTTTGCGACCCAATTTAGTTGTATCATCAAAAACCACTCAAACGATGTCAGAATCTCGCTCGGGCGACTCAGTTGGGCTCGTATTGTTGTTACCAGTCTAATAAAACAACTGAGTTTGATTCTAAGGTCATTTGCTCAATCTCAATCATTCAAGTAACTATGTAACTTTAAATTGTGCTCGAACGCCAAATTTTCTGATATTCATCAAAATCAAGCATGAATGATTTCGTTGGACTCTTATTATCATTACGAGTCTAAAAAAATCAACCGAGGTTGATTTTAAGGTAATTTGCTAAAATTCACATATTAGAGTCAACGTATAGGTCAACACGATCCATTTTGGTTAACTTATATGATTATCATATGAATGGAATGAAAAGAACATTGAGTTTGTATGAGACATGTGAGTCCAATACAGTTGATCGAGTCGATTTAAATTCAGTTTACAAAGTCACTTTGGGGTCATCATATCTCAAAATGACCTATTTCAAACAACTTCCTAAATATGCATTAGAAAGTGGTGCAACTGGTATCATTGGTTCATATTGATCCCATGAGTGCAATGTCACTGACTGGAATCAATTTGAATTCATTTCCTTAGTGTTGCAGTCAACTTGAGGCTCTTATACACTGATCTAAATTGCACCGTCTTAGTCTGACAGCGGTCGAGTGCACAAACAGTCAAAGAAAATGAGAAGGTTGGCAAATGAGTTTTTTTAACATGAAAAACCCGATAAGGGATGAAAAACTACGTAGTCGGGACTATGCCGACCAAACCTACACTATGTCATGGTACGTTACAGTTAGTAGTAGATAACTCGAGGTACATACCGCTCATCGTTATAATTGTAGAGGGAGAAGGAGAGTGAGGCTCTGATGGTGACAGACCACCACTTGTGGAGTTAATTACTTTGTATTTGTACTGTAACACCTCCATCTGTCACGAATAATATAATAGAAGGTCCGACCGGGGCCCTACACCATATTCCATGGACAGTTAGTGGAGTTGCGCATTGAAACCGAAATATACACGTGTTCTAACTCGGAGTTACATTCTAGCGGAAGCACTAACATTAAATTAAAACCCAAACACAAGAATGTCCACTAACACACAATATGAATGATATTCAAAATACACAAAGTGTTTTGGCCTTAATGTCTTACAATTGTTCTCTTCACAATAATATATTATATACATCGACACACATGCCAACCACACATAAAAATAGTAAAAGATTCGCCTTTGGGCCTTCGAGGGCCACATAGCTCAAAGGGGCTTTAGCCCGCTACTTCCCGCATGGCTCTCCAACACCTGCACAGGTACAGCCCACCCAAAAGTGGCAAAACAAGGCAACGAGCAACATTAGTTGACCAAATTATAATGACCTTATCCCTCTTTCTGGGTGGCGGTGCTCCTTCCCTCCAAATAAGCAGCCTGGAAATATCTTTATGTATATATATATATATATATATATATATATATATATATATATATATATATATATATATATATATATATATATATATATATATATATGCAATTTAAGCATCATTCATCACAAATGTTGGCACACACAACCACACATTTCGTGCACTTAGGGCACAATTTTTGTGTTCTGGACTTTCCCAGACCCACCACCATCCTCAGTCCTAGACCGATGGTCAAAATTCGGTGTTCTGGACTTTCCCAGGAGCACCATCATCTTCAGTCCCCAACTGATGGTAACACTTGAGCATTCAAATCTTTTCGGCCCATAGCCTAAGACTCTAAGTATGCCAATGACGAAAGTCAAGTCTTTAGACAATCAAGTATAAGAACGATATAGCGCATGTACAGATCAGCTCTTTCCTATTGCTCAAACCACCGTGCTAACACTGAAAACCAATGCAATCAATGCGGATGACACTACGTTGGTCAGCCTCCCCTTTCCCATATCAAACATACATAACCCCGTTATGTTGCAAGGCTGACACTCACGACCACCGCAGCTGGGCACACCATGCTCAACAACTCAAAAATTCAAGGTTAGCACTCATGACCACCATAACTGAACAATTAACACTCACAACTCAATATATTGATCCCCTAGTCTCCAAGAAACATGCCTCACAAACATAGATCTCTGGGAGCTACCGCCGCGCGGTAGGGGACAAAATAACATTTCTTCCCCAAAATTTGGGTGTTTTCCTGGAGACTATTCCAGTACTCTCATTGCAACAACCTGAACACCCGAAGACTCTGTAAACCACACGTTTAACCACAGAGTCTTCTTTGACACACAAATAAAAGAAAATCATCATCAATCCAGACCAACTTGTCCAGATGGGCTTCTCATAGCATGCTTATTTCATACTTTGATTCTGGATTCTCTGTGCAATTTCTACTGGGGGTACTTTGTATTGACCCATCGGAAATCCCTTCATTCTCAACCAATTAGTGGGGGACTTCACACAACTATACCAAATTAAGGACCTCACATCTCCAAGAAGGAAGATCGTTACCCTTATCGATCGCGTAGGAGCCATGAAATCACAGCTAATCCAGATGGAAACGGTCACAACACCTTCCTCTCCGCAAATCTGGCCTCAACTCACAAATCCGACCACAAGAATGCCTTCATTGTTGATGCGCGAAAACGACACCGCCTAGTTAACGCGGAGGAAGTGTTCGGTCTCACGGGCAAGGTGAAGAAGAGGATGAAGGTTGCGGGGTTGAGCAGGAGAAGAGGAAGCTTCTGAGTGCTCGAGAGTGGAGTAATCGCTTGTTCAAGGGTTGTGGCGATAGAGGAGAGGTCTGCTGAGAGCAGTCGGGAAGGCTGATGATCAGCAGAGAAGGTTGATGATCAGCGGAGAAGGTTGATCAGAAGAGGAGGTTGATCAGGATCTGTCGAGCAGATGGTTACTTTGACGGTCGTGCTTGCAAGTTGATGCCGAGAGAGCTGAGCTGAGCTAAGGAGAAGAAAGAGGGCCGCTAGCAGCGGCAACAGCAGACTTCGCCCGCCACGGCTTAAATGCCACTCTTGGGACAGGCTTTCCTTTGACTAATATTGAGAGTTACAGCTTGCTACTACACCTTTACAAGAAAGCAAATAAAGGGGTACAAAGGGGAAGCTGGCGGCTAAGGACGGAGTTGCCAGAGGCTAAGTAAAAGAGGCTGCAAGCAGGCTGCAGAGCTTGATGGTCAGCTGTGGAGGACTGGAAAACTGAGTCCGTATGCCTTGACCATCAACTGTGGAGGACTGGAAAACTGAGTCCGTAGGTCTTGATGATCAGCTATGGAGGACTGGAAAATTGAGTCTGCATGCCTTGATGACCTGACAGTTTTCCTCTTGCCTGTCGTTGTTCCCCCCTTAAATGAGAGGTATTAGGGGGTATTTATAGGCCCGAGGAGGTAACGGCTTCCGGTGACGTTATCCCCGGTGAGGCGGTAACTTGAGCGAGAAGAGGATGGAGTCCACTGAGTCCGCAATAGGCTGCGTGGACTGGGTCTTACTTCTGGAGCTGGTCCTGCTGATGGCGGACTTGGAGGAGAGTCTGTGTCTGCTGAGGAGGGGTGCTGGAGGCTGAGTGGCAGACTGCGTAATGAGTCTGCCCCTGCTGAGCTGATCGAGCCCGTGCCAAGATTGTGCGGGCTGAGGGAAGTTCTGCCCATTGCTGGGAAGCAGGAGCTGGAAGCTGAGTGGCGGATTGCGAGGAGAATCCGCGGAGTCCGCCGCTTCTGAACTGAGTACGTGCTAAGGCTGCAAGCCGAGGGATAACCGCTGAGTCCGCAGAGTCCACAGGAGGCTGCGCGGTCTGGGACTGCCTTCTGCTGGGGAGAAGCAGGTGGAGGCCGAGGAATGGCAGGCTGCATAGGGAATCTGCTGAGTCCGTGGAGTCCGCGCCTGATGCTAAGCTGAGTCCTCCTATGCCGAAACGAAGAGGCCTGCAGCTAAGCTGAGGTTCATCAACGTAGGCGGACTAGAAGGTTTGATTGCACTTCGAGTCCGCCCAGCTCGCGATGAACTGGATGTTGCTGCTGGTCTTTGTGGGTAGCCGGGGAGCTGGATCGTCCATGCTCCTTAGGTGGACTAATGAAGCTGGCTGCCCATGCTACTGGAATCCGCCACTATTGAATGGAACTTGCCGCTCCGGCTGGGTGATAAGGGATTCGCGACCTGCCGGACTGACGAGGCAGACCGCGCATGTTGGCGAGGTGGAAACTAAGGTAGCTGGCTGGCGGCCTGGAGGCAGGTTGCCACTTTTATTTGGCGGTTTGAGCGGATAGACATTTGAGTCCGGCAAAGGGTGCATCTGTTGAGAAACCTGCGGTTAAGCTGACAAGGGGCGTGACCTGCAGGGGCGGACTGCAGCAGCAGTCCACAGCCCTTGCCGACCAAAGAAACAACGCGCGGCCTGGGCGGTCAGACCGCTGAGACGGCCCAAGCCGTACGGCCTGAGCAGATAGAAAAACCTGTCCGCCCATCCTAGGATGTTGCAACCTCCAGGAGGAACCGGGAGCAGGCCACGACTAGCGAGCTGGATGCCATTGGGAAGGATCGCCGATTTCTGGGTTAACATAATTCCCACACTTTTTTAAGTTCAGAAGAGAACTTTGAAAAAGTTGGAGACCCACGAAAATCGTGATCCACCCCAAAGAAAGAGGAGATAAGGAGAGATAGAATCTGATGTATCTCCTTAGAAGGTTGCTAATGCCTGTCTTTTTCCTGCAAAGGAAAAATTAGTGTTGGCATGTATGGAAGGTACATCTTCTGTGTACCTGGGTTTGTCTATGCAAAATAAAGGAGATGTGTCTTCTACTGAGTTCTGCAAAATGATGGTGAGAGGAAAACATAGAGGCATAATAACTTACAAGTACCTGATGGAGGATTGCAAGTACCTGTTATCTTCTGCAAAAAGAAGAGTGAGAAGTATGTAAGAGAGAAAAAATAGTTGCAAGTACCTGAAAGAAACTTGCAAGTCTTTGCTGGTTTCTGCAAATGAGAAGTTAGAAGCAAATATGGGAGTAAAGAAAAAGTCGCAAATACCTGAAGGCAACTTGTAAATATCTGCTGGTCTCTGCAAGAAAAGAGTTTAGAAGCAGATATGATATATGAAAGTAGTTTGCAAGTACATGTGAAGAAACTTGCAAGTATCTGCTGATCTCTGCAAAATGAAAGTTAGAAGCAGACATAATATACGAAAGTAACTTGCAAGTACCTGTGAAGAGACTTGCAAGTATCTGCTGATCTCTGCAAAATGAGATTTAGAAGCAGACATGATATATGAAAGTAGCTTGCAAGTACCTGTGAAGAAACTTGCAAGTGTATGCTGATCTCTGCAAGAAAAGAGTCAAACGCAGACATATATATGAAAGTAGCTTGCAAGTACCTGTGAAGAAACTTGCAAGTATCTGCCGATCTCTGCAAAATGAGAGTTAGAAGCAGACATAATATACGAAAGTAACTTGCAAGTACCTGTGAAGAAACTTGCAAGTATCTGTTGATCTCTGCAAAATGAGAGTTAGAAGCAGACATGGTATATGAAAGTAGCTTGCAAGTACCTGTGAAGAAACTTACAAGTGTCTGCTGATCTCTGCAAGAAAAGAGTCAGACGCAGACATATATATGAAAGTAGCTTGCAAGTACCAGTAAAGAAACTTGCAAGTATCTGCTGATCTCTGCAAAATGAGAGTTAGAAGCAGACATGGTATATGAAAGTAGCTTGCAAGTACCTGTGAAGAAACTTGCAAGTGTCTGCTGATCTCTACAAGAAAAGAGTCAGACGCAAACATATATATGAAAGTAGCTTGCAAGTAACTGTGAAGAAACTTGCAAGTATCTGCTGATCTCTGCAAAATGAGAGTTAGAAGCAGACATAATATGTGAAGATTGCAAGTACCTGGGTGAGACTTGCAGGAGCCTACTAATCACTACAAAGAGAAGAGTGAGCAGCAAACATAATATAATGAGCTAAGTTGCAAGTACCTGAGCGGAACTTGTGAATGCTAACTGTTGATGAGATAAGGTCGATATGATCATATAGCAGAGGAGATGTCTGATGAATTCTGCCGATCTTAACTAAATTCTAATAGCAAGGATGATAGAGATTATGCAGGCAACGCATATAAGATGATCACAAGCAAAATGAATGTTTGCGAATCCTTTTGGTAGGTCGGATTTAACCTGTTTACCTGTGAAAAAAGGCAGTTGATAAAAAAGAGGTATATACTCGGAGATGACCAAGAAAGACTGGATACTGCCACAGGAGATCACTTGTGGGCCTTATGCATCACTTGCCTGAGAAATGTCGTCACGAGTATAGTCCTACTAAGAGCGGGCTGGCCGCGCATCCTTTAGAAGGGCACAAAAGAGAAAAGCACGGGAAATCCTGAGAAGGATCACTAGACGCACTGCTCTCATGCCTCGGGTTACAACATCACTGATCAATGAGACTAGTTGTGCCAAGTGGCCTAAAGCATTGCTTATCTGTGGAAAGATCAGTGGAGTTGTGAACCCCGCAAAAGCATGGATTGAGAGCACCATAGAGTGTTCGACCATCATAGTTGTGAGATGATCGAAGAGACAAGGCTACGCTTGGTCGTCATTGCTTGTCAAGCAAAGATCACTGTAACTGTAATGTATCCTTAGCGGAGCACAACAGAGCTAACACATGGGGCCTCCCTAGCACACACTCTGTGTAAGATGCCTGGTAGGATCCGAAGTCCCGTATTCCTCCACATGAGAGTTGGATAGCCCCCACTACACATATGCGAAAACTCCCTGCGACATGTGGTCATTGTGGCCTTACGCCGGAATCCAATCTCGAGGGAGCCTATAGCAAGACTCGGCGATATCACATTGGTTCAACGATCTCTTTGGCAAAGAGAAAAATGGAGGAAGAAGCATTACAAGTAGGGAACTGTGTCAGTATAAGATCCCCGATGAAATCTTTATTGAAAAGCAAGAATGAACACTTAAAAGTGCTTTGTAAGGGAAAATGTTTGAAAGGGTAAGAGTAGAGATAACCCATCATGGTTGTGAAAAATTTTGAAGAACTATGAATTCTTTTGCTGGCTTAGAATAGCCTTCCAAGCGCACCCTCGTCATCGGCATCGAAGGTTTCAATGGTATTGTTAACAACCAGGGGAGGGTGCTCTTCGACTAGGCTCACTCCACTTGAGCTGCAAGCAATGTCTGCAACTTCTTTGCCCTTTGAGGTTGCTGGATCAGGGCGATCATCTTTGGGAAACAGGTCACGCATCTTACCCTGCCGGAGCATCCTTTGCATCAGTTGGCGGAGTGCTCGGCAGTCCTCTGTCAGGTGGACTGGCTCTTTGTGGAATTCACAATATGGTTCTAAGTCTTTGGATCTTTGATCAGCTGGTCGATAAGGCCTTTTGCAGTTAGCCCTATCTTTCATGACCTGGCTTACTTTTAGTATGGCTTCATCTAGTTCGTACTCATGCAAGTCATCGTCTTGTCGTTGATAAACTGCAGCCGTTTGTGAAGATATGGCTGGTGGTAGTAGCGACTGATCTTGAGCACGATCACGGCTCGGGAAAGGGTATCGATGGCGTTGAAACCTTCTTCCCTTCCTTGAGTGAGTTGGGAAATCATTGTGAGGAGACCTCAGAGGCTGCTTGTGAGAAGGATCTTTCTCTGATATGAGCTTGGAGACGAAGCCTGGGTTGCTCTTTTCTCCTCGGATGTATGAGTTGGCTAAGGCAATCAACTCTTGGTACGTTCTCGGTGCTCGGACATTGGCTTCAAACTTGAGCAGCCCTTCACGAAGACCGTGGATAAGAGCCACTCGATACATTTCTTGACCAACAATCTCGATGTCCAAGATTTCTCTTTGGAATCGATCGACGAACTGAGACCAAGTTTCATTCTCACGCTGCTTGATCTCAAAGAGGGCTTCAGGACCGCCCTTTATCTTTGTGGAAGTAGAGAATCTGAGCAAGAATTCCCTTTGCAGATCAGCAAAGGAAGTGATAGAGTGAGGGCTAAGACCATAGAACCAATCCCTCACTTGCCCATCAAAGGTTGTGATAAGGAGCTTGCACTTAGTAGCATCTGAGAGAGTTTTGAGAGCAACGGTCGATTTGAAGGCTTGGAGATGCTTTACTGGATCAGTCTCTCCAGTGTAGATGGGTAACCGTGGTTCTCTGAAGTTAGCTGGAGTAGGTTCATGACGAACATTCTCCGTAAACGGCGAAGGCTCTCTTGCTCTCCTACAACATAAGGATAAAATGGAGCATAAGCTACAAGTGCAAAAGAAGCAGGGGGATAGACGGGAAAAGTTGTTGCAGGAGGAGCAAAGGAAGAAGCTGAATGGTAAGGATGACTTCTTTGAAAGTTGAGAAATCTTACAGGACTTCCCCGGGCTGCTTCCCGAAGAAGTTTTGGCGAGCAACAAACCTTCATCTTGAGGTCGCAAAGGGGCTGCAGGCCCTTGCGAAAAGGTTGCTGTATAAGGATGATAGACCGGCGGGCAAGCTGGAGGATAAGCTTGTTGATGCTCCAACGTTGGTGTCAGATTGACTGGAGCAGCTGGAGCAACTGGAGCTGCTGCAGGTTGAGTCTGCAACTGGTGGGTGATTGCAGCAAGAATTTGGTTGATTGCTTGGAATTGCTGAACATTTTCACGACGCGATTGCTCGAAGGACTCCCAGAGAGGATCTTCACTAGGACTTGGAGCAAGGTTCTCGGCTGGTTGATGATCTGACATGGCTAACTGTCAGTTTTCACCGTCTGTTCGGATCTGAAGGTCGTGTGTTAACTGTTGATGCGCAAAAACAACACCGACTAGTTAACACGGAGGAAGTGTTTGGTCTCACGAGCAAGGTGAAGAAGAGGATGAAGGTTGCGGGGTTGAGCAGGAGAAGAGGAAGTTTCTGAGTGCTCAAGAGTGGAGCAATCGCTTGTTCAAGGGTTGCGGGGATAGAGGAGAGGTCTGCTGAGAGCAGTCGGGAAAGCTGATGATCAGCAGAGAAGGTTGATGATCAACAGAGAAGGTTGATCAGAAGAGGAGGTTGATCAGGAGCTGTCGAGCAGACGGTTACTTTGACGGTCGTGCTTGCAGGTTGATGCCGAGAGAGCTGAGCTGAGCCGAGGAGAAGAGAGAGGGTCCTCTAGCAGCGGCAACAACAGTCTTCGCCCGCCGCGGCTTAAATGCCACTCTTGCTACAGACTTTCTTTTGATTAATATTGAGAGTTACAACTTGCTAGTACACCTTTACAAGAAAGCAAATAAAGGGGTACAAAGGGTAAGCCGGCGGCTAAGAAAGGAGTTGCCGGAGGCTAAGTAAAAGAGGTTGCAAGCAGGCTTCAGAGCATGATGGTCAGCTGTGGAGGACTGGAAAGCTGAGTCCGCAGGCCTTGATCATCAACTGTGGAGGACTAGAAAACTGAGTCCGCAGGTCTTGATGATCAGCTATGGAGGACTGGAAAACTGAGTCCGTAGGCCTTGATGACATGACAGTTTTCCTCTTGCCCGTCGTTGTTCCCCCCTTAAATGAGAGGTATTAGGGGCTACTTATAGGCCTGAGGGGGTAACGACTTCTGGTGACGTTATCCCCGGTGAGACGGTAACTTGAGCGAGAAGAGGATGGAGTCCGCCGAGTCCGCAATAGGCCGCGCGGACTGGGGCTTGCTTTTGGAGCTGGTCCTGCTGATGGCGGACAAAGAGGATAGTCTGCGTTTGCTGAGGAGGGGTGTTGGAGGCTGAGTGGCGGACTGTGCAATGAGTCCGCCCCTACTGAGCTGATCGAGCCCGCGCCAAGATTGTGCGGGCTGAGGGAAGTTCTGCCCGCTGCTGGGAAGCAGGAGCTGGAAGCTAAGTGGCGGACTGCGAGGAGAATCCACGGAGTCCACCGCTTCTGAACTGATCACGTGCTAAGGCTGCGAGCTAAGGGATATCCGCTGAGTCCGCAAGAGGCTGTGCGGTCTGGGACGGAGGCCGAGGAATGGCGGGCTGCATAGGGAATCCGCTGAGTCCGCGGAGTTCGTGCCTGCTGCTAAGCTGAGTCCGCCTATGCCGGAACGAAGAGGCCTGCGGCTAAGCTGAGGTTCATCAACGCAGACGAACTGGAAGGTTTGATTGCACTTTGAGTCCGCCCAGCTCGCGATGAACTGGATGTTGCTGCTGGTCTTTGTGGGTAGCCGGGGAGCTGGAGCGTCCGCGCTCCTTATGCGGACTGATGAAGCGGGCTGCCCATGCTGCTGGAGTCCGCCACTGTTGAATGGAACTTGCCGCTCCGGTTGGGTGACAAGGGATTCGCGACCTGCCGGACTGACGAGGCAGACCGTGCATGTTGGCGAGGTGGAAACCGAGGTAGCTGGCTGACGGCCTGGAGGCAGGTCGCCACTTTTGTTTGGTGGTTTGAGCGGATAGACATTTGAGTCCGGCAACGGGGGCATCTATTGAGAAACCTGCAGTTAAGATGACAAGGGGCGCGGCCTGCAGGGGTGGAATGCAGGAGTAGTCCGTGGCCCTTGCCGAACAAAGAAACAACGCGCGGTCTAGGCGGTCAGACCGCTGAGACCGCCCAAGCCGTGCGGCCTGAGCGGACAGAAAAACCTGTCCGCCCATCCTAGGACGTCGCGACCTCCAGTAGGAACCAGGAGCAGGACGCGACTAGCGAGCTGGCTGCCTTTGGGAAGGATCGCTGATTTCTGGGTTAACATTCACAGCTTCCCTTTAGGGTTGGATCAACCTTGCCCTTACTCTCCTATCCTTCTCCTACTATCACAGGATCATGAGATTCGACTACATGCAGCCCCATGATGGGTGGATTTTACCAACCACACCCAATGATGAGAAATTTACTACTTGCACTCTTATGTTTGATGATTTTTCTATCCGCACCGCAGGATGAATGGGTACGAAGATAGTGAGATATGATGACGGCGACGCGGAAGTTACCCGACAGATGTGGCCTCGCGACGGTGGCCGGGCGGCGGAGGCCGGGAGGCGAAGTGCAGCCAAGTGCCCAGACGACAGAGACCGGTAGGCGGAGGCCAGACAGCCGTTTGCGGTTAAATGGCCGGCCAGACAGCCGTTTGCGGCTACATGGCCGGCCGGCCGGCCTGTCGTGCGTAGCCGGCCATTCCTGAACTAACTAAAGGTCTGTTTGACAAACCAGTTGAACTCCATTTCATTTTGAACGCACCTGTACAGTAAATTTAAAAGTTGTTTGTTTCAACTCGTTTTAAACCGACCGGCTGAAAAGGGGAAAATCCCATCGTTTTGACGCTGGAGCTCGGAGGACCAGCGCGCCCCGTCTGCAACCCCTCGTTTTGCCTTCTCCATCGCATCGCGGGAACCCTGGGCTGGAAGCTTTTGCTCTTCTTCCTGTCGGCGAGTTCTGGAAACCTCCAGAGTACAGAGAGCCTGTTCCGATATCTTCCCTCCGGTAGTTTTTTGGCATCCTTCCAAAGCTCCAGTTCAGATCTACTCCAGGTAGGATCATTTCCAGTTCAGATCTACCCCACTTTCAAATTGATTTTTCATTTTCCTGATCTACTCCAGTTCTATTTCAGTTTCATATCTACATTTTTGTTTTATTTTCCAGATCTTCTCTTTTTTTTTCAGATCTACTCCAGATTTCTTCCTCTTCTTCATCGTCCCCCAAGCCCCAACTTCTTTCTCGTTCCAGAGCAAGTATTATATGGCTTGATTTTGTTGATCACTCGAGCATCATCAACACTCAGCAGATCCATCTTCAACAGACCAAAAGGTACCTTCTTCCTTCGATTTTCATTTTCTTCTTTCCTGGAGTTGATTATTTAGGGCTTCTACATTTTCTTCTAAATCTAGTATTTAAGAAGCACCAAAAAATTCAGAAAACTGCACTACATGGTAGGGGCGGTGATGATGTTGGGCGAAAATTACAAATTGGAAGGAAAACTTCTGCAACAAGATTACTAGTTTTTTCTTTACCAGCTTCTGTTGTTAGAAAATTCTTATACTAGGCTTGCTCTGGGAGCTTAATATTACTTTTCAAAGTTCTATCCTATCACTACTTTGATTCATGAGGAAAATGCTTTTGAAATCTCTACTTTATAGCTTTAAAACCATGAAGAACACACTTGTGAAGTAGCTCATACATCTATGTGAGACTGGTGGATCTCAAAACAATAAAGACATAAAATAGAACGACATTAATGTTGTCATATTTTAGGGTCTTGTCTTCCAAATTATTAATTTATACCATTATGCTGTTCTCAGAGTATTAAGAATGTTAAATTTTGAGTTTGGATTTAAGATTTTGAAGTATGTATAGCTTTCAGATGAATTTGGAATTTTCAATATGACATTTACCTTTGTCATGGCTGGTTGGGAGGGTTCCGCACATGATAGCCGTATTTTTCATAGTGCAATTACCGATCGACGTTGGAATTTTCCTCATCCACCACCAGGTAATGTGTAATAATTTTTTTATTTAATACAAAAGTCATTCATTAAAATTTATTAATCCAATTTTGAATGCACAGGAAAATACTACTTGGTGGATGCTGGTTACCCATTACAATTAGGATATATTAAACCGTATGCAGAAACAAGATATCATTTACCCGACTTTTCTCGCGGCCGATGTCCGATACAGGGACGAAAGGAAATTTTCAATCAAGCGCACTCGTCATTACGTAGTGTGATAGAACGAACTTTTGGAGTGTGGAAGAAGAAATGACGTATTTTTCGTGATATGCCGCAGTATGGTTTCAAAAAATAGCGAAATATTGTAATCTCCACAATGACACTGCATAATTTTATACGCAGACATCATTCTAATGCAGACAGTCATTTCTACCGATGTGATAATGATGAAATTTTGTATACCCTCATGCGCGTCTGATTAGACAAGGGGTCCAAATGACAAACAACATAAGGAGGGAGAACAACGAAATTGGTAGGGGTGGAAGGAGTGGATCAAGTCAAATGGCGGCACTGCGTGACTCTATTAAGGAGCAACTTTATGAAGCAGTCGAAAATTGAAGCTAAACTTGTTGCATTTTTATTTTGCTCTCCACTTCTGTCAAAATATTTTGTGTCATTTTATTTAAGTTGTATGTGTTTAATTATTAACCGCCATCGGAACGGTGTTTTCCCAAACAGAAAAATTATCATACAGTTTCAAACCTGATTGCAAACGGAGGTTACCCAAACACAAACTCAGTTTTGAAAATACAGTTTAGAATCTCCCTTTTGAACTGCTCTCTTTTAAAACGGCACCGGTATCCCAAACAGACCCTAAAATGACATCTGTCCTGTCATTAGCGTTTTTTAGACAAATATATTTTAAAAATTCATTGACAAGTCAACTGTGCAACCCAAATAAAATCGCTATTACCAGCTCCAGTTCTCCACTCCGCCTGCAAACCAACACTTGCTTCAGAAATGTATCCTTTCTTCTCAGTGATTCTTCTTCTCTGCCTCTCCTTACTCTTCCTCAAAGCCCTCCACTCTTTTCTCTGGATTCCGCACCAGATCGAGCGCCATTTCCGGCGCCAGGGGATCACTGGACCTCCTCGCCGCTTCCTCGCCGGCGGGAATGCCGGGGACATTCGCAGATTGTTTATTGCCGCACAATCGTCGACGACGCCGCATCTTAGCCACGACATAGCCGGCCGTGTGGCGCCGCACTATTCCCAGTGGTCAACGCAGTATGGCCGCTCGTTCCTCTACTGGTTTGGCGCTCAGCCGCGGCTGGCAATCGGCGATCCGGCGGCCGTCAGGGCGGCGATGACTGACACCAGCGGTTCCATCGATAAGGGAAGGCCTATTCCGGCGTTTAGGGAGTTGATCGGCGATGGTTTGGTGGGGCTCACCGGGGAGAAGTGGGCCAGACATCGAAGGATAGTTGGACATGCTTTCAGCACGGACAGAGTGAAGGTTAGGTCTCTCTTTTAAAGTTTGATTTGGGAATTGAAAAGACACCAAACTCTATATTTGTGTCTTTCATTTTTCAGAATAATTAAAGAAAATAAAATAAATAATTTATATTGATTGAAGAGGCACGCTAGTTGAGGTGTTGTCGTGTGACTTTGAGGCCACAGATTTGAGTCCTGGAAGCAACCTCTTGCAAACGTGGCACCAAACTCGTCCGCAGCCTGAGTAAAGCTCTTGGCCACCAAACGAGCCTTGTAGCGGTCAATAGTACCGTCAGCGGAGTACTTCACTGTATAGATCCATTTGCACCCAACTGTGCGTTTCCTGGGAGGAAGAGGAACCAGAGACAATGTTCCCGTACGACGGAGAGCAGACATCTCCTCCTCCATGGCCTGAACCCACCGCGAGTCAAGGAGAGCCTCAGCAGTCGAGGTAGGTAGCTGTACAGAATCAACAGTAACCACAAAAACCTGGTAAGAGGGTGAGAAACACTGGTAGGAAACAACACTAGTCAACGAGTGCTTAGTAATCGAGAAGTGAACACAAGTACGCTTGCCATTGCGGAGGGAAATAGGTAAATCAACATGAGAAGTCGAGGAGAGAGGCTCAAGAGAGATACCTGCGACCGGAAGGAGCTGCAGATCCATAACTGGAGGAGAAGTGAGTGCACCGGGTGGAGGTGGCGGAGGGCGGCGAGAGTAAGTCAGCAGGACAGGCTGAGCAGCAAAAGGGGCAGCATCTGGTGGAGGAGATACAACTGGGAGAAGTTGCACAATAGTGGGAAGCGCAGGTGGGGTCGAATGTGCAGGAAAGAAGGGAACCTCCTCATGACATGTCACATCCATAGAGCCAACAGGTGCTCAGTAATCGAGGAGTGAACACAAGTACGCTTTCCCTTGCGTAGGGCAATAGGTAAATCAACATAAGAAGTAGAGGAGAGAGGCTCAAGAGAGATACCTGCGACCGGAAGGAGCTGTGGATCCGTAACTGGAGGAGAAGTGTCACGACCCGCATTTTCTCCGTATTCGAAGATACGTCAGAGTAGAGAAACTACGCGCCGTGATGCCACGCCATGCAGGGGACAACTGCAGACGCTCAGGCATCCCGTACTCACTTCAAGTAAAAGATTTTACTTTTAGTTAAAAACAATCATAAAAATTAATATAGTAACCGTGTCCCTCGGTCGGGTGGACTACTGTCCATAGGTGAGAAAATATACATCTTTTACGCGGCGAAAATACTGAGTTACCTCATTTGTTATCCTACGTGGGAGTGAGGATCCAGTGTCATAAAATGTTGATGTGACTTCTACATTTACTATATATATATATATATATATATATATAGAAATCTTTTGTACGCTTAAAAGTAGTAGATTTAGTAGTTGAAGTCATGACATGTCAATATTCCGGAATGCAGTTTTATATACTTTAAAATAACTAAATGCATGCTAACATAAATCCTTCCCAGAGAGCAAGAACCATCAGGTAAAAAGTAACAGTAGTAACAACAGCAAGTAGTTCAACACAGAAAAGTCAAAGTCTATGGGCGTCAACAACTGACACGAACACATAGTAAAATCTGACAAGTCTAAACAAGACAACTACCTCAAGCTCAGAGGTGGAAACAAACGGCCGCAGAAACCAGCAGCACCAGAAGCCCAACACTGTCAGTTAAACCTGCTACAGCTCTGATCCTGAGACATTCAAAAGAAGAACACCTCAGAAGCAAGTCACAAGTAGTACAAGAGTAAAAGCAGACTACACAAACCTCAAGGTAAAGGAGAATGAAAAAGTGACTGCAACAAAACGGTCAGCAGAGTAAAGGTGAGCAACAGTAGAACTAGCCGAACAAGAAATGCTAAACACTTTATCAAAATACAACAAGCACCAGCAACAGAAGTTCAATCTTTCATTAATAATTACTATGCCGAGGGAGAAACCCCAACACGCACAGTCTATCTGAGCATAAAGCACTATGCCGAGGGAGGACCCCAACGCGCACAGTTCATCTGAGTATGAAACACTATGCCGAGGGAGGACCCCAACGCGCACTGTTCATCTGAGTATAAAACACTATGCCGAGGGAGGACCCCAACGCGCACAGTTCATCTGAGTATAGAACACTATGCCGAGGGAGGACCCCAACGCGCACAGTTCAGCTGAGTTTCTTTAGTTACATAATTATACAAGCAGGGTTCATTTGTTTTTATTCATCATAGACTCAAGGAATAGCCAACCAAGTGGACTGCATAAGGACATTTCAAAGAACAACAAGTATAGTTTAATAAGAAAAACGAACAAGATGACTCGATGGTTAAAACAACACGACAACCAATTTGTTAGCAATTCAATGGACTAAAATTTTGAGGTTAAGGCTTTAGGGACATCAAGTCACAATTCCAGAAAAAGAGGGAGGACAAGTTATGATTTCTGGACAAGTATCTCAACATTCGAAACGTAATAAACTCAACACGTTAGAAAAAAGGCAAAATTTAGAATCAAGAACAAGAGGGAGAGCAAGAACACTACTTGCCTCGATTTACCGGAAAAACTCTCCAAATCTCCACGCGTCGCGATAGGAGCCGAAATCTGGACGAAAATGTCCGAAATAACGGTTAGGGCCGAAAACCCTAACAAGAAAATCTCAAGAAACGGGGAAGAAACTACCACGAGGGCGCAACTCTCGACGAGAGCTTTCCGGATCTACGATCGGTTGGAAATTCCGAGCACCGGAGCTCCGTCGGTGGTCACCGGAAGAAGCACGGACGGACAAACTTCTCCTCACACGCCGTTCTAGTACGGAAGGCAGGAGAAATCTAGGTCGGCTTAAAGCTTAAGAAGAAGCAGAGAGTATAAATACTCAACAACAGAAAAGACCGGGTTCAACAAAACCGGCCCGGCGGTGTCGACACAATTACGGCAGTGTCGACACCCGACAGCAGTGTCGACACCCGACGGCAGTGTCGACACCCGACAGAACAGCGGTGTCGACACAACTGTGACGACACCAGTCGGTAGTGTCGACACAGCTGTGTCGACACCCGACAGCCAGCGGTGTCGACACAACTGTGTCGACACCAGCCGGCAGTGTCGACACAGCGACACACCCAACAGGCAGCGGTGTCGACACAAATGTGTCGACACCAGTCGACAGTGTCGACACAGCTGTGTCGACACCCGACAGCCAGCGGTGTCGACACAACTGTGTCGACACCAGACGGCTCCGCTCGACGATCGATGAACAAAAGGAAATTCTGTTCGAAAATCGTCGAACGCAGAAAGCAGGGCCTGGTCGACGAACTCAACACCCAGAACTGCTAGACCTACAGCGAGCTCCGCTCGACGCTTCGTCGAGCTCAGCACGACATATCGTCGAGCTCCGCTCGACGATCGTCGACCTTCAAACAACGCCCAGAGAAACTAACAATCGTCGAGCTCCAAGCAGCCACCAGAAAGGAAATGCGATCGTCGAGCTCCGCTCGACGATCGTCGAACCCAAACAGCGACCAGAAAGAAAAGGGCGATCGTCGAGCTCAGCTCGACGAATCGTCGAACCCAGACAACACCAGAAGGAAAAGACAGAAATAAAATAATACCCAATAAGGTTGGTTCGACGAAACTGGACGAGCAAGACAAAAGAAATCAATCCATTAAGTTTCCCAATGTGAAATTTTCCGTTTCCGCCAAAGATTCATGAATTCAGCCGACTGAATCGAAAAAACGCGATAACGCACTATCGGCGACGCGCCATCAACCACACGCTAAAGTAACGCCCTTACGTCATTATGACGTCAACAAGAGGAGTAAATAACGCCGAAAAAACAGGGGCGTTACAGTCACCCCTCCAAAAAGCAAGTTTCGTCCCGAAACTTAAAACACGAACGAAATAAGAGGACAGAGAACGAGACAGGACAGAAGAATTCTTGAAACTAGAATACTAACCAGGGAGACTAGGAGAACAGCTGAGGATGAGATTTTCTCATCGCGGATTCCAATTCCCAAGTTGCACCTCCTGCATCCTGATTTCGCCAGAGAACCTTAACCATTGGAATTGTTTTCTTTCTTAGCACACGGTCTTGCGTCTCCAGAATACGGACAGGTTCTTCAACATACGAGAGATTAGGCTGCAACTGGGGTACTGATTCAAGGACATGCCGCTCACTACGGACACACTTTCGCAACTGGCTCACGTGAAACACGTCGTGAACACCAGGGAAAGAATCAGGCAACTCCAGCCTATAGGCAGAAACTCCAATGCGCTCCAAAATCTGAAAAGGCCCCACATACCTGGGATCTATTTTATGGTTTCTTCCAAATATTTTAACACCCGACATCGGAGAGACCTTCAAAAACATCATGTCCCCAACTGCAAACTCCAGATCAACTTTGCGCTGGTTTGCATACTTCTCGTATCGCTCCTGAGCTAACCTCAGCTTTTCACGAATATGCATTACTGAAGTGCTCATATCCTTCTGCACTTCCGGTCCGAGCAACGGCTTCTCGCCAACTTCTGCCCAAAACAGGGAAGTTCGACAACGCCTTCCATATAAAGCTTCAAAGGGCGCCATCTGCAAACTTTCCTGATAACTATTATTGTACGCAAACTCCATCAATCCGAGGCGTTTATCCCAAGCCCCAGCATGGTCCAGAATATAACATCTAATCATATCCTCCAAGACCTAGTTCACTCTCTCCGTCTGACCATTTGTCTGAGTGTGATAGGCAGTAGAATACCTAAGGTCAGTACCTAGAGCTCCTTGCAAGCTTTGCCAGAAACGAGACATGAATCGGGAGTCTCGGTCTGACACAATACTCGTAGGTACACCATGAAGTCTGATGACTTCGTCCAGATAAAACTCAGTTATCTTTTCCATGGAATAACTAATCTTGAAAGGCACAAAGTGGACACACTTGCTTAGTCTGTCCACAATAACCCACACTGCATCATACCCTCGGGGAGATCTAGGCAAACCGGTTATGAAATCCATGGATAAACTCTCCCATTTCCAACTCGGTATGTCTAAGGGTGTTAACTTACCACCCGGCCTTCTGTGATCAGCTTTGACACGCTGACAAGTATAACATTCTGATACAAATCTTGCAATGTCATTCTTCATGCCTAACCACCAAACAATCTGCTTCAAATCTCTGTACATTTTCGTGGAGACAGGATGATATGCAACACTGGAACCATGCGCTTCACTGCATATTTTTGATCGGATGTCCCCAACAGCGGGAATACAGTATCTGCCACGGTACTTTAAGGTACCCACGTCGTCAATTGAAAAGTCAGGTAATTCTTTTTTCTCAGTTCTACTGCGGAGGTGCTGCAAGTCAGGATCGTGCTTCTGATGTAGCCTAGTGAGAGTAATCCACGAAGGCTCAACCACCTCTAGGCTACACGGCGAAGCGCTATTCCCTACAGTTATGTCCATG
Organism: Platanthera guangdongensis; assembly: GCA_039583875.1. Lineage (NCBI taxonomy): Eukaryota > Viridiplantae > Streptophyta > Magnoliopsida > Asparagales > Orchidaceae > Platanthera > Platanthera guangdongensis. Next base: position 2,042,580 of record CM077154.1, on the reverse strand, counting down.
AGCAAGAACTCTTCAACAAGGGATTGCACCGAGAGGTTAAAGATGTGTGCGGGCTTCCGGCTCAACGCATCTGCTACAACATTAGCCTTGCCGGGATGATAAAGCATATCGACTTCGTAGTCCGCAACATACTCTAACCATCGACGCTGGCGCAAATTCAGTTCCTTTTGCGTAAAAACATATTTCAAACTTTTGTGGTCCGAATAAATTTTGCACGACACTCCATACAGAAGATGTCTCCACAACTTCAAAGCATAAATGACGGCTGCAAATTCTAGATCGTGCGTAGGGTAATTCTTTTCATGCACCTTCAATTGTCTTGATCCATACGCAATCACTTTGCCGTCCTGCATCAACACGCAACCGAGTCCAACTCGCGAGGCGTCCACATAAACAACATACTCCACTCCTTCCACTGGCAATGCCAACACAGGAGCAGAACACAAACGCCTCTTGAGCTCTTGAAAAGCTTCCTCACAGGCATCACTCCAAACAAAAGCTGCGCTCTTTTGCGTAAGCCTGGTCAACGGCGCAGAGAGAACAAAGAATCCTTCCACAAATCTTCTGTAGTAACCTGCCAACCCTAAGAAGCTTCTTATCTCCTTAGGCGATGTAGGTCTCTTCCAATCCAAGACCGCAACTATTTTTTCAGGATTCACTGAGATACCATCCTTACTTACAATGTGTCCTAGGAATGACTTCTGAGATATCCAGAACTCACACTTGCTAAGCTTCGCATACAGCTTGTGCTCCCTCAGAGTAGACAAGACCAAGCGCAAGTGCAAGGCGTGCTCATCCGCATTTCTGAAATATACTAAAACATCGTCAATGAACACCACCACGAACTTATCCAGAAAATCTTTGAACACCCTGTTCATCATGTCCATAAAAGCTGACGGTGCATTCGTTAATCCAAATGACATTACCAGAAATTCAAAGTAACCATAGCGAGAACGAAAAGTAGTTCGCGGAATGTCTGACTCCCGGATTCTCAACTGATGGTAACCTGAACGGAGGTCAATCTTCGAGAACACGGAGCTACCCCGCAACTGATCGAACAAATCATCGATCCTAGGCAACGGATATCTGTTCTTAATTGTTACCTTGTTTAGCTCTCGATAATCAATGCATAGGCTCATCGTTCCATCCTTTTTCTTCACGAAGAGCACTGGTGCACCCCAGGGGGAAGAACTGAGTCTAATAAAACCGCACTGCAATAACTCATCCAGTTGAGTACGCAGCTCCTCTAACTCACGCGACGCCATGCGGTACGGTGCCTTTGCAATAGGGCGAGTGCCTGACTCGAGATCTATAACAAACTCCACCTCTCTCTCAGGAGGAAGTCCAGGAAGGCTAACTGGAAAAACATTTGGAAACTCACACACCACAGAAACGTCCTCTACCCGAGGCTCAACCGGTGCAGCTCCCAGAACAGAAACGGAGACAAGAAAAGAATCACAGCCAGACTCTAGAAATTTGCGAGCACATACCGCAGAAATGATCGGAGATTCCTGACGCGGCAAACCATACACACTCTTGGGCTGGCCATTGCTACCTTTGAAATCCAAGCGCTTGTGCTTGCACTGAATGACGATATCATAGCTGGACAACCAGTGCATGCCCAAAATCACGTCAAAGTCTACCAGATCTAGCACCTTCAAATCCGCAAATGCTAGAAATCCGCCTAGGGAGATGGGGCATTTTTGGATACCTTGGCTTGACCTCACCAACTCTCCTGAAGGAAATTTGACATTTATGGAGGTGTCTAACTGGTCGAGAGCCCAGCGATGCCGGTCTACAAAACTCCTTGCCACAAAAGAGTGAGTAGCACCCGAATCGAACAAAACGCGCGCTCACTTATTCTTCACCTTAAATTCACCTAAACACATAGCGCGCGCAACTAATATGCGGAAACCATAAATCTACTAAAAGAAATTACTAGTCGAGTCAGAGACTAACTTGCAATCACTTGAGTCGAAGATTGGGCTTCCTCCTTGGTCAGCACATTCAACTTTCCTTTTCCGTTGTCCACGAGAGGCGGGGGCGGCGGTAAAGTCTGCAACGGAACTGCATGCAGCGCAGGCTGGCTCTGCGGGCAATTAGCCCTCACGTGCCCTTTTTGGCCACAAAGGTAACATGCCCCAGCCTTCTTGCGACAACGGGCCACATCATGCCCACTCCTCTGACAATACGAACAGACAGGACCCCCTTTGGGAGCATCCTGGATCGCATGCACCTGAGACAGCTTCTGCGCATCCAATCTCTTAAAGCACTTATCGAAAGGGTGCCTCGGCTTATTACAGAAGCTACACACCTCTCTTCTATCCTTCTTCACTGCAGGGCCAGATGCCCTTGCACTTCCTCCATCGTCAGATTTCCTCTTGTCCTTCTTTGCAAGCGATCCCCGGTTCTTCGCATTTTCTATCGCCTCAACCTTTAAAGCAGCTTCGACTACTTCTGCAAAGGTCGCAGACTTGTATGCGCTAACCAACTGCTGGATGGCATACCTCAGACCACCCAGAAAGCGCTTCACTCTGCCTTCTTCAGATGCTATCAGATCTGGGGCGAAGCGACTGAGCTTGCCAAACTCAACCTCGTACTAACCAACAGTGAGTTGCCGCTGCTTTAGGTGTAAGAAGTTATTCATCAGGCGGTCTCGCTCGACCGATGGTAGGAACTTCTTCAGTAACATACTCCTGAACGATTCCCACGAGCACCCCATCAGAAAGGTTCTCTTTTTCTCTGATCCACTAACTTTTCGCAAGACCCTTGAGCTGATATGCCGCAATCATCACCTTTTGATCGGGAGAAACGCCAGAGTAGGAAAACATTTCTTCCATGACAATAATCCAGTCATCCAATGCCATGAAGTCTGCCCTACCGTTATAAGAAGGAGGTCCTAATCGCTGGAAGTGAGAAATGAAATTCATCTCAGGCGGCAACACGACGGGGGGAACTGGAGCAGCAGGGGGAGTAGGAACAGCTTGGTCCACAGTAGGGCCCTACGCTCTGGTCTGCTGCTCGGCGACGACAGCCAACAACGCTTGCATCTGGGACTGCATGTCCACCATTTGCCTTGCCAGGGTCTCATTACTTTGTCTCAGCGCTTCGATCACCGCTTCGCTCTGGGCACCAGAAGACTCACCCTTTGACTGGGGAGTCGACCTCGCCGCAACGCGCTTAGGCGGCATTCTACAGAACAAACAGATATCTAGTCAGACTTTGCCTAAGACATCACAAACTGGGGAAAAAAAATTCCCTAAACACACTGTTTCGGGTTCATATTTAACCGATATGAACAAAAGACTTATCAGGGACCTAGCTTAAGACACCGAAGCTAGAAAACTTGAATACCCTGGCACAGATCAGATCAGGAACGGACAAACTCAGATCAGATCGGAAAAGAACCGATACTTGCTCTTGTTGTTACCTTGCTCTGGGAAATCATAAAATGATGTTATGTTTCTAACTTGTGCCTATAATATGAATGCATGAATGTATAAATTTCATCTCAAATCATGAGTGTACATATGTCATCATGCAGATCTTTAACTTGGCACGTGTGCTTAGTGCATGCTATGAGCGGCGTACACATACAATGTTATGCATCCCATACTACATAATATTGTATGTAACGAAGAAAAGAAAACGCGCTAATGGGCATTCATGTGATGATGGTTATGCATCCTATACTACATAACCGTCACATGTTGCCACCTATGGTGGATCCATATGCAAACACATATTATGCATCCCATACTACATAATATGCCCCGTATACTTCTTATCATGCTATGAGTGTAGTATTCGTGCTTCCATCAAAATCTACTGATGACATATTGGTGTGTGTATGCAATGTAATGACACGATTAGAGTTTTGCTTAAGGGAAAGTTGTTCGACTGACTTGTCAAACCAACCAACCCTCTTGCAAAACCTCCATCTGATACCAACTGTCATGACCCGCATTTTCTCCGTATTCGAAGATACGTTAGAGTAGAGAAACTACGCGCCGTGATGCCACGCCATGCAGGGGACAACTGCAGACGCCCAGACATCCCGTACTCACATTTACTTCAAGTAAAAAGATTTATAACTTTTAGTTAAAAACAATGCATAAAAATTAATAGAGTTAATGACCGTGTTCCTCGGTCGGGTGGACTACTGTCCATAGGTGAGAAAATATACATCTTTTACGCGGCGAAAAATAATGAGTTAGCTCATTTGTTATCCTACGTGGGAGTGAGGATCCAGTGTCATAAAATGTTGATGTGACTTCTACATTTACTATATATATAGAAATCTTTTGTACGCTTAAAGTAGTAGATTTAGTAGTTGAAGTCATGTCATGTCAATATTCCGGAATGCAGTTTTATATACTTTAAAATAACTAAATGCATCCTAACATAAATCCTTACCAGAGAGCAAAAACCATCCGGTAAAAAGTAACAGTAGTAACACCAGCAAGTAGTTCAACACAAAAAAGTCAAAGTCTATGGGCGTCAACAACTGACACAAACGCATAGCAAAATCTGACAAGTCTAAACAAGACAACTACCTCAAGCTCAGAGGTGGAAACAAACGGCCGCAGAAACCAGCAGCACCAGAAGCGCAACACTGTCAGCTAAACCTGCTACAGCTCTGATCCTGAGGCATTCAAAAGAAGAACACCTCAGAAGCAAGTCACAAGTAGTACAAGAGTAAAAGCAGACTACACAAACCTCAAGGTAAAGGAGAATGAAAAAGTGACTGCAACAAAACGGTCAGCAGAATAAAGGTGAGCAACAGTAGAACTAGCCGAGCAAGAAATGCTAAACACTTTATCAAAATGGAACAAACACCAGCAACAGAAGTTCAATCTTTCATTAATAATTACTATGCCGAGGGAGAAACCCCAACGCGCACAGTCTATCTGAGCATAAAGCACTATGCCGAGGGAGGACCCCAACGCGCACAGTTCATCTGAGTATGAAACACTATGCCGAGGGAGGACCCCAACGCGCACTGTTCATCTGTGTATAAAACACTATGCCGAGGGAGGACCCCAACGCGCACAGTTCATCTGAGTATAGCACACTATGCCGAGGGAGGACCCCAACGCGCACAGTTCAGCTGAGTTTCTTTAGTTACATAATTATACAAGCAGAGTTCATTTGTTTTTATTCATCATAGACTCAAGGAATAGCCAACCAAGTGGACTGCATAAGGACATTTCAAAGAACAACAAGTATAGTTTAATAAGAAAAACGAACAAGATGACTCGATGGTTAAAACAGCACGACAACCAATTTGTTTACCAATTCAATGGACTAAAATTTTGAGGTTAAGGCTTTAGGGACATCAAGTCACAATTCCAGAAAAAGAGGGGGGACAAGTTAGGATTTGTGGACAAGTATCTCAACAGTCGAAACGTAATAAACTCAACAAGTGTAGAAAAAGGGCAAAATTTAGAATCAAGAACAAGAGGGAGAACAAGAACACTACTTGCCTCGATTTACCAGAAAAACTCTCCAAATCTCCACGCGTCGCGATAGGAGCCGAAATCTGGACGAAAATGTCCGAAATAACGGTTAGGGCCGAAAATCCTAACAAGAAAATCTCAAGAAACGGGGAAGAAACTACCACGAGGGCGCAGCTCTCGACGAGAGCTTTCCGGATCTACGATCGGTTGGAAATTCCGAGCACCGGAGCTCCGTCGGTGGTCACCGGAAGAAGCACGGACGGACAACCTTCTCCTCACACGCCGCTCTAGTACGGAAGGCAGGAGAAATCTAGGTCGGCTTAAAGCTTAAGAAGAAGCAGAGAGTATAAATACTCAACAGCAGAAAAGACCGGGTTCAACAAAACCGGCCCGGCGGTGTCGACACAGTTACGGCAGTGTCGACACCCTATAGCAGTGTCGACACCCGACGGCAGTGTCGACACTCGACAGAACAGCGGTGTCGACACAACTGTGTCGACACCAGTCGGCAGTGTCGACACAGCTGTGTCGACACCCGACAGCCAGCGGTGTCGACACAACTGTGTCGACACCAGTCGGCAGTGTCGACACAGCTGTGTCGACACCCAACAGGAAGCGGTGTCGACACAACTGTGTCGACACCAGTCGGCAGTGTCGACACAGCTGTGTCGACACCCGACAGCCAGCGGTGTCGACACAACTGTGTCGACACCTGACGGCTCCGCTCGACGATCGACGAACAAAAGGAAATTCTGTTCGAAAATCGTCGAATGCAGAAAGCAGGGCCTGGTCGACGAACTCAACACCCAGAACTGCTAGACCTACAGCGAGCTCCGCTCGACGCTTCGTCGAGCTCAGCACGACAAATCGTCGAGCTCCGCTCGACGATCGTCGACCTCCAAACAACGCCCAGAGAAACTAACAATCGTCGAGCTCCGCTCGACGATCGTCGAACTCCAAGCAGCGACCAGAAAGGAAAAGCGATCGTCGAGCTCCGCTCGACGATCGTCGAACCCAGACAGCGACCAGAAAGAAAAAAAGGGCGATCGTCGAGCTCAGCTCGACGAATCGTCGAACCCAGACAGCACCAAAAGAAAAAGACAGAATAAAATAACACCCAATAAGGTTGGTTCGACGATACTGGACGAGCAAGACAAAAGAAATCAATCCATTAAGTTTCCCAATGCGAAATTTTCCGTTTCCGCCAAAGATTCATGAATTCAGCCGACTGAATCGAAAAAAACGCGATAACGCACTATCGGCGACGCGCCATCAACCGCACGCTAAAGTAACGCCCTTACGTCATTATGACGTTAACAAGAAGAGTAAATAACGCCGAAAAAACAGGGGCGTTACAAGAAGTGAGTGCACCGGGTGGAGGTGGCGGAGGGCGGCGCGAGTAAGTCAGCAGGACAGGCTGAGCAGCAGAAGGAGCAGCATCTGGTGGAGGGGATACGACTGAGAGTGGTTGCACAATAGTGGGAAGCGCAGGAGGGGTCAAATGTGCAGGAAAGAAGGGAACCTACTCATGAAATGTCATATTCATAGAGTAAATGATACAAAGCAACCGGGGATCATAGCAGCGGTAACCCTTAGTGGTAGTCGAGTAGCCAAGGAAGAGGCAGCGCTCCAATAGGACTTAGGGACATGCATTCCCCGAAGAAGGCAACAAACAAAGTCTAGGAGGCGGCGGTTTTTGCGTTCTGCCACCCCATTTTGCTCGGGGGTCCCTGGACAAGAAAATTGGTGTAAAGTGCCCTCATCGCGGAGAAAGAGATCAAAGTGACGAGAAGTGTACTCACATCCATTGTCAGAACAGAGGATATGAACAGACGTGCCATGCTGGGTTCGTATCATACGTGAAAAATGAGAGTAAACCGATAGAATCTTAGATTTATGTTTGAGGAGATAAACCCATAAGCAACGGGAATAGTTATCAATAAAAGTTACAAAATATGAGAAACCATCAAATGACACAACGGGGGCAGGGCCCCACACATCAGAATGAACTATCTCAAAACAAGAAGTAGCACGACTAATAGAAGGAACATACGTGTTGCGTGTGTGTTTTGACAACTCACATACATCACAGCGAAAAGGAAAAACAAAAGACACATCGAGACAAACAGACAACATCCGCTGAGGGCTGGCATGGACGAGACGTGCGTGCCAAAGCGAGCTCGACGACAAAGCAGGATAAGCAGCAGAAGAGGTAGGCTGGAAGGTAATGGTGGTGGTGGTGGCAGCAGCAGTGGTAGGAGGTAGCTTCAGGTAGTACATCCCACTCCTCTCATATCACGTACCAATAGTCCTCCCGGATCTCATGTCCTGAAAAACACAATTATCAGAGAAGAAAGTTACTGAGCAGTTCAAAGTGCGAGTAATACTACTAACAGATAAAAGATTAAGAGCCAACCGAGGGACAAGAAGAACAGAGTCAAGGGAGAGAGAGGAAGAGAGAGGGACGTTGCCCCGACTAAGGACAGGAGTAACTGAGCCATCAACAAGGTGCACGTCCCGGTGGGAGCCGGGAACAACCTGAAGCAGACGAGAAGACGTACCAGTCATATGATCGGTGGCACTAGAGTCAATCACCCAGGGTGATGAATCCTGGTCAACCATGGTCGCAGAGCAAGCAAATGGAGTACCAGAGGAAGAAGAGACAATGAAAGCAAAGACAGTAGTGGAAGGCTGAGACTGCTGAAACTGCTAAAACTGGGCCATCATCTGACAGAAGTCGGAGGAGTTGGCACCCAAGGTGCGCTCGACGGGCACAGAAGACTCAGCAGAAGCAACAATGTGTCTGGGGGCACTACCAAGAGTAGGACGCTCAGAGCCCCGTAGGTGTGGGTATAGCTGATAGCAATGACTGCGGTCATGGTATAGATGTCCACAGTGAGAGCAAGGGGCAGGAGGACCTGTAGAGCCACGAACGCCAGAAGAGCCACGACCACCGGGCTGAGTAGAGAACCCTGACCACCGCGGATACGAGTGATGGAGGTGGGAGGGCGGTAGGAAGCGACAAGCGCCATCTCCTCAGTAGGGAGAGAGGAGGTAGCACAAATGCCGAGAAGATTAGATTGTCTCTGCATATGTTTCTCATGCTCTGCAACAATGGAGTATGCCTCAAGAAGATCTGGCAAAGGTGACATCCCCACAATCTGAGCATGAGTAGACTCATATTCGGGGCGAAGCCCCATCAAGAACTGGTATGTCTCCCGTCTCTGGCGCTGTTTTCGAATAAGGTTGATATCATTAGAAGACTCCAGGGTGCTAAGAGGCTCAAGACCGTTAAGCTCAAGAAAACGGTCTTGAAGGTAAGTGAAGTACTTCTGAATAGAGTGCTCCCCCTATGTGCCGGAAGCGATGTCATGAAAAATGCAAAAAAAATCTGGGCATCAACATGCGTGTGGCCAAAAGTGCGCTGGAGAGCGGACCAAAGCTCGAAGATATCCTCAAAACGCATGAACTGACTGAAGATGCGAGGCTCCATCGAGCACTGAATTCATCCAAGAACCATGTACTTTTCGGTCAACCATTTGACTAACTCCTCTTTCTTGTCATATTTGTCAGTCGGTTTGGGCATCGGAGGTCCGCCGGTTAGGCAGGAAAGCTTATTCCGGCCGGCAAGAGCCACTTTCATCGAAGTCGCCCATGAAGAATAATTTTTCTCATCGAGAAGGACGCTAATAATTCGTCCCGTAGAGCCATAGGTATCCTTGAAATCCATGAAGCACAGAAATAACGAGTAACGAGATCCCTCGCGCAAAGGATATTGGGGACCGTAGGACGAAGAAGAACGAAAAATCACATACAAAGCATCAAGAACGACTCCATGGAGAAGACAAGGACGTCATTAGGTCTCCATGGAGAAAACAAGGAGCATGGGCGGAGAAACTGCTGGAGAAGACTCCGGTGGGACTAGGTGGCTGCGGAATCGAGGGGGGAAGCCTTTTGTGGAGGCGGAACAGCTGGAAAAACCAGCGGGAGGCGCTGTAGAGGAGGTCGACGACTAGCGACAGCGGCGAAAGAGGGCAAAACCACCTTGTGGGGATGCCAGCTGCGACCACGGACCACAAGAAGCCCCGAGCGGCGGGACGAACCAGCAGGCGGCGGCGGCAAAATGCGCGGAAGCTTCCGATGCGGGAGTCGCGGGCGAGAGATGCGGACAAACCCTAGGATAGGATGCGCGAATCGGCTCTGATACCATGTTGAATAATGAAATGAGGAGAAAATCTTGACTCCCAAACCAGAGCCCTATCATATATATATATATATAAACTCAAATACATTAATACAATATTATGAATATAATATAATGATAACTCCAATACTCAGATTGATTTTGGTCTGCCATCTGCATATGTTTGAGATGAAGTTGAGATCAAAATTAGAGCATGCAGATGAATACAAAATTAGGTCTGAATGAGCTCTTGCAGGAAGTTGTACATGCATTAGATCAAAATTAGGTGTGAATTAGATCAAAATTAGCTGTTGGCGAAAAATAAAAAAATATATATCAAAACCAAATAGTAATAATAGCCTGAAAAGCTTCAGCCCAACATAAATATTTTCAGGTAAATTTTCACAACTCAATAGTCAATACTACTGCGATTACACATTTCTATGACATATTAGTAAACCTTCCATTTGAAGAACATAAAAGTATTATGAATTGAATCTGACAACGGATGAAAACATGAGTTTATTTTGGGAGTAATCTGAATACAATGTTTCTTTCTATCAAAAACATTTTAGGAATACAATTTTACAACAATTGAATTTTACAATGTTTCTTTGTTTCAGTTGTAGTTCAAATAAGCTCTCATCGCAAATATATCTTGTTTAAGATCATTCTCAATGCATTTAATATCATCAGAACAAACCTCTTTTGAAATTCCAGAAATCAGCTAACCACTAAATGCTTTTAGAACTGTATACATAAAAAATTCAGAATTACATGCTTTTAGAACTCTATACATAGATGAACTGTAGCTATAATAAGCACACATATAATTACCACTTACGGTGCAAATAATTTCTGCATCATGGGAAGCAAATAATTTTTGCAATATAAACATATTTTATTGGTAAAAATGAGATTTCCGACGACCATGGGATTGACAACGAAAAAACCAAAAATCATTGCAAAGAGAAGCGACTAACTATGACCGTTTGGAGGTTTGGAGATGTATTAGTGCCATGGTTTTTCCATGGTTGATGGCCTCCCATTCCCCTATCTTAAACCTTATGAAATAACTTATTCCAGAAAATACAACCATTAAAAGTTTCAAAGCGATGAAATCAGAGGCCGGACAACGGCCGATCAGAGGCTGGGCTTCCGTGCCAAATCAAAGGCGGAACAAGCGATGGATTTGGACTGTGAGCGTGAGCTTCTGTGGGGAAAGAAGTTAATGATTTGCAAGATCAAGAAGCAATCGAGCATGAAAACGATGACTTGCAAGATCTGTAGAGAGAAATGGAGACATACCTGGTGAGGAAGAGAAGAGCGAGCGTGAACATGAACGTGGTGACAGTGCAGGAGATTAGAGGCTCTGCCACTGCTTTAGCTCTCGGTGGAATAGATGGAGGCCTTTTGCCGCGCGGGAGGAGGTTTCCTGCATTTTTCGGCCTGCGCGGACAGTGAGAGTAGATGTGCGGGAGAGCTCTACCGCTGTACTTTTGGCGGAATAGATGGACGATTGACGGGGGCGCGGGTACAACTGGCGGCATGTGTTAAAGTCGGGGGAACATTTGACGAATGACATAGTTTGCAATTCTAGCAGGAACGAATTTACGTCAAAGGAAAAATCGGATCATGAAACAATCTTTATTCATGTCTTGCAACCAAACATGCATAAGAAGCAAAATTCGATAACACAAAAAACTAGTTAGTTAGCTTCATACTTTGTAGGTTCAAGTATTCACAAGTGGTAAAATTACTATGCATCGTTTTTGAGATAGCAAATATACATCTAGATTAAACTATTCTAAGACACGATTATCTTCCAAGTAAACATGTATACGATCCTAACATTATATAAAACACAAATCATCTGTTTGCTAAAAAGAAATATTAACAATTATCATTATGACATTTGTTGCTCATGCCTCAGAATCTATCATTCTTCCAATTATATGTCAAATGAGAAAATCATTCATTTAAGTGAATATCTAAATAAAAATAATTCACGATCACAACCAATACAATTTCAAACGTATTAAACCCTAAACTATTAACTTGTTAGATTAGACATTCAAGATTTAAATTCATTTGACAGATCAAATTTTTAAGAGTGAAGTCATATAATTATAAGAATAGACGCATTAATTTAAGCTCAATGTTTGCAAGAGAGAGGGAGATTTCTGCACTTGCCTTAAGTAAGGCTGAATCAGACGGTGGCGACTAAGTGGCGCGAACAAATTTAACAGCCTTATTTAAACCTGTTCAAGGGCAAGCATGAATGATATTTGACATAACATAAATTTCTATGCTGGGACATGCATTTAACAACACAAAAACCTAAACAAAAAGGGGGTTTAACAAATTTACCTCCCTCAAAAGTGAGGGGAGAGGAGATAACACAAAAAATCAGAGATTTAGCGGTGCTTTGGCTAGGAGAAACCCTAAATTGGAAGGAGTTTAACTTGGATCAACATAAATCCGCAATTTGGAGCACAAAACTTATCAAGGATTCAAAGAAAAATCTGAATAAGGGGATTGAAGGGAAAACCTTATCAAAAGGGGCCAATTCGAGCCCAAGGAGTAGAGAGAAGGAAACCCTAGTTGTCCCTCTCGCAAATCCCCGGCCAAGACGAAGGGGAGAAATTAGGGCTGTCGGTGGAAGAGGTTACCTGCCCTTGAAGAAACACCAGAACGCACTTGAAACATAACCCCATTCCCCGTTTTTCTTCCATTTTTGACGACGTCATCCGCGTGCATTTTGAGAAACACCAGAAGGTGGTGTTAATGTTTTGCCAGTGGAAAGGAACTTGTCCGAAGGCACGTCTCCTGTCACACGGTTTGTGATATTCTTCTGACGAACTGCCAACGACTGTTCTGCCAGGGAGAACACCTCTTGCAATGTCTTAGGTTGAAACTTTCGAATAGCGTAACTCAATTCCTCTCGGAGTTTGGCCAGACAAAAAACTAATCACATATTCCTCAAGAATGACAACCCTATTTAGCAACACATCAAACTCATCCAAATATATTTGAATTGATGAAGTTTGACGCAAATTCTTTTGCTTTTCCATGGGATCTTAAAAAGGATGCGAACCAAACAATTCTGAAGTGCTGAGCTATACTCACTCCAACTGGGCCAATGTCGCGTAAGACGGGAATTGATGAATGCTTGATGCCAGTAAAGAGCCTTGCCCTCCAAATGCATCGATGCCATTTTCACCTTCATGTCCTCCGTCGTATCATCGAGCTCAAAAAATTGGTCACACTTGTAAAGCCACTCCATCATGGCATCACCCCCAAAACGCGGAAATTCAATACGGGGCAATCTGGTTGCTAGAGTATGAGGTACCTGAGACCCTCCTTTGTTGAACACATCAGAAGGCGGCCCCCCGCCGAAAGATGGATCAAGCAGCACCCCTTGTGTGTCGGTTCCTTCCTGTCGTCTACATAACTCGGAGAACATTGTCCTCATCTCCTCTATTGATTTGAGATGTTGCTCTTGTAAACTCAAGTTAGAATTATTGTGTTGCTCCTCCAAAGAATGAAGAGAACAAACCATAGCGTCCTGTTGCGCATGTATCGTCTCCAAATCAGTTTGCCACTCCGCTGTTTTGGATGAATCCTTTGGAGGCATGGCAAGAATGACCAAGATTCGTTGGCTCCGATACCTTGATGAGATCCAAAACAATCTAGTGCAATTTCTAATCAAGAATCACAACACAACAAGGATCTCAAAAGTTCATCAGTCGTTGTATTCGATCTAAAAACAAGAAAAACGAAGAATCACAATTAATCTTCCACCTAAGAGGATCACCCTCTGAACAGCGGGACGGGAGCAAGAACTGGATGCAATCCAATTCGCTACAACAAAGATTCACTCAGGAAAATTGCCGACTTGTCTCCCTACACGCGCCCAATTTATAGCTCAAACAAATAGAATACTAGAAGGAAATGACAAAAATTCCCTTAGCCTTTATTCGAAGTAAAAGAAGCATTCCCCCCTTCCTGTCCATTTTCCCTTGCTGCCACGTATATCTCCCTATGATTAGCTGTCACGCACGTCCCTGCTGCCACCTGGCTTTGCTGATTGGATCACATCACAACACAAAAGTGACAGTGAAAAGAGTATAATACCTCAAGATAACCTACCATGATAACACTCTTCTAAACAATATAAAACATGAATAAAATATAAATTAAGAATCGTTTTCAATTGCAATTCCTTGAGCTACTAGCATTTCATCTTACTTTTGAAATGGTACTTAGCATGGTGCATTGAATTAACAATGTTAGTTTGAATAGGATAACACAAGTACATTAACTACTAGTGTCTGATGGATCCCGAACGGTTGCCGGAGAACAACAATGAAATGCGCTTCAAGATTCACCCCAAAACACACAAATAATTTCAATGAAAACAGTACCGGACAAATACGAGATCCTTGCTCCGAACGAACCAGCACCCAAACTGAAATCACAAACACTAGAGTCACATACAACCAGGAAAACAGCCCTAAGAGGAATGGTTACCTCTGAACAGACAACACTCGTACACGGGAGGAAGCTCCTCCGATGAACGCCGGGGATGGGGGCAGCAGCCGCACAAAACAAATATCAAAAACAGCACACAAAACCTAATGGTTACAAGGCTATAAATATACTAACACAGTTGACTAAAATACCCTTACTAAACTTCCCGCCAAAGTCATCGCAGTCCGCTACCGGTCCGGTTCGCCTTTTCCTGCTGTTGCCGTGTGAGAACGCATCATTGCCTCCCCCATCAGAGGTTCCTTGTCCTCAAGGAACGAGAAGTGCGGGTAGCGTTGTTGTAAGAGCCACAAATCCTCCCACGTGGCTTCTGCGACTGTCCCATTGTGCCATTGAATGAGGAGCTGGGTGACAACCCGGTTTTTCTTTAAAAGGAGCTGACGTTTAAGAACCCGCAGGGGATCCACCAGTAGGTTGCCCTCCGTGGTCACCGTGGATGGCAGCGACAAGAGTTGAGTTGGGGGGCCGCCTTTGTGTTCACGTAACTGGGAGATGTGAAAGGTATGGTGAATCTTGGCGGCGGGCGACAAGTCCAAATGGTAGGCGGCCTCGCCTATTTTTTCCATCACTTGAAAGGGGTCGAAAAATCTGGGGGAGAGCTTGTGGTAGCCGTGAGTTCTCACACTCGTTTGCCGGTAGGGTTGAAGGCGGATGTAGGCCCATGCTCCCACGTCAAGTGAGCGCTGGCGACGTTTCTTATCGGCGAGCACCTTCATCCTTCCCTGTGCTTGGGCCAAATTATATTTCAAAAGTGAGATAACCCGCTCCCGGGCTTCCAAAGACCGATCGACACTCTCAATAACCGCCGATCCTTCGATGTAGGGGGAGTGGAGAAGAGGTTCCTGCCCATAAACTACTTCGTACGGGGTCATTTTTGAGGCGCTATGAAACGTCGTGTTGTACCACCATTCCGTCAATGGTAACCACCTCGTCCACTGCTTGGGCCGCTCGAAACACATGCAACACAAGTAACTTTCCAAACAGCGGTTGACCACCTCAGTCTGGCCGTCAGTTTGCGGGTGATAGGCTGTGGAAAGCTTCAACTGAACTTGTAGTAGGCGAAACAGCTCCTGCCAAAACTGACTTAAAAACACAGCTCCACGGTCACTAACAAGAGAAGTCGGCAGTCCATGCAAGCGACAAACCGAGTCCATGAAGAGTTGGGCGACGGTTTCGGCGGTGTGGGGATGCGAGATGGCCAGAAAATGAGCTTGTTTGCTGAGGCGGTCGACGACCACCATGATAGTTTTCTTCCCGTTGCTTATGGGTAACCCTTCGATGAAGTCGAGGGAGATGTCTTGCCAAACTCGTTCGGGGATGGGCAGTGGTTGGAGCAGCCCGACTGGTTTTTGATTGTCGGCCTTGCACTTTTGACAAATGCCACATTGCTGGATATAGGCGTAGACCTCTGGCTTCATGCGTTTCCAATAGAACATCCTCTTCAAACGTTGGTAAGTGGCGGTGATACCGGAATGTCCGTCCAATGCGCCGTCGTGGTACAGCTGGAGCAACTTGGTCTTCGTCGCCGCGTCTCTCCCCACGACCAACCGCCCCTTCCGCTTGAGAATTTGATGCTGCCATTGGTAGTTGGGCTTGGAGGACGGGTTAGCCTCCTTAGCCGCAATCACCGTTTGGATGTGGGGATCCTGTGTCCAGGAAGCCTTGGTGGCCTGCAAGAGGTCGGACTGGACCGAAATCAGCGCACACAGTTCAGGCCCGGGACCCTCGTGCTGTCGGGACAAGGCGTCAGCACACACATTGTCTTTGCCCCGCCGGTATTGTATTTGAAAATCATATCCCATGAGCTTCAATATGTATTTTTGCTGTGCCGGGGTAGCAATTTTTTGCTCCAATAGGAATCACAAACTTTGGTGATCTGTCCGAATGATGAAGTGGCAGCCCACGAGGTAGTGTCGCCAGTGCTGCACGGCCAGGACGATGACAAAGAGCTCCTTCTCGTAAGCTGAAAGCTGAGAGTTACGCGCCCCCAAGGCCTTGCTAAAGAAGGCAATCGACCTCCCTTCCTGGGAGAGGACTGCTCCGACCCCCGAGTCCGCGACATCCGTCTCGACGGTAAATGTCATGCTAAAATCCGGTAATCGCAGAACCGGCGGGTGCGAGACCGCGAGCTTCAATTCCTAGAAGGCTTCTGCCGCCTCCCCTGTCCAGCGGAAAGATTTCTCCTGGAGAAGATCCGTGAGTGGCCGCGCGAGGCTGCCGTACCCTTTGATAAAACGGCGATAATAGCCGGTGAGGCCCAAGAACCCGCGCAAATGCTTGAACGTCTTCGAGACCGGCCACTCGAGCATAGCTTTGATTTTAAGTGGGTCAGTGGCCACCGCGCCGGCGGAAATCAAGTGTCCAAAGTAATGTACCTGTTGGAGGCCAAAACTACACTTGCTTTGTTTGAGGCGAAAATGTTGAGAGCGCAAGGCACGGAAGGTGAAGCCCAGGTGTTGAAGGTGTTCATCCCACGTTCTACTATAAACCAAAATGTCGTCTAAGAATACCAAGAGGAACTTCCGCAGCTGGTGCTCGAACAGCCGATTCATCAAGCCCTGGAATGTCGATGATGCGTTGGTGAGGCCAAAAGGCATCACTAAGAACTCGTAGTGCCCCTGATGTGTGCGGAATGCTGTTTTATAGATATCCTCCTCCGCCATGCGGATTTGGTGGTACCCGGCCCGAAGATCCAATTTAGAGAAAAAGAATCCACCCTTGAGCTCGTCGAGTAAGTCCTCAATGATAGGAATCGGAAACTTGTCCTTGATTGTGTGTTTGTTTAATTGGCGGTAGTCCACACATAGGCGCCACGTGCCATCGCTCTTTTTCACAAGCACCATCGGTGACGCGTATGGACTGGAGGAATGACGAATGATGTTGGCGGACAACATCTCCCGGATGATCTTTTCAATTTCTGTTTTCTGCAACGGAGGGTATCGATACGGTCAGATGTTGACTTCAACTGGCCCCTCGCGGAGAGGAATATGGTGGTCATGTTCGCGAACTGGGGGCAAGCCGTCCGGTTCGGCAAAGAGGTCGGCAAACTCCTTTAATAGTAACTGCAGCTGGAGGTCGGCCTGCGGGTTGAGGGGCGGACCGGAAAGGGAGCACGGTGGACGGACAGAGATGCCGGTGGCATATTCAGAGGGCTGGACTTCCTGGATATGGCATAGGGCCATCATGTTGAGTTGGACTGGTTTCTCCAGCAGTTTTTGTATGCGTTGCTGTTTCACCCATGTCGCCGCAACATTTTTGGAGCCACGTAAGGAGATCTTCTTGTCGTGGCTAGTGAATTCCATCTTCAAGTTGGAGAAATCCCAGTGAATGACTCCTAACGTGACCAACCATTGGATACCGAGGACGACTTCGCAGCACCCCAACGAAAGGATTAGCATATCAGAGGTAAATGTGACACCTTGCATACGCCAATGAAAGTCGCGCGCTTTGTGGGCACTGGAAATAGTTTGGCCATCGACCACCGCCACATGAAAAGAAGAGATGGGTGTCAGCGGGCATTGCAATCGCTTGGCCGCCGAGCTATCCAAAAAGTTGTGAGTGCTGCCGGAGTCAATCAAAACGCTGATGGGCTGACCCTCGTAGGAAGCCGTAACCCGCATGGTGTAGAAATGGGGAAGGCTCGTCAGTGCATGAACGGATAGATGGGGAAGGGGCTGGCCGTCCTGTGCTTCATCAGGCGGAATGTCAAGCTCAGCGGGCCCGTCCTCTTGTCCTCCCTCCTCGTCTTCCTCTACCACTTCAATTGCATATGACTGGCGCCGGTTCGGACACTTGTGGCCCGGAATGAACTTGCGATCGCACCAGAAACAAAGCCCTTGGCTACGTTTCTCATCCATTTCGGCCGAGGTCAGCCGCCTTCCTGCTCGCGACCTGTCCCCCAGATCGGGGTGTGAAACTGGTGGAGTCATTTGAGTGGGCGGGGAAGCCGGTGCCGGAACTCGAAAGGAGGATGTGGAAAAGGACTCTCGCCTGGGCTGGAAGCCAGTGGCAGCGGTGCCAAATCGTTTGTTGCTTGCGGCATCACGGTGTTCTTGGAGTCGGGCCAGAGAGAAAACATCTAGGAGAGTTTTGGGTTGGAACATCCTGATGGCATACTTGATCTCGTCTTTGAGTCCGGCCAAACAGAAGTTGATGGCGTGCTCCTCCGCTATGTCGACGCGATGCAAAAGAAGATCAAATTCATCCAGATACGCCTGCACAGAAGTACGTTGGCGAAGGTTTTTGAGTGCGCTCATGGGGTCGTCGAATAAGAGAGAACCGAAGCGATTGTGCAAGGCATGACTGTAAGCCTCCCATGTAGGCCATTTACGAGTGATCCGCGCCTTCATGTAAGCCTGGTGCCAGTACAATGCTCTTCCTTCCAAGTGAACATATGCTACCTTCACTTTCAGATCCGCGGGAGTGTTGTCGATCTCAGAGAATTGGTCACACTTGTACACCCATTCGAGGAGGCCCTCCCCATCAAACCGGGGAAACTCCAGGCAAGCTAGCCGGGTGGGCATATGAGACGAGGATGAGTCGGGGTGATGGCCGGTGGACGGAGAGCCGACTGCCCCCGATTCAACCGTGTGTTCGGAGTGCAGGCCCGCAAACATGGAGCGAACTTCATCGAGGGTGCAGTTTTGCTGGGCGTCGAGCAACGCCTTCATCTCCTCCATGGAGCGCTGTTGATGGTTCGTGATGTTTTGAAGGGAGAGCGCCATGGTTTCTTGCTGCTGTTTGAGAGCGTCTACGTCGTGCTGAAGATCTTTGGAACGCGTAGCGTCCGAAGCCGGCATGGCTGCCAGGGATGTCGCCGGTTGGGAAAAAGAGGCGCAGGACGATGACTCTGATACCTTGATGGATCCCGAACGGTTGCCGGAGAACAACAATGAAATGCGCTTCAAGATTCACCCCAAAACACACTAATAATTTCAATGAAAACAGTACCGGACAAATACGAGATCCTTGCTCAGAACGAACCAACACCCAAACTGAAATCACAAACACTAGAGTCACATAGAACCAGGAAAACAGCCCTAAGAGGAATGGTTGCCTCTGAACGGACAGCACTCGTACACGGGAGGAAGCTCCTCCGATGAACGCCGGGGATGGGGGCAGCAGCCGCACAAAACAGATATCAAAAACAGCACACAAAACCTAAGGGTTACAAGGCTATAAATATACTAACACACTTGACTAAAATACCCTTACTAAACTTCCCGCCAAAGCCATCGCAGTACGCTACCGGTCCGGTTCGCCTTTTCCTGCTGTTGCCGTGTGAGAACGCATCAGTGTCTCCAATGAAATCCATTATTGCAAGCATCATCCTTTGACTTGCCCTACTATTTTCTTTCCACTATGGAAGTTAGGCACTGGATAGGCTCAACTAGGCTTTCATAGGTTGTTTTGTCAAGCTTATGTTACAGATATGATATTTAAAAGATAAATATGAAGACTAGCATCACAATCATAATCACAAGGACTAATTGACAATCACCAATTTCCTACACGTAAAATCATTTCCCAAATAATATTGAAGAGCTGACACCCCAAAACTTGCCATTTATTTTTTAGTGGTGGGCAAACATAATGCACATCACTTCTCATTGATCTTTTCTTTCCTTCCATTATTTTATTCTACCACTACCCAACATCAAATAATATAAAAAATGCACATTGCACACGTCCAAAACATGTTCCCCAAAAAGTTTTTACTATCTTCCCAATCGTTCATTTAGGAACAAAGTAATGAAACATGTTTACTCGTTGTGATAATGGAAAAGGTAAATTAGGCTCTAGATAGCAAGATGCGAGTGACAAATAAATTCATAAATGCTCAGGAAGGGGAGCTAGAAAAATAATTGTAGGGATTGGGCTAAATAAGGCTCAAGTTTTCAAAGATGGCCTACATCATTTCCTAATCGAAGTGCTAATCACAAATCCTTCTTCACTTCTCATTTAACTGAATATTTTTTAACATCATTGCCTATCATGCATCAAGAGTCGCACAACCAAGTGAAATTATTGTGATCCCTTCACCCTTGAGCTTTTTAAACTATGGTAGACCCATAGGGAGCCACAAATCAAATGAACCATTTTTTTACAACCGAATTGTTGGCTTTGATTCCTTCATTTGTGGGTGGGGAACTAGGGGCTCAAGTTGATCCCAGTACACTAGTAAATGGATAATGCAAAATCATCGGCTAATGGATAATTTTAAGAGCTAAAATCTTGTTTCATATGTTGACGTGAGACTATTCTCCACTCTCATGTAGATCTCGATAATCTACCCAAAAGTCCCTCACGATGACTAGAATCTCATGATGGTTTTTTTTCCAGATGAAGATAATGGACTTGAACACAGGAAATAGTGTTAAAATGGCATTGCACATTCATAGTTATTATATAAGTTTTGAAAATTTAACATCAAAAGGCAAGGCTAGGTTTCTTTGTTTTCCCCTAATTATGCATGATATTCCTTTATTATCTAAAAGCATTCTTATATTGCAGTCTTGGATACCTGTAATTGCGATGAGCGTTGCGAACATGCTGGATATATGGGAGATAGAAGCTGGGAAGAATTCCGAGTTTGAAATTGACGTTTACAAGTACTGCCACCTTTTTTCAGCAGATGTCATTTCCCGAATCGCATTTGGCAGCAACTATGAGGAGGGAAAGCGAATTTTTGAATTGCAAGAAGAACAACTGCCTCTTGTCTCAGTCGCATTGAGAAGCGTGCACATCCCAGGTTTTAGGTGATATTTAAATGCAATGTCAGTGCCCTTGCTCAGTTCTTACTATCATGTAACCTCCTTCTTGATGCAGTTATCTACCAACAGCAAAGAATCGCAAAAGGTGGAGACTGAATAAGGAAATCGGAGATTTGTTACAGAGACTGATTTCGATCAATGGAGAGAAATCTGAGAATTTGAAAAACTTACTTGGGCTGATGATTTCTGCTAACAAGAATGAAGGAAAAGATAAAATTGGAATGAATGAAATTATTGATGAATGCAAAACATTTTACCTTGCTGGGAAGGAGACAACCGCCAATTTGCTGACTTGGGCTATACTTCTTCTCGCGATTCATCAAGACTGGCTGATCAAGGCACGAGAAGAAGTGATAAGCATTTGTGGTAGGGAAAGACATCCCAAAATAGAGGAATTGAATAGATTCAGAATTGTGAGTGCTTTTCCTCTTTCTCCCTTTTCATCAATTTCAAAGCATATATAATTGCAAAAAAATGTGAAGTGGAAGGTCACATGAACACTCAACCAACCAAACCAAATAAACCAGAAGCAAGTAGAAGAACAAGAGTCACAATTGAATTAATAGTCTTCTTTACAATGCAAGACATATATTGCGAGACATGATTTCACAATACATCCGATGGAGAACACAAAAAACAACAAAAGTAAAATCGGCGGATAGAACTCTGTAACCGCCCAAGCCGCCAATCCGCCAATCCGCCAATCCGCCAAGTCTAACGTCAAGCCTTCCGAACTTCCAGACCGCACCCTTAGCCGCACGAACTGCTGCTTATTGACTTCTAAAGATAACCCTGTCCGCAACTTCTGGTCGCCTGACCGCGAGGTCGCCTAACCGCTGAAGTTGTCGCGAACAATTGAAATGAACTGAGCTGCCGCCTAACCGCAACTCCTGGTCGCCTAACCCCCAAGGTCGCCTAACCGCGAGTTTAGCAAATAACTTTATTCGACTTCAACTCAGTCCGCCAAAGGCGAACTGTGATATCAAGCTGGTAAACTGTCAAGGAAGAAGACCGCCTAGTCGCCTATCCGCGACCTGCTGCTAACCGCCGCCGACTGCTACCAGCTATCCATACTACCTTCAGAACCAGTTTCCTGACTGCCAATTGCTAGCCGTACAATCTTCAAACACAACAATAAATCCGGTCACTTCACTTAGCTGCGCAGTTAGAAAATCTTAACCATCGAGTTTAACCAGAGTTTCAGTTCTTACCATTTCTATTGTTTATGACGAGACCGGCACCCCTATTTATAGGCGGGTAGACGGATACTGTCACCTCCCAGGGGGATAGAGTAACTGCCGGTGACGTGGCAGTTATCCGCACCAGTCCGCCCATCATGCAGACTGCCACACAAGACCGCGCGTGCGGTTTAGTCCACCAGTCCGCACAACAATGCAAACACCATCCTCAGTCAGCGTGAAATTAGGTAAATAACAAGACAACCACGCGACCTGAACCTGAGCCACACAAAGCGGCGGTGTACCGGTCTCCGCGGTCTCCCAAACTAGACCGCACAGTCCGCGGTTAGCTAAATCTAACCACACGGTTAATGCCAGATGGAACCTGCTAAGACAGACCGCGAAAATCCATAGCCAAGAACCTGACCATCCGCCAATCCTATCCACGCTAATCGTGCGCGATCTCGGCGGTCTGTGCGGTCTGCACCATCTTGAGGTTGATCACTGCTCACTGCTCAAGCCACTGTTCCCTCTGATACCATGTTGAAATTTCTCAAGCTAATCAACCGGTAGTTCTGGTATCAAGCAAGCACTTCCAGAGTTATCAAGTTGATCACTGGATCAAGCGGAAGCGAGAACTAGGTGCAGGAACACTCCAATCATAAACTGAGCTAAGTAATCAGAGACAATAGAGAGCAACCACAAATCTTGAATTAATCAACTATCAACTTTATAAAGCAAGGTATACATGACGAGACATGATTTCGCCAAGTACAATTGAGAATCAAACAAACAAGAAGAAACTTCAAGCCGTGCAGACTGCCTTAGAGACCGCCTAGTCCGCCGAGTCTGCTGAGACCGCCAAGCCATTGCTGTTGCACCACTGATCTACGGAGTCCGCACAGTCCGCGGACTACCCGTTATTCTGCTGACGACTGCTCTACAAGCTGCCGCCGAATTGAACGAACAGACCGCCAAGTCCGCCGAGACCGGCGAACTGGTTATTGAACTTGAACAATTGATGGAGAGAAGACTGGCTGGCCGCAAAGTGCGACATGCTGCAAACCGCTAATTGTAATCGCAAGCCCCACTGCTTCCTGACCGCAATCAGAACCAGACTCCTGGTTTCACAGTGCTAGCTGCACAACCTGCAAACTGCAACCAGTTATTCTCAAACCGCGCGGACTACAAACCGAGGCCGCAACAATTAATCTGCGCTCAACTTACTGTTCATTCAGTTATTATTGAAGTGACGGGGGGTCCTATTTATAGGCGGGGCGAGGAGTGTGGTCACCGCCCTAGTGAATAGAGTCAGCACCCCAGCTCACAGCTAGCACAACACAGTCCGCCAAGTCCGCGAGGACAAGACCTGACCAGCCGAATCGCCTGACACCAAGTCAGGAAGCCAGTCTGCAACCTGGCGGACACCGCACCAGCCCGCATGTTGCTCAGCACGCAGACAACAACAGCCCACATGCTACACCAGTCCGCACGCTACACGCGGACACGACTCCAGCCCGCACAACTTGCGAACACCGCACCAGCCCGCCACACGAGTCCACGACCAACAGGCACAGATCGCCTGGTCAACCAGCGGACACCGTAGGCACAGCGAATACCCTGGACTTGTCGACCAAGTCCAGCAACCACCAATCACATGACGCGAGCTCGGCGGACACGAAGCCAGACCGTAAGTTCCAAGGACAGTCCGCCACCAAGAGCTCGGTTATCACCCACCGTATCAACAGAGATCAAGGGTATGGACCAATGCCGATCTCGCGATCTCCAAACTTAGTCCGCCACAACGGACTCCGCGGACTCGAACTGAGTCTGCCACACTTCCGCGGATACACCACCAATCTGCCCGGTTACATCAAGGAGAACAAACCAATAGCTAAACCACAAACCGAGCTGACAGAACACCGCCATCAGGTCGCAGTAGACAGGCCGCCCAAGACACACCGTCAGTACACCCAGGCCGCACCATCACTTAACCCAGACCGCACCAACAGTCCACCCAGGCCGCGTCGTCTGCTCAATCAACCACTTTTACTTCACAATTTTCAACACTCCCCCTTGAAGTGAGAAGTGGTGATCAAGCCCAACAGTCCTCGTAACCGTGTAAACAGCACCTTCGGCAACGACTTCGTGAAGATGTTCGCGACATTGTCCTCACTCCGCACATGCTCCACCATAAGAGATCCCTCCAACACCTTCTCCCGAATGAAGTGGTGCTCAATCTCTATGTTCTTGGTCCGAGCGTGACAAACTGGATTATTCACCAGCTTCAGGGCACTCTCATTGTCACCGCTCAGCAGCGTAAGACCGCACACTTTTTCTTAGACGTCCTCTACTAGTCTCCTGAGCTAGATGGCTTCCCGAGCTGCCAAGGCCGAAACCTTGTATTCTGCTTTCGTAGTAGAGACGGACACTGAGTTTTGCTTCTTGCTGCACCAAGAGATACTGCCTGATCCACAAGTGAAGACATAACCGGATGTTGACTTCCGGTCGTCTGCATCTCCTCCATAATCAGCATCCGAGTATCCTTGAAGAATAAACTATGTGCCTCTCCTATAAAGGAGACCCATGTCAGAAGTAGCCTTCACATACTTCAGGATGTTCCTAGCCGCCATCAGATGAGGCTTCCTGGGTTCTGTCATATACCGACTTACTCGGCCAATCGCGTAAGCAATGTCTGACCTCGTAATCATCAAGTAGATAAGACTCCCAACTAGAGCCCGAAACACCAAAGGATCCGGAAGAATCCTCCCCTCATCCCGCCGAAGTTTGACGCCTGAATCAAATGGAGTAGAGCTGCTCTTCCACTCCTGCATGCCGAACCGCTGAACGATCCGTTCCGCATAGCCCTTCTGGGACACGAGTATGCCGCTCTTCTTCCTCTCCACCTCAAGTCCAAGGAAATGGTGGAGTTCACCCAGATCCTTCATCTTGAATCTGATAGCTAGCTCTGCCCTGAGCCTAGCTACTTCCTCCTTGGAGTTCCCCGTGATGATCATGTCATCCACGTACAACAGCACCAGAACTAGAAGCTCCCCCTTCTTCTTGATGAACAATCTCGAGTCTGAGTTTGAAGCCAGATAGCCGCAGAATTGGAGGTATTCTGCAATCTTCCCATATCAGGCTCGAGGAGCCTGCTTCAAGCCATAAAGGGCTTTCCAGAGCTTGCAGATGTTGTCCGGATGTTCTTCAGATACGTAACCGAGCGGCTGAACCATGGAGATGTCCTTGTCGATCTTCCCGTAAAGAAAGACGTTCTTTACGTCCAACTGCCACATCTTCCAGCCCCGGCAAGCCGCCGAAGCTATCACCACTCGTACTGAAGTCATCTTCGCCACAGGACTGAGCGTCTCCTCATAGTTTTCGTCGTACTGTTGCGAAAACCCTCGAGCTACAAGGCGAGACTTGTACCGCTCGATGCTTCCATCCGCCTTCTTCTTCAGCTTGTAGACCCACTTGCAAGTTACAAGAGTAACGCCATCAACCTTGGGCACCAAGTCCCAAGTTTCATTCTTCTTGAGGACAGTCATCTCCTCTGTTGAAATTTGTGAAGTGAAAGTGGTTGATGGGCAGGCCGGGCGGCGTGTGCGGACTGAGTCCGCGGCCTGGGCGGACTGCTGTTTGCGGACAGGGTGTTGCCTGTCGGTGGCTTGGCTATTTGAGGAGCGGCCTGAGCGAACAGAGGTTTGCGGGCTATAGACAGTGCTTTGTTCAGTGGCCGTGTTGCAAGCTAGTGTGCTAACCGACGGATTGGGTCCTGTCCGCGGGAGGCTTGCGGACTGGCGTGTCCGCGGTATCTGCTGTGGCGGATTGTCCTTAGAGTTTGGCTGTGGCCCTTGCCGAACTCTGGTGGTACAACAGGTGCTAACTGCTGGGGAGGACTGCGCGGACTGATGTCAGAGTCCAGCAGTTGGCCGCTTGTTTGGGCAATTGTGCGAGGACAGTTTGCGGACTCTGCTTTCACTCTGGAGGAGTATTGGCGATCTGCTTTGGGTATTAGTTGACTGGGCCTTGTCCGCCGAGCTCGCACGAGGTCTGGTGATTTACTGGACTTGGTCACATTCTGTGAGAAGTCCAGTGTATCCGCAGTATCCGCCAAGACCGCTGTTGACCGGGCGGACTGCCTTTGGTCGTGGACTTGTGGCGGTTGGAGGCTTTGCTCTTGTGTTGAGCGGACTGCCTCTTGCATATGCGGTCTGTCACTGGAGTTGTGGCTGTCCAAATGTTGATGTGTGCGGACTGTGCGGACGGTATCGTGTCCGCATAGTGTGGGTGGTCTGGTACAAGACCGCCCAATAGTGACCTTGGTGCCTTGCTTCTGGCGGGTTTCTTGGAATCTGGCTAAGTCCTTGCGTACTCAGCGGACGGATGTTTTGCTAGTGCGCGAGCTGGGGTGGTGTTTCTATGCACTAGGGTGGTGACCACACTTCTCACCTCGCCTATAAATAGAACTCCCCCGGCACGTCTACAGTAACTGAGTGAACAGTAAGTGGGGGCTTGTCAAAGTGTTGCGGTCTCAGGTTTTCTGTCCGCGCGGATTGAATCAGAGTTAACTGTTTGCTGTGTGCAGGTCGCGCAGCTAGCTTCATGGAGCCAGGAGTTTGGCTTTGACTTCAGTCAAGTACTTGGAAGTGTGCGGTCTCTGCGGTCTCAGCAGGTCGCTCTGCGGCTTGTCAGTTCTCTGCTTCAGCGTTGCTAAGTTCCAATAACCTGTCCGTCTGTCTCAGGCGGGTAGGCGATCTGTTCATCAGTTCATCAGCAGTACGCGAATAACGGAGTGTCCGCGCGGCCTCGCGGTCTCAGGCAGACTCCGTGTTCTATTCGGCGTGTAGCAGCTAGAGTTCGGGCGGTCTCTGTGACTAGGCGGACTCGACGGTCTCGGCGGTCTGCAGTTCTGTTCGCTCGGCTTGTTTTGGACTTTTTGTTTTGTAGCTTGTGTACTGGCGAAATCATGTCTCTCCACGTATACCTCGCCTTATAAAGAAGTTAATGAATAAGAGCTGTTTGTTCTTCCATGTGCATGTTGTGTTAAGTGTTGCTCCTTGAGATTTCCGCTTGATCAAAGTGCGAACTAGGTAGTGCCGAGAATATTAATTTGGCTTTGGACTATCTTGCTGACCACTTTGAGAAAATTCAACATGGTATCAGAGGGAGGTTCAGTTGCTTGAGCGGTGTTCAACCAGTGTTGTTGCTCTGTGCTTGAGTGGTTATCAACCTGTGTTGGTGCTCTGTGCTTCTGAACTTAACCAATCGTTTGTTGCAATGGAAGGAAGCTATGCAAGGGGTCTTGACATTGAACTCTTGACCACGACTAACTACAAAAAGTGGAAGTCGTATATGAAGAGTTACCTTCTTGGTGAGGAGCTATGGGAGGTCGTCGGTGGTGACGACAGACAGGAAGTGACTGCTGCTTTCGGAACTGCTGAGCAGGTGAGGCTCTGGAGAAAAACCAATGCTAAGGCGGAGTTTGTTCTCAAGAGAGCTGTGTCACCAGAGCTGTTTGATCACATCATTAGATGTGAATCAGCTGCTGATATTTGAACAACTATTAATGAGTTGTTCAATAGGAAGAACGTGACGAGGCTCCAGTTCTTGGAAAATGAGGTGGCAAGGGCAACTCAAGGAGACCTGACCATCTCAAAATTCTTTCTGAAGATGAAGAGCTTGTGTGCTGAACTGTCAGCTCTTGATCCTGATGAGTCTATTTCTGAGGCTAAATTGAAGAGACACATAATCCGCGGCTTACGGAAGGAATATGTTGCTTTTGTTACGTCAGTTCAAGGCTGGGCCACTCAGCCATCTTTGCTGGAGCTTGAAAATCTGCTTGCTTCGCAGGAAAGTCTGGCAAGGCAGATGACTGGAGTCACTGTCTCTGAGGAAAGTAGTGAAGCACTCTTCATGGGCAAGAAGAAGAAGAGGTGGGAAGGGAAGAAGAAGCAGGTCGCTGGTGCGAAAGAGCCTTCAACTTCTTATCAGCCGGAGAGGAGCGCTGCTCCAAAGGACTGGAAGAAGAACTTGAAGTGCTACAGGTGTCATCAGCGAGGGCAATTCAAGCGGGACTGCAAGGTCAAACTGCAGCCTGAGCATGCCGCAGGCAAGGAGGAAGCTTGCTCTAAGAGTGAGGAAGCTGAATGGGGCGGAGCTTTCATGGCGGGCACTTGTGTCCGTGCCTTGTCTACTGAGGACTTCAACGGCGAATGGATCGTGGACTCCGGGTGTGGTCATCACCTCACCGGAGACAAGTCGAAGTTCTCTTCCTTGCAAGCATACTCAGGTAACGAAGCTATCATAACTGCTGATAATACTGTTTATGCAGTAGAGAAAGAGGGGGTTGTGTATTTGGGTAGTGATCAGGGGCCACTCACATTAAAGAGTGTGTATCACGTACCGGGCATGAAGAAGAACCTCTTCTCTGTGATCAATACGGTAGATGCTGGTTATCACGTTCTGTTTGGGCCAACATACGTGAAATTCCTTCGCAACGTATCAGCGGTTAAGGCTGATGTTGCTTATGTAGGAAGGAGAGTTAAGAACTTGTTTGTTCTTGCAACTAATTCTTATGTTGATCGAATGAGAGCCAACGATAGCGCTGCTATCTGACATGAGAGGCTGGGGCATGTAGGAATGGACAAACTGAAGGCTATGACAAGTAGAAGTTTGGTGAGAGGTTTGCCTAAGTTGTCCTCCTTTGGTGACAGACATGTTTGCGTGGGATGTCAATACGGTAAGACACATCGCCTTCCGTTTGATAAATCACAAACAAGGAGCAAGCAACCATTGGAGTGCATTCATGACGACTTGATGGGGCCAACTGTCACTGCCAGCCTTGGTGGAAGCAGATACATGCTTGTCCTGATTGATGACTACTCAAGATATACTTGGGTTTATTTCTTGAAGGAGAAGTCTGAAGCGTTCCGATTGTTTGTGGAGTTCAAGGAGCTAGTAAAGGGCCGGCTTGGCTTGCGGATCAAGAAGCTTAGAACAGATAACAGGGGTGAGTTTGTTTCCTCCGAGTTTTCTAACTTCTGCAGGAAGCACGGAATTCAGAGAGAGCTCACTTGTGCGCACACTCCACAATAAAATGGAGTAGCGGAGCGGAAGATTCGTCATCTGACGGAGACTTGCAAATGCTGGCTTCATACAAAAGACATTCCGAGGTCCTTTTGGGCAGAGGGGATGTCTTGTGTTTCTTATGTCATCAACCGGATGCCGCTTAGCCCGATCAACATGAAGACTCCCTTTGGGTTGTTGCTGAAGGAGAATCCTAGTGTGGGACACCTTCGGGTGTTCGGTTCAACTTGCTATGTGCATGTCCCGGATGCTTCACGGACTAAGCTGGATGCAAAGGCAAGGAAGCTTGTCTTTGTTGGCTACGATGAGCGGAAGAACGGATGGAAATGCATGGATCCTGCGACGAAGAAGTTCGTTGTGTCAAGAGATGTTGTCTTTGACGAGCTGACGTCGTATGGAGGTGGCTCAGTTGAGCTAACCGGTAGCAAGGTTGATGAAGAACCGATGATGGCTGCTGAAGGCCTAGAAGAGGAGCTTGCTGTTTCACCAGCAGCTCCTGTTGCTTCAAACTCTGAGGCTGAGCCTTCTGGCTCAGGAAGCAGGGGGAGCACTGCTCAAAGCTTGCCCCAAGTAGGAGTTGAGCCTGAAGAAGCAACGAAGGTAGTAAGCAAGGAGCAGGCCTTGCGAAGGTCAAAGAGAACTATCAGGCCACCTGCTCGGTACTGTGATGGGAACGCAGTGAGTTTTGTCTCCTGCTTCTTTGCAGGTCCTCTGGATGAGCGAGAGCCTGCAAACTTCAATGAGACCACTGGAGTTAAGGAGTGGGAAGATGCCATGAAGGAAGAGATTGCTGCTCGCAAGAAGAATGAAACCCGGGATCTTGTGCCCAAGGTTGATGACATTACTCCGGTGACTTGCAAGTGGATGTATAAGTTGAAGAAGAAGGCTGATGGGAGCATTGATAGGTTCAAAGCTCGTCTGGTTGCTCGAGGATTCTCACAGCAGTATGGAGAATACTATGAGGATACGTTTAGTCCGGTTGCGAAGATGACTTCAGTTAGAGTGGTGATCGCCTTGGCTGCTAGCAAGGGATGGAGGTTGTGACAACTTGATGTGAAGAACGTCTTTCTTTACGGAGAGATTGACAAGGACATCTTCATGGATCAGCCACTTGGTTTTGTTTCTGAAGTTCATCCGGACTATGTCTGCAAGCTCAAGAAGGCTCTCTACGGGTTGAAGCAAGCTCCTAGAGCTTGGTATGAGAAGATAACAGAGTACTTGCAATTTTGCGGATATCTTGCTTCCAACTCGGATTCTAGCTTGTTTGTCAAGAAGAAGGGGGAGCTGCAAGTCTTGGTCCTGCTGTATGTGGATGATATAATCATCACAGGAAATTCGGAGGAGCAAGTAGCAAGGCTCAAGGCTGAGCTTGCTATACGCTTCGAGATGAAGGACTTGGGAGAGCTTCATCACTTTTTCGGTCTTGAAGTGGAGAGGAAGAAGAGCGGTATACTCATTTGCCAAAGAGGATATGCAGATCGCATTGTGAAACGGTTCGGCATGGGCAAAGGGAAGAGTTGCTTTACTCCACTGGAACATGGACTGAAGCTTCGACGAGATGAGGGAAGGATTCTTCCTGACCCCTTGGTGTTCAGAGCTCTTGTTGGAAGCTTGATCTACTTGACGATTACAAGGCCAGACATTGTTTACGCTGTTGGCCGAGTAAGTCGGTTTATGGCTGAACCAAGGAAGTCTCATGTAGTGGCGGCAAAGAACATTCTGAAGTATGTCAAGACAACTTCTGACATGAGACTTCTCTATAAAAGGGACTCAGATTTTGCCTTGCTTGGGTACACGGATGCTGACTATGACGGTGATTCGGATGATCGAATGTCAACTTCAGGTTATGTGTTCACTTGCGGATCAGCTAGCATTTCATGGTGTAGCAAGAAGCAGGACTCGGTGTCCGTCTCAACTACGGAGGCAGAGTATAAGGCTTTGGCCTTGGCTGCTCGGGAAGCCATTTGGTTGAGAAGGCTTATAGAGGATGTGCATGAAGAAGTGCAAGGACCAACTTTACTCCGGGGTGACAATGAGAGTGCTCTCAAACTGGTAAACAATCCAGTGTGTCACACTAGGACCAAGCATATTGAGATCGATCACCACTTCATAAGGGAGAATGTGTTGGAGAGATCTCTTCTGGTCGGGCATGTTCGGAGTGAAGATAATCTTGCTGACATCTTCACGAAGCCACTGTCGAAGGGGCCTTTTGAGCGGTTGCGCAGCTTGCTGGGCTTGATCACCACTTCTCACTTCAAGGGGGAGTGTTGAAATTTGTGAAGTGAAAGTGGTTGATGGGCAGGCCGGGCGGCGTGTGCGGACTGAGTCCGCGGCCTGGGCGGACTGCTGTTTGCGGACAGGGTGTTGCCTGTCGGTGGCTTGGCTATTTGAGGAGCGGCCTGAGCGGACAGAGGTTTGTGGGCTATAGGCAGTGCTTTGTTCAGTGGCCGTGTTGCAAGCTAGTGTGCTAACCGGCGGATTGGGTCCTGTCCGCGGGAGGCTTGCGGACTGGCGTGTCCGCGGTATCCGCTGTGGCGGATTGTCCTTAGAGTTTGGTTGTGGCCCTTGCCGAACTCTGGTGGTACAGCTGGTGCTAACTGCTGGGGAGGACTGCGCAGACTGATGTCAGATTCCGGCAGTTGGCCGCTTGTTTGGGCAATTGTGCGAGGACAGTTTGCGGACTCTGCTTTCACTCTGGAGGAGTATTGGCGATCTTCTTTGGGTATTGGCGGACTGGGCCTTGTCCGCCGAGCTCACACGAGGTCTGGTGATTTACTGGACTTGGTCACATTCTGTGAGAAGTCCAGTGTA
The DNA here is from genome assembly GCA_039583875.1 of Platanthera guangdongensis. Taxonomy (NCBI): domain Eukaryota; kingdom Viridiplantae; phylum Streptophyta; class Magnoliopsida; order Asparagales; family Orchidaceae; genus Platanthera; species Platanthera guangdongensis. The sequence goes on along the minus strand of CM077154.1, from coordinate 2,010,536 downwards.
TCCGCAGTATCCGCCAAGACCGCTGTTGACCGGGCGGACTGCCTTTGGTCGTGGACTTGTGGCGGTTGGAGGCTTTGCTCTTGTGTTGAGCGGACTGCCTCTTGCATATGCGGTCTGTCACTGGAGTTGTGGCTGTCCAAATGTTGATGTGTGCGGACTGTGCTGACGGTATCGTGTCCGCATAGTGTGGGCGGTCTGGTACAAGACCTCCCAATAGTGACCTTGGTGCCTTGCTTCTGGCGGGTTTCTTGGAATCCGGCTAAGTCCTTGCGGACTCAGCGGACGGATGTTTTGCTAGTGCGCGAGCTGGGGTGATGTTTCTATGCACTAGGGTGGTGACCACACTCCTCACCTCGCCTATAAATAGAACCCCCCGGCACGTCTACAGTAACTGAGTGAACAGTAAGTGGGAGCTTGTCAAAGTACTGTGGTCTCAGGTTTTCTGTCCGCGCGGAACTGTTTGCTGTGTGCAGGTCACGCGGCTAGCTTCAAGGAGCCAGAAGTTTGGCTTTGACTTCGGTCAAGTACTTGGAAGTGTGCGATCTCTGCGGTCTCAGCAGGTCGCTCTGCGGCTTGTCAGTTCTCTGCTTCAACATTGCTAAGTTCCAATAACCTGTCCGCCTGTCTCAGGCGGGTAGGCGGTCTGTTCATCAGTTCATCAGCAGTACGCGAATAACAGAGTGTCCGCGCGGCCTGCAGTTCTGTTCGGCGTGTAGCAGCTAGAGTTCGGGCGGTCTCTGCGACTAGGCGGACTCGGCGGTCTGCAGTTCTGTTCGCTCTGCTTGTTTTGGACTTTCTGTTTTGTAGCTTGTGTACTGGCAAAATCATGTCTCGCCACGTATAACTCGCCTTGTAAATAAGTTAATGAATAAGTGCTGCTTGTTCTTCCATGTGCATGTTGTGTTAAGTGTTGCTCTTTGAGATTTCCGCTTGATCAAAGTGCGAACTGGGTAGTGCCGAGAATATTAATTTGGCTTTGGACTATCTTGCTGACCACTTTGAGAAAATTCAACATCCTCATACGCTTCTTCTTATCTGTGGAGTATTTTTGAATGATATGTCAATTATGTTTCTGCCTGAGATCAGAACCTACAGTTTTATTCTCTTTTAAGCTGCTCTCATATTTAATAAACTCTACTTTCCATACATCAATTTGCTTCATTTTACAACAAATTTCTGGATGTTAGGTGAGCATGATTCTGAAGGAAACATTGCGGCTCTACTCACCGTCAGTGTTATTCAACCGAGTCACCATGAAGAATGTGAAGATCGGCGGGATTGACATCCCCGCCAACACATTCCTCTACGCGCCTGTTATCTCCATACATCATGATGCCGAACACTGGGGTCCGGATGCCAATGAGTTTAACCCCCTCCGGTTCTCAAGTTTTGACAAAGGCGAAAAACCGGCAGCATTCTTTCCCTTTGGAGTGGGTCCCAGGATTTGTGTGGGCCAGAAGCTGGCACTTGTAGAGCTGAAGGTAGCTCTCTCCATGATTCTCCAGAGATTTGAGTTTGAAGTTTCTCCCGGTTATGTTCATTCTCCCAGGCTGGTCATGTCTGTTGAGCCACAGTATGGTGTTCAGATTCTCCTCAGGAAGGTTTAATGCCTCAGCTTGGCTATAGCCATTGCCGCTTTAAGTTATGATGGTAAAACATGGATCATATGCATGCGCAGCTGTTTGTAAAATTGCGAGGAAAAACTGTTGAAAAACAGTTAGTTGAAACAACTGTGTTTGAAATGCAGCGAGAAGAAGTTGAAATATTTGAATAAAACGTTAGAACCCCGCCTCTACCCACACACACACATACACTAAAGATTTGGTTTTTTGCAGTGTGCACCCTCCAAATATCTTTAGTTTGGCATGTTGCACTCTCAACTTATTTACCGAAAAAATAGAGGGGCAATATGGTCCATCGACTTTAGGCATTAGAGTTTTTCTTTACGTTTACATCCGTTTATTATGCCTAGATTTTTTTATCTTCGCATTCACTCTGTTTGCACATCCGGCGCAAGTTGATTCCCCCATCTGCACATCCGGCTGAAGGCGATCCCCCGTCCGCAAATCCGACGGATGGTGATTCACCGTCTGCACCTCAGGTGAAAGGCGATCCTCCTCTTTGCTAGCAGATTGAAGAATAAGGTGAAATTTCTTATGCAGCGACTCAACTTTGTTCCTACTTCGGTCGAGCAGGCAGAGTGGGAGAATCCCCCAGATGAGTCACTACGTACATCAGTTCGCCACTCTAAGAGAATATGGAGAGTTATAAATAGTAGTTTGATAAACACGAACAAAGAGACATGGCTTTATTTCAATTGCTCTAGAAATTGATGCAGTGTATAGAAAATACTTTTTTGGTATCTATACCGACTCTTCCGAAGAGTCGGTTGACCATGTCCTATCTCTTCCTAGATAAGCCTCAGCCCCCCCCCCCCCCCCCCTCGCAAAAAAAAAAAAAAAAAAAACTTACTCAGATCTAGTCGCCTAACTCACAAGACGAATTCCTCCCTTAGTCATACACGAGCGACACGACTGTGAATTTCTGTACCATCACAAAAATCACAAAAATATCACCAAAAGGAGAGAGATTAAAAGAGAAAAAAAATTAAATATTATAATAAAAATTCCCTATAGAGAAATCTGAAGGTGATGGTAAAGGAGCGGGAGAGATCGATATTGTAGATGTGTTCGTGTAGAACGAGCATTGATGAACTTCGCCTTCAAGTTCTCCTTTAGACCTTCAAGATTGTTGTAGGGATTAATCTAGATGTCGGGGACGATCCTCCACAAAAATATCTTCGGAGTTATAGTCCAATCATTCTTGGAATGAAGGAGCAAAGCGACCTTTAAATATATTCTGTGAGCTAGCACTAGCGCTACAACCCCGCGGTACTCAAAAGGAAAGGAATTTCCCGCTTCAGTCGTCTAAAAATGGCGGCTTTGTTTCATATTTTACGTAATAGCTACCGTGTCATGATAAGGCTATCACGACACGTTAGATCAATATTCAATCTCACCACGATATTGATCTCATGCACCATTTGGCTCCTCAACCAACCAGATGATTCTCGGACTTACCCTTCAGTTAGTGTGGGGAGTTAGTATTTTCATATGAATGCCTTATTGCCAGTTGTCCCATTGTAACATCCGCTACCACTAGTGTAGGACTACCGCCTCGTGGTAGCCTGGTAGGTCCCATATCAGAGCATGACGCACATCTTTTTGTATCATTCGATTATTCTCATTTTGTGTTATTGTACTTGTATTTTTTGCACGCTATAAATACAAAACAAGTTTGATCAAATACATAATGAGATTGATTATTCTCAAATTAAGAAATATGAAATGCTTGTTCTAAAAAAAATTCTCCATGTAAGATTCCATAAATGGGAATTAGGTGCTAACCCCTCCAAAGATGCAATTCGTAAACCTCTTCTTCTCACCATTGTGTATGGAGGAACTGTGAATGAAAAGAACAACACTTGCTACTCTAAAACTTCTCAGGTGAAAAAGAAATCTTCTAAACCTATGAGGAAAAAAAAGCAACATGCTCCCTAGGAAGCACCGGTATGGGGACGGGTACTGGATACGATACGTACTTGATACAATGGTACAAATTTTTTTTAAAAAAATAAGGATACAGGTACATCATGATACGCTATAACAAATATAATATATATTTATATATCACAACTGTAATAAATAGTTCTCAAAACATCGAAACATCAAACATAAATCATAACTTGAAATACAAGTTCACAAATCAATGCAACATAACATGAAGTTTTCAAACATTAACCATTCGTAAATATTATAAATTTAATATCTTATATGTTTAACCAAAAAAAATAAAATTAAACTTAAGTCTACTTATCAGTTTTTTTTTCCTTCATTGTTGAAGATCAACTTCATTGTTTGAGATCAACATCTTCAATCTCTGGTTAGTCTAGAGACAAGTTAGCCGTTTTGTTAATAACTTGTGTTGAATCCACACATTCAATACATGTACTTATAACATAAACATACCAATAACAAAAACATACTCGTTGCAGATACACAACTTAATTGGACGTACCAACACTTCTTTGCATAGAGTCAACTTTTGATTACTCTAGAAAAACAGACTCTTATCTCAATATGTAGAATGATGTGCTAAATCTAAGTGTCCACATGGGTGTATCCATCTAGTATCGGGTACGTACCAGTACCGGATACCTATCCGGTACGGGTACGCTGCCTCCGGGGAAGTATTCGTGCTTCCTTCCTCCTCTCTTTCCCTTCTCAAAAGTGTATCTTATCACTATCTTCCTCTTTCTTCTAAAACAATGAAACTTTTTCTTTCTCAAAAAGAGAGGAAAATGAGTTCTACAAAAATAGAAGCTAATTATACAACGGCCAACGATCGGAGATCAAATTCTCTCTTCTGTTCAACAATCGTAGATCGTTAAATGTGTCACGGCCCAGGCCCGGCTCGAGGAGTCTTAATGGGACCCAACTGGTTCAACTGTGAGGGCTGCAACCCAAGTGACCCCAATGCTTTTCTGACATGTTTATCAGCGCAGTGCGGTGTTGGCGTTGGGTCTCGAACCCACGCAACTCAGTTGGTGATGAGTGATATTAAAGCTCCTTATCAAGGGTTGCGGGTTCCGTGACAAAAAAGTGCAAGTGACCCCAACGCTAAACCTTGAGGGCTGCAACCCAAGTGACCCCAACACTTTTCTGGCCTGTTTATCAGCGCAGCGCGGTGTTGGCGTTGGATCTCGAACCCGTAACCCTTGATAAGGAGCCTTAATATCACTCATCACCAACTGAGCTGCATTTTTTTTATCACGGCCCAGTCCCGGCTCGAGGAGTCTTAATGGGACCCGACTGGTTCAACCATGAGGGCTGCAACCCAAGTGACCACAACGCTTTTCTGGCATGTTTATCAGCGCAGCGCGGTGTTGTCGTTGGGTCTCGAACGCACAACCATTGTTAAGGAGCCTTAGTATCACTCCTCATCACCAACTGAGCTGCAGTGATGAGGAGTGATACTAAGGCTCCTTATCATGGGTTGCGGGTTCGAGACTCAACGCCAACACCGCACTGCGCTGATAAACATGCCAGAAAAGCGTTGGGGTCACTTGGGCTGCAGCCCTCACAGTTGAACCAGTCGGGTCCCATTAAGACTCCTCAAGCCAGGCCTGGGCCGTGACAATATGAAGCATTGTAATTACTAAAATTTTATCTTTTACTAGGTAAATGATCACTTGCCATTGCCCTGAGATTGTTGCCTGCCTCTCGCTTCAATAGTCAACAAATTTTTGTTTGATCATTAGGACACATATTAGTCAATCTGTGAGAGTTCCTAAATCCTTTTGTTATTAAAAGGTTGTCCATTCTATGATTGTCTATTGGTTTAACAACACAAACACATATTATCATGGTACTGATTACCCAAATAGGCTTTGGGTTTGTGTAGACTATGTTTCATATTTTCCCAAATCTATTTTGGGATCCTATCTTTTCTGAATGTAGGTTGCATGTTCACCTGGAAGTCGGCAATCACCCTCAGAATGCCCAAACCGAGCATCATCGCCCGGGGTGATTTTGCTTGGCCTTTTTGCGTCGTCTTTAGAAGTGTTCGCAATCGTCTCCAAAAGTACCTACGACCGTCTCCAAAAGTGTTTGTGGCTGTCTCCAGAAGTATCTACGCCCGTCTCTCCGAGAGCCCTCACGGTCTCCCAAGGAGTCCACCCGCTTCTCCACGAGTCTGTGCGACCTCTTCTCTCACCCCCACCGACCGACTCTTCATGTACCTAAGGTGGCTACGCATTTAATGTCATGTTTAATGAAGTATTAAATATCCATCTCTTCATGAACCATCTGAGCAACCTACCCTCATGAATAAATAGAGGGTCAACGATGCTTGGAAGGCATTGCAAATGGGGGTCATAATCTACCCCATTGTTGGCACAGTCACTAAGTTTTGTCCGTCAGTTGTCTTTTCTTTCTTCTCCTTCTCTTGTATTCACATGTACTCGCTACTTCTATTATAATCCTTTATTCAAGCAATATAAAGACCCATCACAAGAGAGACATTCGCCACGACAGGTCAAATATGGTGTTCTTTGCTGCCAACGGTACCCCTTCTTTTAAGTTTCTTTTCTATCGATCGAGCTCTCGCAGGGTCAATAGTTGTCTGTTTGCTTTCTACGATCTATCCGCCGAACTCCCATGCGTGGTCACTTGGTGTGAAAAATTGGGGTGAAAAATTTTTCTCCAACTTCGAGCACGCGACCTTCAGATCAAGCGGTTGGCAAAATCACCCCTGCAGTCGAACAACAATAGTGTTCGCCCAAGCCCAGAAGCGTTCCAATTCGCGCGAGCCCTCTGAGGAGTGTTTGCCCACTTCAGGGAGTGTTCGCCCACTTCAGAAAGTGTTCTCCCACTTCAGTGTTCGCCTACTTCAGGAAATGCGCGCCCGTTCTAATCCGTAAGTCGACGAGTTTGCGGGTTCTTTCCTAAAAATACACCAAATTTTAAAGCTGACATAACTTTTGATCGGTTTGTTCTTTTTCGGTCTGGAAAGGCCTATTGCAAAGAGCTTGAAAAGATCTATTCGTTGGCAAACGGGGTTTCCCGTTCGAGTCAGTTTCGCGAACTCAGATTGCCCAAAATCCGCCACGTTTAAAAGTTATCGCAAATTTTCTCTTTCGGCAATTGTCTCGATGAAAATGTCGTTAAAGTCTTTCGAAAACTCTCCCGATGATCCAAAAGTGCTAGTCAAAAGAAGCGACTTTAATCTTCTATTAGCTGCGATTGTTGACCTCTCAAAGCAAGTAAACTCTGTGACCAGAGGCATGGAAAATATTGATGTCTTGGTGGATAAACAACAAGAAAAGCTTCTCGGGTTGGAAAGAAATTTTCATCATCAATATCTATCTCCTTCACATAATATTTCACATGCAAAGTGTTTAAGATTTCAGAACATACGCACATTGTCCTCTTCGTGTCTTATGTCATCTGAAAATATGGAATCATTGCTCGTCAAACCTTATATTCTCCAATCTATTGCGCATGATGACCATTCAGAAGAGCACACCAATCTTGGCATTGTCCTCCAAGTTAATGTCGAGAAGTGATTCACAACATCTGCTTATTTCAGTAAGCGCCAATTGGTACCAAGAAAGCAATTTTGAAGGCTGGGCCCTCATTTGTGAACTCAGACACTCGCAAATTGGCACACCGACAGGTCATGAACTCACTGGTATCTTTATTTTCATAACTTTTCATGTTCTGTTTATAGTTCCTACTTATTGAATAATGAACATATTTTCGAAAAATCCTAACGCCTTTTTTGCGCTGAAAGATTTTGTGAATTGTACTAAAGCGCTAAACGGGGAACACTATCCAACTTGAGCCCACGATCAAATCCGAGCGGGTGAGGATCGCTCTTCCAACTTAGCCCACGATCAAATCCGGGCAGGTGAAGAACATATTTTGTCCACCGCAACCCACAATCAAATCTGGGTAGGCGACGAGCATTATCCCACCTGGGCCTACGATCAAACCCGGGTGGGTGAAGGTCTTTATCTCCAGTCTGGTGTGTCCCATGGCTTGTTTGGACCTGAAAGTATCTAGCTTCTACCTAAATCACATAGAGGGGGGGGGGGGTGAATAGGTGATGTTTGTGTCTTTTTGCAGAATAAAAATTATCTAAAAATCAAACACACAAACACAAAGATTTTATAGTGGTTGCCTGAGTTGGGTACGTCCACTTTCTCGCCTCGCTTATCTACCACGAAGGGATAGATTCGACTACTTCACCTTTCTCAGATTTCGTCAAATCTTACACCTCGGAGCCGCAACTCCTACAACCCGGAGACGACGCTCCTACCACTCGGAGAACAAACACTCTTACAACTCGATCCACAAACCGGATCTACAACTTCGATCCACAAACGGATCTACTCACTCGATCCACAAACAGATCTACAAACTCGATCCACAAACGGATCTACAAACTCAGAGATAAATCTCCTACAATATTTAAAACAATATTACAACAATAACAACGATTACAAGTATTCGCTCCGACGCTCTTTGTAAAAGTAGATCTTGAAGCTTGAAGAACTCCGAAAGTTGAAATCTTGAAGAACTTGAATCTCGAGTATTCACCCTTCTAGATCTGGAGGAATAAAAGTCTTTAGAATGCAGCAATCTAGATGTAGAGGTCAAGGAAGACGAGATCTTGCTGTGCTTGCGGTATTCGGCCGATCGGAAATCTCGCGTACGGAAGGAGGCCGACAATTGTTATTTTGGAAAGTTTTGTCGTTTTGAATCGGTGATCAAATTAGCACAAAAGCAAGATTAGAAATTAAGAAAAATATCCCTAGATATTTATAGAGATAAACTGTAACAGCCCATTTTTCAGCAGGCTCATTTTTGGGGTGACACGGCCTGGGACACGAGCGTGTCCCAGGGCGTGTCCTGCGTTCGACGAGTGTTCGGGAGGAACAATCGACGAGTGGTCGACAAAATTTGGTCGACGATCGTCGAGTGCTTAGGACACGGCCTGTGACACGGGCGTGTCACAGGGCGTGTCAGCGCGGTCGACGAACTCAGCCCGACGAATTTGAGCTGGGGCGTGTCGAGTGCCGTGTATGGGCACACGGCCTGGGACACGAGCGTGTCACAGGCCATGTGAGTCTCGGGTGATTTTGAGATTTTTCAGCCTGATGAACACGGCCACAGACATGGGCGTGTCTGAAGGCGTGTCGGGTGACACGGCCCGTGACACGGGCATGTCACATGGGCGTGTCACTGGATTGGATAAGTCGGTTGAGTGCCACTTGAGGCACACGACCTGGGACACGGGCGTGTCACAGGCCGTGTCAGGCAAAAATTGTACTTTTGTGGCAAAATCGTGGTTGTCCGTTCTTTCAGCTGGGATCCAATGACTGAGTTGCCTCCCTATTTCCTTAAGGCCGTGGATGAGAAGGGAAATCTCATTCTTCATTTGGTCTTCTCTTTTTACATTCCTAGTGAGAGAAAGGGAGAGGAAGAAGGAGGAGGAGACAAGGGGCTGGTCACCGGTGCTGCTGCTGTATTCCGACGAGAGATCCGAGGCCGGTGTTGCGGAGGAAAAGCTGTTGCGGATCTTCCTAGCCAATTTAGAGCTCATGGCACCAAAGAGGTCTTCAAGGGTAACGACCTTTCTTCCTAGCCATGTGAAGGCTTCCTTTTGGCATATGTATGTGATTCCCCCACCAAAAGGTGGCTAGTTTTGGGAGTCTTTGGGTTAATTCATGGAATCCCCTTTGTTTGCATATAGATCCGAAAATGGAGTACAGAATAGGCATGCTGTGTGAAGCCCATCTGGACAGGATGGTCTGGATTGGTGATGTTGCATACGAATCGGAGAAGACTCCGTGATAAACGCGTAGTTTAAGAGTCAGCGGATTGGACCCGTGAAAGAAAGTAGCAGGAAGTACTGGAGTGATAGTCCAGGAAAATACCCGTAGAATGCTTGTGCTGCTTGTGCTGTTGGGTTTGACCTGTGAAAGGAAGTACTGGATTGGAGTTCCAGGAAATACCCTTATCATGCTTATGTTCATAGGGAGCCCACCTGTGAAAAGAGTAACAGGAAGTACTGGCGTGGTAGCCAGGAAAGACCTCTGACATTTGTGTTATTTGCGGTGTCCACCTGCGAAGAAAGTAGCAGGAATTACCGGTGTGCCCAGGAAAGACCCGCTGATGTTGTGCTATGAATGAGTGTAAGAGAAATACCCAGGCTTGAATGCCAGAACAGGATTGGTGAGACCGATCCGCGCCTTTTGTAGCCGCGAGTACGTCGTACTCGGTGACGGCAAGGCGATTTGAGCAACGGGGGGTGGAGGATCCGACCTGCATTATGTCCGTCCGACGTGAGACCAGAAGGTGCGGTCTGTTGGAGCGCATAGAGAGAGTCGTAGGCCTACATGTCATGACACCATGGGGGGCTACGGGCCAATCCCGGTGCGTTACGACTAAAACCCGGCTGCACGCCATGGAGTAAATGCTCAAGTGAGTTGCCGTTGGACTGTGACCCTGATACGGTGGTGGGCAACTGATTTGCCAGTACACCAAGAATGTGCCCTGAGTGCACGGACCATTGGGTCGGATGGTTGACGGTTGTGATGACATGTGTGCGTGAAAGCACATTATATGAGATAGATTTATACATGCTTGTGATATGCTATGCCTGCAGGGAAGGATACCACTGCCCCGAGAAAGGGGTAGGGTCGTTATAATTTGGTCAGTTGAATGCTGACCGTTGCCTCTGTTTGCCACCCTTATGTGGAATGTCCCTGTGCAGGTGCTGGAGAACCGAGCGGGACACATAAGGGCTGAAGTCCTTACTGCTTTTGTTGCTGCCGCTGCTATCCCTCGACGGCTAATGTGGATGTACATGTTATGTGTTCTTTTGATGTGGCCGGCCTGCGTGCCAATGTTTGGGCCACTGTTTGCAAGTTCTGTAAGGCCATAAGGCCAGCTTTTTATGTGTTTTGTAAGACATTCCTATGATATATAAAATGTGAAGTTTTTATATGTTGGACATTCAAGGGTGGAGTTCAAGTATAGTGCAATAGGCTTCTGATAGAATGCAATGTGTTAGGTGCGCTGCGCTACTCTAGTATCACTCTGTAGCTTCATCGTCTGTTTTGTGGTATATGCTGTGGGGCCCCGGCCGGACCTTCTAGTATATATTATATGAACGGATGAGGATGTTACATAAACCCTCCAACGGTATAAAGACATTTTCCAAAAATGAAAGCGGAAATTATTGTGCATAGCCAACAACAACCCGTGACTGGTTTTTGAAAATTTCGGAAAAATAACTTGAGTCAAATTCGTCGAGTATCATAATGATACTCGTCGAATATACCTTGATATACGACAAAAATGACTTAGCAAAATCATCCAGGTCAGCTGGACACTAACGCCATGGTGACGAGTCATACTCGACGAATTCGTCGAGTATCACCAGACATACTCGATGAATTTGTCGAGTATAGGTGAACTGACTCGACACACTAAACGTTTTGATATTCGACGAATTCTACTTGGAAAAATCTAGAGAAGTAGTGTCGACTGGACTCGACAAATTCGGCGTGTATCACTTAGCATATTCGACGAATTCAACGAGTATCGTTAGATACATTCGACGAATTCGACGAGTATGCACGATGATACTCGCCGAATTTTACTTAATAGATTTTTCACTTCTCCATAGAATTTACCCTAACTATATATGACAAATTCGACGGGTATTGGTAAGTATACTAGACGAATTCGGCGTGTATCAATGACGATACTCGACGAATTCGACGTATATGCTTAGCCATACTTGTTGAATTTTACTTGGGTAAAATTCCTAATTTTCCCGGGTCTAACCTTGACCATCCTTGAGCCTTCTCTTGTACTTGGGATATAAGTACACCCCAATAAAGAGATTAAATGTGAGTCAGCACATTGTCCTACACAATAAGGGATTACATTGTGTAGTCCTGTGTTTACTGACCCACTGTAACCTAACATTGGTGTGTACTTGACATTGTAGACCTGCAAGTACATAACTAAACAGTAGCATCAAATACTGTTGGAACCCTAGTTCTGATTTGGGCAAGGATCACTATTAGGATGATTAGATTGACCCAAAATGTATAGTTATGAGTCATAGGTTTATTTCCAGGTTTGCCTCAAAAGGACTCTCCAGAATTGCTGAAATAATTCCAAGAAATGCAGTTTTGATCCGTCAGAAATTCAGTTCGACGAAAATCGAACTCAGTTCAACGAAAGTCGAACTCAGGTTGACGAAAGTCAAACTCAGGTCGATGAACTCATAGTTCCATCTCTGAGCTGAGCTCGACGAAATCCGAGCTCAGGTCGACGATCGCTGAACACAAGCCAGATTCTTAGCTCGACGAAATAGAAGCTGAGCTCGACGATTGTGAGCTTCGGTCGATGAAATCTGTGCAGAATTCTAGGCCTATTTATTTTACCGCTGACAGATTGATTGAAGCCTTAATCACAGGAGTTTGTGATTCTCAGATATAATGCCTAATATTCTTAAGGAATATAGCCATTGAATGACAACATTAATTATGGCTTAAATGCTAATTGTCTCCCAAGGCAATTACATTTCTCGGGAATGATTATGCTATTACAGTTAAAGGAAATTCAAATGTTCTAAAAAGAATCAAGATCAGACATTGAATATAGATTGACTCTTACAGAGAATACAACAGAGAGAGAACATAAAAACAAATCTACTTCTGAAGTTCTTCTTCAAAGTGAATCAGTGAATCAGTGAAGAACAAACAACTTATATACAAAGATCTTCATCATCTGCTCCAGGCTTCAAAGGGACAACTCATCAACATCAGTCAAAGAAGCTTCTGAAGATCTTCTTCAATCTGAAGGCCTACACCATGTGCAAAGCTTTCATCTTCCTGAACCTTTCTTCATCTTAGGGGGGGTTTTGACAACAACATTCACTAAGTCTTCTCAATTGTTTGAGAAAGTGAAGACAACATCATTTTCTTTTCCTATTATAAAAAGGGTTTTTAATTCCATTCAAAAGTTATCATCTGGTTGTCAAGTCTCATTATCAAAAGACTTGGATTGGTTTTTGGGCAACTGATCAAAAGCTCAAAGGGTTGTGAGATCTCCCTTGAAATAGATCTTGTGGTGACAGGGCACCTGAGCAAAAACCTGTGGTGACAGGACACCTGAGCAAAAACCTATGGTGGCATGATACCTGATCAAAAACCTGTAGTGGATTCCTACCAGGGTGGTAGAAGAGTGGATGTACCCAGGTTATTGTGGAACCACTATAATTCTTGTGTCATCTATCTGATTCTCCATTCTTTATTTCTGCCGTGCGGTGATAGTTTCCTTTTCTTACCTCTCTTTATATATATATTAATACAACTTATTTTAATTCCGTAATAAAAACTAATCAAGTTTTTAAAATACTCTATTCACCCCCCTCTAGAGTTAAGACAGATCTATCCCTCACTTTCAATTAATATCAAAGCAGGTTTCTTTGGTTGTACATGCTATCACCTGAACCAAAATGATCTGATAGATCTTATATTTCTTAAGAGTTTAACATGACACAATTCCATTTTGACAGGTCCTTATCAACCAATGGAAACAACTAGCATCAACTCTGTTTCATCACCTCAATGGACAGAAGCCCAGAAAAGTCTAAAGATTGTTGATGCAAAAGCAATGAATATTCTTGCACAATCAATGTCTGATGACATTTTTCAGGAAATTGCTGAATGTTCATCAGCAAAAGATATTTGGGACTCCCTCACAACAATGGTTGTTGGATCAGCTAAAAAGAGAATATTTGATGTTGACACTTGGAGTGACTCTGACTTTGAAGCTTCATCCTGTGCAGCTGAAGATGAAGAAAAGTCAAGAGCAAGAGAATTTTGCCTAATGACAATAAATGCCTCTTGCAGCAACTCTGATGAACAATTAGACCGTGAAGCAGAAACTGAATCAGAAGAGGATCAAGTAATCTGTTCCTTTGATTTTTCTTCAGATCATTTTAAAGAAGATTTTAAAATTATTTGTAAGAATTTGATTCAATCTGAGAAGAAAATAAAACTTTTCAGAAAAAATTAAATAATTCTTCTTCAGAAAACACAAAGCTTAAAGAACATTTGAAAACTACTCTTGAACAGATTACTCATTTTGAATCAACTAAAGGAAAAAACAGTTAGAAAATTTAGTTAAAATGACTAAAGTTTTACATAATAATAAACCCAAACGAGTTATGAATTTTCAGAAAAATCATGTTCAAAATATTTCGTCGAACCGAGCTTGACAAAAGTAGTATTATACGTCGAACGGCGATCAACAATCTCTGAACCCAGAGTTTGGGTGTGTTTTCTCAACAAAAGGTGCTCGACGAAATCAACATGTTTCGTCGAACAGAGATCGACGATTGTGGAACTCAGAAAATGATCATTATCATTTTGTGAACCGAGATCGACGAAATCAATACTTTTCGTCGAACTCAGATCGGCAAACTCAACAAAAATCGTCGAACTCAATCTATCAAAATAGAAATTTTAATTTCTATCAGAACAATAATCAAAGACACAAATTTGTTAACCCATTTTCTCAATGGATAATTCCATCCAGAAAATTACATCCTCTAGGTTACAAAAGTCAATCTGAATGTTCTTTTGTTTCTAATTATTATAAAAGAGAACCAGGACCCAAGAAAATTTGGGTCCAGAACTCCTAACATCTATTTTCAGAAAAAGACCTATCTTACCACAGAGGAACAATGGTATTTGATAGAAACCAAAAGCCTTAGTCTCAGTCAGTGCAAAGGTTACAGCAGTCAGCAGTTTCAATCATTCAGAGAATCAGAAATGTATTCAGACATGCTGAAATAGATTCAGTTAAAGATAAGCAAAACACCTATGTATATCTGCTGAAAAATTTATATTTCAGGCAGATTGTATTGATTTGTATGTTATTTGTTTTGTGTAAATAGTGTTCTCACCCAAATAGGGGGAGATTGTTAGAACCATAGTTCTGATTTGACCAAGGATCACTATTAGGATGATTAGATTAACACAAAATATATAGTCATGGGTCATAGATTTATTTCCAGGTTTGCCTCAGAAGGACTCTCCAGAATTGCTGAAAGAATTCCAAGAAATACAGTTTTGATCAGTCAGAAATTCAGTTCGACAAAAGTCGAACTCAGTTCGATGAAAGTCGAACTCAGCTCGATGAACTCAGAGTTTCATCTCTGAGCTGAGCTCGACGAAATCCGAGCCCAGGTCGACGATCGCTGAACTCAAGCCAGATTCTTAGCTCGACGAAATAGAAGCTGAGCTCAACGATCTGCGAGCTCTGGTCGACGAAATCTGTGCAAAATTCCAGGCCTATTTATTTTACAGCTGGTAGATTGATTGAAGCCTTAATCACAGGAGTTTGTGATTCTCAGATATAATGCCTAATATTCTTAAGGAATATAGCCATTGAATGACAACATTAATTATGGCTTAAATGCTAATTATCTCCTAAGGCAATTACATTTCTCGGGAATGATTATGCTATTACAGTTAAAGGAAATTCAAATGTTCTAAAAAGAATCAAGATCAGACAGTGAATATAGATTGGCTCTTACAGAGAATACAACAGAGAGGGAACAAAGAAACAAATCTGCTTCTGAAGTTCTTCTTCAAAGTGAATCAGTGAATCAGTGAAGAACAAACAGCTCATATACAAAGATCTTCATCATGTGCTCCTGGCATCAAAGGGACAACTCATCAACATCAGTCCAAGAAGCTTTTGAAGATCTTCTTCAATCTGAAGGCCTACACCCTATGCAAAGCTTTCATCTTCTTGAACCTTTCTTCATCTCAGGGGAAGCTTTGGCAACAACAGCCACTAAGTCTTCTCAGTTGTTTGAGAAAGAGAAGACAACAACATTTTCTTTTCCTACTGTAAAAAGAGTTTTTAACTCCCTTCAAAAGTTATCATCTGGTTGTCAAGTCTCCTTATCAAAAGATTTGGATTGGTTTTTGGGCACATGATCAAAAGCTCAAAGGGATGTGAGATCTCCCTTAAAATAGATCTTGTGGTGACAGGGCACCTGAGCAAAAACCTGTGGTGATAGGACACCTGAGCAAAAACCTATGGTGGCAGGGCACCTGATCAAAAACCTGTAGTGAATTCCTACCAGGGTGGTAGAAGAGTGGATGTACCAAGGTTATTGGGGAACCACTATAATCTTTGTGTCATCTGTGTTGCTTGCTCTCTTTCTTTATTTTTGTGTTGTGCTCACTCTTTTATATAATATATATATTTACATAGAGTAAAATAATATCTATCCTCTTTCTTTCAAATACAATCTCAATTCATCTTAGCTTGACTGGACCCTTCTTCAAATCAGGGTTATTGTGGATACAATACCCAACATGACCCCCTTGAACGAATCTGAACGTTCCGAGCCTCCATACATCAATCCTTAGACCCTCCTGCCGGTGTGAGTCACTTCCTCCACCATAAGATAATAATAATTGTCCTCGTGGAGATACTCCCGGGTGGCATATGTGGCGGGTCCGGACGTGTTGACCGACTGCGCATTGACTAAGGCGTTGCTATCGTTACTGGCTCCTTTTTAAGGACAAGCTCCGAGCAACAGGTGTTTCATGCCCCAAGAGCGTTTTTGAATGTAACTTCCGAGGGAGAACCCTGCAGATGTCGCATACTCGACTAGCACCAATAACCTCTGGCAACGAGCTTGACAACTGAAGAACGTTCTTCTACCTGAGCCCACGAACAAATCCAGGCAGGTGAAAAATCGTTGTTTCATCTGAGCCCACAAATAAATCCGGGTAGATGGTGAGTGATATTACACCGAACGATCCAGATGGAGAAAAGCTCCACAGGTATTACTATCCCCCCTCTTCTTTTGACAAGTTGAACTAAGTAAAACCTTCAACTTTCAGGTATCTGAATTTGGTGTTGGCAGAACTGTCGGGAGAATATTACCCATATGATGGGATATCAAAATTACATTTCGTAACAATGGGTGGTTACTCTATGAATGATAATGCTAAGAGTATATTTGCGACCACTATTCTTGCACTGAGGAGACTTATGGTTCGTGCGTACACTCGGGCAGAGGTAACATGTTTTTTGCTATTTTCGACCTATCTCAGTGGTTAAAATGTGTTTTCCCTCATGGTGGGTGCACAAACTATCATCACTCTCCTACATTGGTATCTTCCATTACTCTTTGCTCGTTATACTAATAGGAGGACACTCGGAGTGGGGTCGCTTGGTCAATTATCTTGTAGGTGAGTGCCCGCACAGAATTTGTGCACCTTGCCCTATTCCCCATTATAATAGGCAAACACCAGGTATATGATTGCCTGGCTGATTCTCTCATGTGTGGATGTTCATACGAATGAAGTGATCGCACGGAGTTTGCACATTGTTGTCATATTCATTCATCATTCTAACGGGCGGGCACCGATGGATGTAACTGCGTGGTAGTTATCAAATCCCAAAAGTTTGACTTTATCACTGATTGAGCATCTTCTTGCTAATTGATGCGTGTAAATCGGCAAGCGCACCGGTCGCACAAGTAATAAAGTTTTGGGAATAAATCCCCGAGTGTCGGTCTCTTGAGGAATGCAATTAGCGTAGAACGACAACAGTACAGAGAATATCATTATGAGAGTTATAAATAAAAAAAAAGGAAATAGAGGACTTGGGAGATTGTGGATGTTTGATCTACTGAACTAGTAAAAGCTATGCGGGTCGAAGGCACCACTTCGCAAGGTGGAGTGGGTTTGTCGGCCGCGATGCCGAACTTCAGTGGGGCAAGTGAAAGGGAAACTAATGGATTGAAGTGTTCTTGTGTGGAGTGCAATCAGATAAGACACGGGAATGGAGTGGATGTGGGGTGAGCGAGGCACATTCACAGACAATACTCACAAGCAGAAGAAAATACTAACATTCCATTAGCTATAAAATAAACTTGATGTTCATGGATGGAAGTGTCCATTACACTGCTCAAAACATTCATACTACAGAGGAAGGGGAAGAGGAGTAAACCAAAAGAGAGTGAAGATCCACCGCGGGTCGTGGCCGGAGTAGCGAGTTGTCAATCCACTTCCGGGTTCAGTACAAGGAGGCTTCTGGTACCAACGAGCTGTCACCTCGAAGACCTTTAAGTCCGTTCTCTAGGTTGTCTACTTCACCAACTCCGGAGGAAAGCTTGGAGTTGAAGTCATCAATGGCCGAGGGCTTCGCCGGAGAGTTGAAAAGCTTCGGAGTAGTTGGCAATGGCCTCCCGACGAAGGTGGAGGTGATGGAGCAGCTGGAGAAGTGAAATGGCGATTCCCGCGCACTCTCCGATCGCAGCAAATGACAGGCGTTGACCTAAATCGCGGAGCAGGGCCTTAAATACGGAGGCAGCAGAAGCAGTGCGCATGATCAGTGGCGCACGACCAATGGTCGTGCGCACTGTCGGTCGATGATCGTGCGACTTTTCCAAATAGACCTGCAACCTGGACAAGAAGCATCAGCATATATGCGCACGAGCAGTGGCGCACGACCAGTGGTCGTGCGCACTACGGCCAGTGCTCGTGCGATTACCTAGACAGGATTAGGAAAAAGAGAGTGTAATGCGCACGATCAGTGGCGCACGACCAGTGGTCGTGCGCAATAAGTCCAGTGGTCATGCGCAGTATTCCTGCATCGTCGGTGTCTCCCGAGCGGTTTCGGAGCACGCGCACGACCCCTACACCAGCAAAAGAGGCGGAAAGGCCACCAAAACGTGCACACCACATCCCCGAGATAGGGCTAAAGAATAACAACAATATAGAAACACAGAAAGCACACAGAAACGGGCCTACAGTGCACTTAATCGTGAAATAGGTACATAAGCACATATAAGCAATAAAGACTCTCAAGTGTAGTGCTAAGACGATAAAACTAGCCCAGATGAGTCCAAAAATCAGTGTAAAATGTGGACTCATCACACCCCCAGACTTAACCATTTGCACGTCCCGAGCAAATCATCACTCCGTGGACTAGAAAATAGCTAACTGGTTCAGAAATTTCAAAAAGAAGTAAGACGAGAAATCAAATACATCATGGGTATAGAAGATATAATAGAAAAACTTTTTAATTATACGATGTAGTTTAAACTATTCGACAGACGTAAATAAATATTGTAATTGCTCAAAATTAGAATTCTGGAGGATCTTGCGATCATGTGTAGGAATAAAGTAGGCAGGCCACTAAGGTGAGCATTGCCAAAGTTCGGGACTCAGGATCACCTCCAAAGGAATCCACCAATGTCGGGGACCATATGCTTGCACGTTCACACTCTCTCCACGGCACAGGTGAGACTCAAGCGTGAATCAGTAGGACTTGTAGGATACAATGGGGCTTAGGCGAAGGCTGGGTAGTCAAATATAAACATGAAGGCTCTATGCAACCAAAGCGAGCGAATAAAACCCAAACCCATACAGCCACTTAGAAATGAACGGGACACACACCCCCAGACTTAGCTTGAAAACCGGGTGTGAACACGGCTGAACCCGACCAAAATCAATAAAGATGATGGGGATCGAAATCTCAAAGCAATTCTTTCATATTTTTCTCTTTTGCGCTTATCAGCTTTTTATTTTTTTTTGTTAAATTTTTTTTTCTTTTGCTGCCCTAGCAATCCCCAAACGTAGCAATCAAAACGTGAATGAATTCAACACCCCCAAAAACAATGTCCACTTATCACAATCTCGGCAAAACAGTAAATACACATCAGCTCAAGCATTTGATTGCGATGGTGGGTTTAGCTTCAGGCCTTGGTGAAAGTGAGTGGAGCTTGATCAAAGGAAGGGTAGGCACAAATTTGGCATGCAACGGTTAACAGGTAAGAAAGGTTAAACATGGCTCAAACTAGACAAAATGAAGGCCTACGTTATGCTCACGCTTGACTAACCGTGCACCAATTCTTCGAGAGTAGCTTAGTGCAAGTTCTTAGCCACCGAGAAAGATGATCCTTCCTCCCGACTCGAGCAATACGAGTCTAGTGGCGGCTACACACATTCCTACATTATCGTTCGATTACCCCAGATTCAGATTTTGAGCAGTACAAACAATAGTTACGTTTGCAGAAAAAGATAAATCTACGAGCATAAAGAGAAATTAATTCTATCATAAATCTACACAAACCATGAGTATTCGATTAGGAGCACTGCATGAGTTTCGAACTACTCAATTCTGAAATCCTAAACCAATACCACTATTTTAAAGTTTACACAAAAACAATAAATTTGACTCGAGTTGTGCGCGTGGGTAAGAGCGCACTCGTGTGGGTGAATCAGTGTGTGCAACATAAATCAAGAAATAAGTAAACAAGAAACTGGAATGCAACAGAAAGTGTGGTGTAGTGACCACACACATGCTCTCCCCCCAGAAGTAAAGTCAACAACTAGTAAGAATCAGCATGTCAGATATGATAAAAAACTAGGGTAGGAAGTACCTATGCTCAAAATTGAGCATACCAGTCGTGCAATGAGATGTCCAAGTGCGGCCAAGTTGCCGCGCCTCAAATATTCCCGCACCTGCGATTGAAGGATGCCAGCCAAACAAAATATGGAAACAGGAATATATGAATATATAAAAAGAAATCAAAACACAGCATAGGACCAAACGGTCCAACTTGGGTTGTCTCCCGGAAGCCCTTTTGTTTACCGTCCTTAAGGTGGACCAAATACCTGTATTAACAGTTCAAATATGATATAGATATATATCAAAAAAAAGAAAAAAACAACAGTCGGCTCCCAGATGGGCGCTCACAAAAAATATAATAGTTGTCTTGCTCAGAAAATACTAACAATAGAAAAGAAACAGAAGGCGTGGTAGACTAGCTCTGTGGTGAGCTCCACTCACTCCCCCTCACTATCACTGTCGTGAATCTCAATGGGCGATGGACGTGGACCAGGTGCTGATGGGGCGATACGAGTGGGCGGTGGTTGAATGTTCAACCCGCCTCGCACTGCTTGCTAATAAATAAAATCCTGCATCCAAAACTGGGAAGCTTCCAGATCAGCAAGGCGCTCGGACAAATATGGGACGCCCCGCTCTTGAGCTGAGCTGAACTGGCGGCTAGATTGCCCCTCATGCTTTATGGGAGGCCTCAGTTGTTGTTGACTCTGCTGCGGTGGCACTCCTGCACTCCGCCTACCCATAGCGGAAGATTCACCCGGCTATCCTTCATCTTCCCCTTCATCTCTACCCGCAGGCGCATCACCAGGCATGCAGACAATAAACTTTCGGCCACCTTTTCTCCCAACCACACGTAGCAAATGGCAACTCACCAGGTTGGCCCTGGAGATCATGGATGGGGCAGTGACCTGCACCATCGGAGGTAGCTGGCTCCAAACTCCCAAACTTTTGGCGATGCGGGTAATGTAGTAAGCACCCCCGATCGCGCCCGCGAGACCATAAGTGGCTTCGTGGTGGAAGAAATAGGCCAGCATATACCCCAAATGGAGGGGGTACTGCTGCTGCATGCTACATAAGGAGATCAAATCCTGCCACCCCACCACATTCTTGCTCAGGGCCCTAGCGGTGAGTGAGTGACTAAGCAAATGCTGCATAAACCTGAGAGCGGGGGAGACAATCTTCGTTGACTTGGCACGGCGGGCTACGTACTCCTCGTTCCCTCCGGTCAGAGAATGCCAAGCGGACCGCGGAGTCACACCCTCTGGAAAATCAATGCACAATTCGGGGAAATTAATCTGGGATGCCTCTGCCTCGGAATAGACGCCTGCATGAATGACAAGCTCCGGCAGTGTGACAGTGAAGACATTTCTCATCATCCGAAAGGAACAAGTGGGGAGATAGCGGTTGTCCGCCGTTGTCTCCCAAGTGAATGTAGAAAGGAATTCCAATGTCAATTCCCGGAAGCCAAGCTCGTCGCACTTGAACAACTTGCTCCAAAAATCGAAAGAGTAGAGAATGAGCATGGCCTCTGCTAATGCACCGTCATCCCCAATGGAACGCAGCTCGTTCCAGTCAACAAGCCGCTGAGAGAGGAATGGCTTGTCCTTCAAGGAATTATAGCGTTGAGTATGCTCTGCCTTAGCAAAGGTTCCCATTCTTCCCAAAATCTGAGCAGGGGCTGCTGAAGCACGACTGGATCGTTGATAGACCTTTACTATAGGGCGGCGTCTAGGCTCCATTACAGCACAGTGAGGAAGAGAGATATGAAGTTGAGGGATCCTACCGGAGGAGAGAGAGCCGAACCACCGGAGAGGAATCAGAAGTGGATGAGCGCCGACAACGCACGCGCAGCGGACCAAGCGGGAGATTAGGGCGCACGCACAGTGGACATCGGCAGGAATTAAAAAGAAACCGGGCATGCGCACGACCAGTGGTCGTGCGATTATAAGTAGTGCGCACGACCAGTGGTCGTGCGCAATGAAATTTTTCACACGCTCGAGTTTTCAGTCTATTTCACACTGCTGACCACGTGGTGCAACAAAGAGCTCATCACGCAGCTGGGCTACCACACCCAAATAATGAAACACAAACAAAAATTTAACGAAAGAAACACTATCCTAGATAACTGTTGGGTTTATTGTCTCCCAACAGGACTTATTCAAAATCTGAGCATTTCCTAACTGATGGGCGAATGAAACTGGAAATGCTCAGGCAGAGGTTCATGGTCGCGCTGCGGTAGCGGGTACCGGAATGGAGATAGAACATAAGCCCCAATACCTGTATACGTATACCTATCGTAGGTGTCAGGCATGGGCAGACAGTAACTTGGGAAGCTCATCGGCTCCAACTTCACCTGCATCTGGTCACAATAAGTCCTAGGCCGCATTACAGGCCCTTGCACTGATTGGATCAATTCGACAATGTGGTCCTGCATGGAAGTAGACACGAGAGCAGGATCAAGAAATAAACTAGAAGAATAACATAAACGAACCTCGATCTTGGGGATGATCCCGGAGTCATCCCCCGTCGGTGAAATTGAGAGCGCTTCCAAACAGCTGTCTAGGCTGGTGCAAGGATGTTCTAAAGCTGCATCTGCCTCGTCCATGCCTCAGGCATCCTCACATGGGGTGAAGGTCGCAACCTCTGCCACGGAGTCATCCGCCTCGACTGGATCTAACAGAACGCTGGAAATGCTAATTGCCACCTGCGATTCAACCTTGACAGCACTGTCAGAAGAAGAAATAATGCTATGCAAAGAAGAAGGTGACAACCCGGAGCTCGGTAGGACGTTGAGCGCTGGCTCGCCACAACTAATAGATTTTATGCTAGGTGAAGTATGCACGTCAGGAGTATAAATAGCAGTGTCGGAATGGGGATAAGCACATGTATCGGTGCACATACCTGGGATGTCTTTTCCATAACAGAGAGATGGCATTGGTGCATACCCCGATACAGAAGGGATGCTGCCCAAGGTTGAAGTGGAGATAATTCGAAAATCTGGCTCGTCATCCACCTCTAGCTCAGCTAGGTACGCGACACAATCCTTCAATGCATGATCCCAGATTCGACAAAAAAGGCACTGCTTAGCCGGCTTCGGCGGTGCAATGAGTGCGGAAGCTGAATAAAAGTAGTGCGACAATGGCTCCGCAGGTCGGTAGCTCACCGGCTTATGTCGACGATATGTCGATTCATGAATTTCCTGGCTACTATACTTCTGAGGGCATCTGTAGCTAGCATGAGAGATGTATGACGGCAATTGATATTGAAATTGGACCACATTGCATCGATTTCAAATATAAGGGATACAACTACTTGGCATAGATTATGCGAATAAAACTAACAATTCCATCTGACGGAATAACAACACAAGTGAAAAGGGATCAAAACAAAATGAAACAATACAACTCTTATAACGAAATTCTCAGCCATCCTGAGTCGCTCTACAGTTGAACTCTCCGGCAATGGTGCCAAAAACTTGATGCGTGTAAATCGGCAAGCACACCGGTCGCACTAGTAATAAAGTTTTGGGAATAAATCCCCGAGTGTCGGTCTCTTGAGGAATGCAATTAGCGTAGAACGACAACAGTACAGAGAATATCATTATGAGAGTTATAAATAAAAAAAAGGAAATAGAGGACTTGGGAGATTGTGGATGTTTGATCTACTGAACTAGTAAAAGCTATGTGGGTCGAAGGCACCGCTTCACAAGGTGGAGTGGGTTTGTCGGCCGCGATGCCGAACTTCAGTTGGGCGAGTGGAAGAGAAGCTAATGGATTGAAGTGTTCTTGTGTGGAGTGCAATCAGATAAGACACGGGAATGGAGTGGATGTGGGGTGAGCGAGGCACATTCACAGACAATACTCACAAGCAGAAAAAATACTAACATTCCATTAGCTATAAAATAAACTTGATGTTCATGGATGGAAGTGTTCATTACACTGCTCAAAACATTCATACTACAGAGGAAGGGGAAGATGAGTAAACCAAAAGAGAGTGAAGATCCACCGCGGGTCGTGGCCGGAGTAGCGAGTTGTCAATCCGCTTCCGGGCTCAGTCCAAGGAGGCTTCCGGTACCAACGAGCTGTCACCTCGAAGGTCTTTAAGTCCGTTCTCTAGGTTGTCTACTTCACCAACTCCGGAGGAAAGCTTGGAGTTGAAGTCATCAATGGTCGAGGGCTTCGCCGGAGAGTTGAAAAGCTTCGGAGTAGTTGGCAATGGCCTCCCGACGAAGGTGGAGGTGATGGAGCAGCTGGAGAAGTGAAATGGCGATTCCCGCGCACTCTCCGATCGCAGCAAATGACAGACGTTGACCTAAATCGCGGAGCAGGGCCTTAAATACAGAGGCAGCAGAAGCAGTGCGCACGATCAGTGGCGCACGACCAATGGTCGTGCGCACTGTCGGTCGATGATCGTGCGACTTTTCCAAATAGACCTGCAACCTGGACAAGAAGCATCAACATATATGCGCACGAGCAGTGGCACACGACCAGTGGTCGTGCGCACTACGACCAGTGCTCGTGCGATTACCTAGACAGGATTAGGAAAAAGAGAGTGTAATGCGCACGATCAGTGGCGCACGACCAGTGGTCGTGCGCAATAAGTCCAGTGGTCGTGCGGAGTATTACTGCATCGTCGGTGTCTCCCGAGCGGTTCCGGAGCACGCACACGACCCCTACACCAGCAGAAGAGGCAGAAAGGCCACTAAAACGTGCACACCACATCCCCGAGATAGGGCTAAAGAATAACAACAATATAGAAACATAGAAAGCACACAAAAACGGGCCTACAGTGCACTTAATCGTGAAATAGGTACATAAGCACATATAAGCAATAAATGCTCTCAAGTGTAGTGCTAAGACGATAAAACTAGCCCAGATGAGTCCAAAAATCAGTGTAAAATGTGGACTCATCACTAATAAGTCATGAATACTACTCATACAACAACACAAACACATCACAAAAAAAATGATTAATGTCGTCGGTACTAGCGCAAGGATCATTCAACAAAGGTACACCTTAAACTAACAAGTACACTATATAAATGAATCATGCATTCGCAGGATCAACTATAGGGGCTGCTCAAAATAAGTTTCATCATAAGATCATCAGTTCTGCATGCTTATAAAGGTGTAGAGGTCGCATGCAAAAAAAATGTTTGGGTGGGCACCCGATGTGGGGTCGCTTGATCGATTGTCTTATAATTATTCTTGCTGGTGAGTGCCATTATAAAATTTTGTGCACTCCACCCTACTTAATATTCTAGTAGGCGGATACCCGACATGGGGTTGCCTGGCCGATTCTCCCAAAATACTCGAGGTAGTAAGTATCCATGGGAACAAGTGTGCATACACACATACATTATTGTTTATGGGCAGATACCCCACGTCTAGTACACCACTTAAAGGTATTCGCATAAACGAGGTGTTCAACAATTGTTATCATTCCTTTCTAATACATTGTAGAAGTTCCACAAGCAGAGGCAGCAAAAAGCAAATGAAAAGAAAATGGTGGTTCAGTGACAGAGGATGGTTGAGAACCCCTAAGCTCAAACATGCACGTGGTTAGCGATTAGTTTTCGACAGAGTCTTCTTCTGAACTCCCAAGTGCCGTCCTCTTTCAACAGGCGAAGCACCATCCTTGCCAATGCCCGCTGACTCGGAGTTCCTCTGATGAAATATTTGATTCTCCATCGCTCACCTAAATCAATAATACACGCGAAACCATGACTCTGCACAGGTAATGAAAATAGTGTCCCACTCATCAATTCATGTACTCAAATTTTCTCAAGTTGCAACGTCTATAAAAAATAGGCCTGGAATGTCTTACAATTCAAAAACGCTAGGTCAATTCATGGACACACAATATGAATGATATTCAAAATACACAAAGTGTTTTGACCTTAATGTCTTACAATTGTTCTTTTCATAATAATATATTATATACATCAGCACACATGTCAACAACACATAAAAATAGTAAAAGATTTGCCTTTGGGCCTTCGAGGGCCACATACCTCAAAGGGGCTTTAGCCCGCTACTTCCCGCTTGACTCTCCAACACATGCACAAGTACAACACACCTAAAAGTGGCAAAACAAGGCAACGACCAACATTAGTTGACCAAATTATAATGACCTCATCCCTCTTTCTGGGTGGCGGTGCTCCTTCCCTGCAAACAAGCATCCTGGAAATATCTTTATGTATATATATATGCAATTTAAACACCAATCATATCAAATGTTGGCACGCACGACCACACATCTCGTGCACTTAGGGCACATTTTTTGTGTTCTGGACTTTCCCAGGCCCACCACCATCCTCAGTACTAGACCGATGGTCAAAATTCAGTGTTCTGGACTTTCCCAGGAGCACCATCATTCTAAGT
Organism: Platanthera guangdongensis; assembly: GCA_039583875.1. Lineage (NCBI taxonomy): Eukaryota > Viridiplantae > Streptophyta > Magnoliopsida > Asparagales > Orchidaceae > Platanthera > Platanthera guangdongensis. The sequence continues at coordinate 1,984,117 of CM077154.1, read as the reverse complement.
CCCCAACTGATGGTAACACTTGAGCATTTAAATCTTTCCGGCCCGTAGCCTAAGACTCTAAGTATGCCAACGACGAAAGTCAAGTCTTTAGACAATCAAGTATAAGAACGACATAACGCATGTACAGATCAGCTCTTTCCCAGTGCTCAAACCACCGTGCCAACACTGAAAACCAATGCAATCAATGCGGATGACACTACGCGGGTCAGCCTCCCCTTTCCCATATCAAACATACATAACCCCGTTATGTTGCAAGGCTGGCACTCACGACCACGCAGCTGGGCACACCAGGCTCAACAGCTCAATAATTCAAGGTTGGCACTCATGACCACCATAACTGAACAATTAACACTCACAACTTAATATATTGACCCCCTAGTCTCCAAGAAACATGCCTCACAAACATCGCTCTCTGGGAGCTACCGCCAACGGTAGCACTACCGCCCTGCGGTAGGGGACAAAATAACATTTCTTCCCCAAAATTTGGTTGTTTTCCTGGAGACCATTCCAGTACTCTCACTACAACAACCTGAACAACCCAAGACTCTGTAAACCACGTGTTTAACCACAGAGTCTTATCTGACACGCAAATAAAAGATAATCATCACCAATCCAGACCAACTTGTCCAGATGAGCTTCTCATAACATGCTTATTTCATACTTTGATTCTGGATTCTCTCTGCAATTTCTACCGGGGGTAATTTGTATTGACCCGTCAGAAATCCCTTCATTCTCAATCAATTAGTGGGGGACTTCACGCAACTATGCCAAATTAAGGACTTCACATGTCCAAGAAGGAATATCGTTACCCTTGTCGATCGCTTAGGAGCCATGAAATCACAGCTGATCCGGATGGAAATGGTCACAACACCTTCCTTTCCATGGATCTGGCTTCGGCTTGCAAATCCGACCACAAGAACGCCTTCATAGCTTCCCTTTAGAGCTGGATCAACCTTGCCCTTGCTCTCCGATCATTATCCTTTTTCTATCTCAAGATCCAAGAGAGAGAGAGAGGGAGAGAGAGAGAGAAAATGAGAAAATGAGAAAATGAGAAAAAAATCTCAAGCTTTTATCATAAAGCTACTGCCGCGCGGTAACCTGCTACCACCACACGGTAGTGTAGGTGGACTTGGCCTAATCGGCGTCGTTCTGCCGCCCAAAGACCGCCTCAACCTTATCCGACACGTGGCACACTACCGCCAGCGTTACCTCTACCGCCGGGCGGTACCGTACAGAGACAAAGGTCGAATTAATTCATTGGCTACCGCCGCGCGGTATCACACTACCGCCGAGCGGTACCTTCCAGAGTGGCTGTCTTTTAAATCAGCTAGATACTGCCAGTGCTAGCTCTACCGCCTGACTGTAACCTCCAGTGACCAACTTCCTGTTGTTTTAAGGAAATTTGGAGCATTACATGTACTGTGGGGAGCGATGCGCTCATTGTGTTCTGGAGTCTTCGGTTGGTGCTCAGAAGTTGGAGGGGTGTTCTCGACATGATTTGGAGTCTGCACTGGGTGCTTGGAGGCCGGAGCGTCGCGCTTGGCGCGATCTTGAATCCGAAACTGGTGCTTAGAAGAGGGAGCGGTGCATTTTGCACGCCTTGATGTCTACAACTAGTCTTCTGTTGCGCGTGAGGGAGTTTGGAGCGGTAGACTTCCTGCAGATCGAGGTCTTGCTGCAGAATATAGGGCGCAACATGTGCTGACTGCGCTGGGCGCACAACAAAGTACCGATATGACAGAGACCGGTCGGCGAAGGCCGGCCAGACAGGGGTCCGGGGGAGGTGCAGTGCGGCTATTGCACTGCACCGTAAAGTGCACTAACCTGATTATGACAGCTGTCAAAAAAGAAATTAATGGTCCTGATTATTTCTTCTCAAAATTAATGGTCCCGAACTATTTCCGCCATTTATTTCTGCTTTGCCGCTTGACGTTGCTTTCCTGCCCATCCTTCGCCCATAGTGACACTTCAAGCAACTCTTCTCTTCCTCCCTCGTTCTCCCGATCACCCCCCGCCGCGGAAACCTTCCATGGCGGCGCCAACAAAATGGCCGGAATACCATCTCGAACGAGCTCCATCACCCCCCGCCGCGGAAACCTTCCTCGCTCGTTCTCCCGATCAGTCGGAGCCAGTTACTCGCGGTTTGGTCCGGAACGGCCTGCTGGTTTGCCATGGAAGAGCACCTGCGGGACAGCACGTGCGGTCTCCGGGTAAAACTCCACCGGAGCAGGGCCACCGCAGAGTTGTCGGCCACGAAATGGCAGTCACTGTAATCGGGAATGGCTTCGTTGCAACGCCAAGCAACGAGCGGGCCGGCGGGAAAACAAAAATAAATGGCGGAAATAGTTCTGGCCATTTGCTTTTTGACAGTTCTGGTCATTTGCTTTTTGACCGTTGTTTTGAGAAGAAATAATCTGGACCATTAAAATTTTTTTTTTGACAGCTGTCATAATCAGGTTAGTGCACTTTACAGTGCAGTGCAATAGCCGCACTGCACCTCCCCCGGACCCGGCCAGACAGCCGTTTGCGGTTAAATGGCCGGCCAGACAGCCGTTTGCGGCTAAATGGCCGGCCGGCCTGTCGTGCGTAGCCGGCCATTAGCGTTTTTTTAGACTAATATATTTTAAAAATTCATTGACAAGTCAACTCTGCAACCCAAATAAAATCGCCAATTCCAGCTCCAGTTCTCCACTCCAACTGCAAACCAACACTTGCTTCAGAAATGTATCCTTTCTTCTCAGTGATTCTTCTTCTCTGCCTCTCCTTACTCTTCCTCAAAGCCCTCCACTCTTTCCTCTGGCTTCCGCACCAGATCGAGCTCCATTTCCGGCGCCAGGGGATCACTGGACCTCCTCGCCGCTTCCTCGCCGGCGGGAATGCCGGCGACTATCGCAGATTGTTTATTACCGCACAATCGTCGACGATGCCGCAGCTCAGTCACGATATAGCCGGCCGTGTGGCGCCGCACTATTCCCAGTGGTCAACGCAGTATGGCCGCTCGTTCCTCTACTGGTTTGGCGCTCAGCCGCGGCTGGCAATCGGCGATCCGGCGGCCGTCAGGGCGGCGATGACTGACACCAGCGGTGCGATCGATAAGGGAAGGCCTATTCCGGCGTTTAGGGAGTTGGTCGGCGATGGTTTGGTGGAGCTCACCGGGGAGAAGTGGGCCACACATCGAAGGATAGTTGGACATGCTTTCATCACGGAGAGAGTAAAGGTTAGGTCTCTCTTAAAGTTTGATTTGGGAATTGAAAAGACACCAAACTCTCTTAGGGCCCGTTCGTTACGCGGGAATTGGGCTGTTGAAATTGATATTCATTTACCAATTCCAATTAGGGCCGTTCGGTATGGCAAAAAAACGGTGGGAATCGGAAATGAATCGGAATCCGTCGGAATTGGGTATAAGGTAAACGCACGATGTTTAATTCCGACCTCGCTAGGTCAGATTTCGCGATTCCTGCTCCCGTCGCGCGCTGCTGCTGCTGCTCCCGTCGCGCCTTGCTGCTGCTGCTCCCGTCGCGCCTTGCTGCTGCAGCTCCCGTCGCGCCTTGCGCTCCCGTCGCGCCTTGCTGCTGCAGCTAGTTGAGAATAATTAAAGAAAATAAAATAAATAATTTATATTGATTGAAGAGGCACGCTAGTTGAGGTGTTGCTGTGTTTTTTTGAGGTCACAGATTTGAGTCGTGGAAGCAACCTCTTGCAAAAATGTAAGGTAAGGTTTGCCTGCATTTCACCCTTGTGATGAGACGTTTCCCGGGCCCGTCCTCGCTGCGCGAGGATGCTTTGTGCACGGGCTGTTTTTTTTTGAAGAGAGATAAAGAAAAGAAACATACAAGAGTTTAAAAATGGATTTATTAGTTCCTACATTCATGTTCTTGATGCGGCGCTGCGGGATGCGCCCGCAAGCCAACGATATTGGTCGTGGCTAGTAACATGTTTCGTGGGCGGCGATATTGGTCGTGGAGACGACGTTGGTCATGAGTGACGACATTAGTCGTGGACGACATTAGTCGTGGACGACGATATTGTTCGTGGGCGATTGCATTGCTGGGGGGCGGCGACATTGTTCAGAGGCGACGACATTGTTCGGGGGCTGCGCCCACATCAAGGCCGGTTGCACCCGCATCAAGACGGACTATGTTTACATCAAGGCCGGTTGCGCCTGCATCAATGATCGTAAAAATAGTAGCATTACTTACAGAGTAACAGTACTTGCAGTGCACATTGCATGAATGAATTTAAGGAATAACAAAAGTATCAGTTAAGATCGAGTTTTATATAACAAAAGCATATAAGTAGCTTTATATAACAGTAGCATTGATTACAAACATTTTGTCAAAAAATTTAAATCTGCAAGCACAAAAAAAATCCGTGATAAATTCATAATCCCGTAGTTGAATCCATATAAAAATATTAGCATCCACTTCTGATGCAACAATCCTAACGTTAATAAATTTCTTTCAGTGCTTTGAGAGATTTTGTTTCGATCAAAGAAGTAAAGATAAAAAACAATAAATAACAATATTCTAATGTGTTAAAATAACAATATTCAAACCATGATATATATTTTGTGTTAGGTGTTACCTTCTAATCATATCGTATACAAAATTCCACTCTTCTCTCGCAATCAAGACTTTTGACACTGCCAGTATAATTAGCCTAAAACCTTCAACTTCAGTACACGGAACATCAGACCACCTGTCTCCATTCACTTTGCAAACTTCGTTGTAGTATTCATAATCGTTGTCGGTGGTAGCAGTGATATTGCAGTTTTTATCTCTTGAGACTGACAGAGCTGAGAAACAAATGATACATTTAAGGTAAATGAAAATATTTAACATGCAATACTATTCTAGGCTATTTAAAATGCACGAAATTAGATATGTAAAGTATAAAACTCTTATGTCAGACCCGACCACCCCGATTTGGCAACGAAATCGCCGCCTCAGTGTTGAATAATGAAATGAGGAGAAAATCTTGACTCCCAAATTGGAGCTCTATCATATATATATAAACTCAAATACATTAATACAATATTATGAATATAATATAATGATAACTCCAATACTCCCCCTCAAGCTGGAGCAAAGATGACAATCATGCCCAGCTTGGAAATGGTCAAATTTGAACGAGTAGGACCAACAACTTCAGTGAAGGCGTCAGCGAGCTGGTCAGCCGAGGGGACGTAAGCTGGAATGACTGTCCCAGTACGAACGTGGTCACACAGAAAATGAACATCCATCTCGATGTGTTTGGTGCGCTCATGTAGCACCGAATCCTGGGTAAGTAGGAGAGCTGACTTATTATCACAGTAGAGAGTAGAGCCATCAACAAGAGATATGCCAAGTTCAGTCAGCCGTGATCAGAGCCAAATCAACTCAGTAACGCCGTGTGCCATGACGCAGTACTCTGACTCAGCAGACAAACAAAACACAATGGATTGTTTCTAACTCCGCCACGAAACAAGATGATCATCATGGAAAACACAAAAACCTGACGTAGAGCGTCGATTTGTCAAAGATCAAACAAAATCTGCATCCGTGAAGCAGAAGAGACTGGTGGCACTGCCAGCCCGATAGAATAGCCCAAGACCAGGAGCACGCTTAAGATATCGAAGGACATCTCGAGCAGCCTCTATGTGAGATGTCCTGGGAGAATGCATAAACTGACTCAAAACGCCCACTGAGAAGCTGATGTCGGGCCTGGTATTGGTCAAGTATATCAAGCGGACAACAAGTCGCTGGTACTGAGAGGGGTATGAAAGAGGATCAGCAGATTCAGCATGAAGGCGATGATTGATGTCCATAGGAGTACTTGCAGGACGACACCCAAGTAGACCCGTATCCCGAAGAAGATCTAAGGTGTTCTTGCGTTGCGATATAGAGATGTTCTGTCGTGAGTGAGCTACTTCAATCCCAAGAAAGTAGCGGAGAGGTCCAAGGTTTTTCATCTCAAAGGCTAAGAGAAGTGTAGCTTTCACCTCAGAGATGCCAGAGGGATCATCCCCGGTGAGAATAATATCATCAACATAGACCAGGACAATGACACAATGTCCCTCAGGAGTGGCACGAATGAAGCAAGTGTGATCTTTACGATACTGAGTGAAGCCAGACTGAGCTGAACCGTTCGAACCAGGCACGCGGGAACTGCTTTAAGCCATACAAAGATTTGTGTAGTTGGCAAACTCTCACCGAATACTCCCCCTTAAGGGCAAACTGTGGAGGAGGAGCCATATATACCTCCTCCTGTAACTCTCCGTGCAGGAAGACATTTTTGACATTGAGCTGGTGGAGTGGCCACATCCGAGAGGCCGTAAGCGTGAGCAGAAGGCGGACACTGGTCAACTTAGCCACAGGAGCAAACGTGGCACCAAACTCGTCCGGAGCCTGAGTAAAGCCCTTGACCACCAAACGAGCCTTGTAGCGGTCAATAATACCGTCAGCAGAGTACTTCACGGTATAGATCCATTTGCACCCAACTGTGCGTTTCCTAGGAGGAAGAGGAACCAGAGACCATATTTCAGTACGACGGAGAGCAGACATCTTCTCCATGGCCTGAACCCACCGCGAGTCAAGGAGAGTCTCAGCAGTCGAGGTAGGTGAAAGTCTTTATTTCAAGGATAACTAAATCACCTAGAGGGGATGAGGGGTGAATTGGTTTCTTAGTCCTTAGTGACTAACTTTTATTTTCTTTTAGTTTGCTGCTTTATTGGTTGGTTAATTTTTGCTTTCAAGATGAGCTACCTGCACAAAGAAAACCAACACAATAGAGTACACAAAGATTTATAGTGGTTCCTCAATCTTTGGGTAAATCCACTCTCTTCCCACATTGCCAACTTCCTATTGGTCAAGTCACTTCTCCAAAGCAATGCTCCAAGGAGCTTACACCTCAGATCCCTCAGGATCTCTCAGTCTCCTCCAAGACTTACACCTCAGCCACAAGGACCTACACTCAGTGATACAAGTATCACCTAACTCAGGCAATTAAGGCCTACCACTCAGGCTATGGAGGATAGCTATACCTCAGAGCAAACTTGCTCCTACAACTCAGAGAGATACACTCTCCTACAGCTCAGGCATAAGTGCCCTACCACTCAGTGATCAACTGATCACCTACCTCAGAGCAAGTTTGCTCCTACCTCTCAGATCCAAAAAGGATCCTACAAGATGAAAGTAGGTTGTTTAGGTTCTTGATTGGACACAAGAGGAATTCCTCTGTGCCAATCAACCTTGGATGAGTTAGACTCAGCCTCAGTTTGACATCAGGAATGTTTTCCCGTGTCTACCTTTTTGGACTAAGTACACCTTAGTATCAACTATTTCACAACAACAAGTATATCCACTTGTGCTGGAAGTGACTTGCAGAATACTGTTCTGCTCCTTTCCGAGCTGAACCAAAAGCTCAGCCCTCTCTTCTTCACAACAACAGTGATGTATATGCTTTGGCTTATGCTAGAAACAACTTGCAGATCAGCTTCTCTGCCTTTCTGAATTGAGCCAACTGCACAGCTCTATCTCCTTATTCACAGCTCCCCAAGAGAATATTCTTTAGGATTTGTTGGCTGGATCTGTGAAGGACTTGCAGAAAGGGTCGGCCTTAGCTGCTATCTTTTTCTCAGTGAATTACTATGAGCTTGCTAGCTGGTGCAGATGAAGATGACACCAACAATCTTGCTCTTGAGGATGTTGATGTCAATAACTAACTTGATATGCCTCTAGACTTGCTGTCTTGGGCTCACTGTTCTTCAGCCACACCCGCAGCAATGGCGATTTTGAAGAACTACTGTTACGACTGCTCTTTCTGTTAAGAACTTCTCCTTTTATTTAATATAACCCAACAACTCTTTCAGCAGTGGGTCCCACTCCATTAATGTTGGCTGCATCCTTGCTTTAATGCTTAATTGACGTACAGTAGGCCTGCAACGCCTTTTGTCATGTACTGTGGCTTTGCCTCTAACAATTTGAATATGGTTGACTTTTTGACTTGCTGACATCAACACCTGAAGACTTAGTCAAAATTCAAGTATCAGTAGAATAGGCGTTGAGTGAATGAGCTTCACTCAACGCCAAAGTACTTAGACAGTTCTGTCTATCTAGGCGTTGACAGCGTTGAGTGAGTAATGCTCACTCAACACTTTTTGCCTTAACCCTTTCCACAGCCTCTTCTGCATGCATGACGTTGAGATCATTGAGTGAATATACTTCACTCAACGCCTTGTGCCTTAACAACATTCTACATTTTAGGCATTGAGAGCATTGAGTGAACATGCCTCTCTCAACGCTTTCTCCCTTATCCATTTCTGCTTCTTCAGCATTTTAAGCGTTGAGAGCGTTGAGTGAGAATGTCTCACTCAACGCTTTTTGCTTTAGCTAATTCTGCATCATGGTGTTGAGAGCGTTGAGTGAGCACGCCTCACTCAACGATTTCTGCCTTACCCAGATTTTCTGTTTCAGAAATCAGTTTGAGTTCGACGAACTCAGAACGCAGTTCGACGAACTCTGAGCTCACCTCAACGAATAAGTAAAAACTCAGTTCGACGAATTTAGAGTTCAGCTTGACAAATAAGTGAAAGCTTAGATAGACGAACTCTGGGCTTAGTTCGACGAACTCTGAACTCAGCTAATCAACAATTGTGAAGCTAAGGCGTTGAGTGAGTGAGCTACTGTAGCACCCCCATCCGTCGCATGACATATAACATAAGGTCCAGCTGGAACCCGACGCCATATACCACAGACAGTCGGAAGGGTTACCAAATGAATATTCAAACCATCCAATTAAGACTACTCGTCCTACACAGAGCATTCTAGCGGAAGTTTTTAAAGTTGAAAGAACCCAAACTTAAAACCAACAAATGTGAATGTCCACAGCTACAACTACATGAATGAAACCCCAAATATACTGAAACGGGTACATGACCTTACAAATGTTCACTTAATACAACGTGTCTTACATACATCGGCTCGCAGGCCGGGCACACATGACAAATGTAAAAAAACAACTATTCTACGGCCTTCTAGGGCCAGCACAGCAACATGCGCTCCAGCCCGCTATTTGGCGCTCGGCTCCGCAGCACCTGCAAGCACATACCACCGCACGGTGGCAAACAAGGCAACGGTCAGCTAAAAGCCGACCAAATTATAACGACCCTGCCCCTTACTCGGGACGGCGGTGCTCTTTCCCTGCAGCATTAGTCCAATAAAATAGTATAGCGCAATTATAATTCGCCACAGGTGAAGGCTCGCACGGCCAAACACCCCGTGCACTCAGGGCACATTCATGGTGAACCCTGACCAATCAGTGCATTCACCACCATCCCCAGGATGGCAACAACATGTGAGCATTTAGCCTATCTGACCACCGTCTAAGGCTCCGACTATGCCTACGGCCAGTGCCCGTTTTTCAGATTTCTCGCACTGTACCACATAGCTTAGGTCCAATTCCACTTACCCGTTGCTCACGCCGCATATACAATTTAAGTCCTACGCGCGGGCTAAGCTTCTCTCGGATCCCAAATTTTTCAAAATAATCTCATAACCCAGTTATGATCAAGGCCGGTTCCCAGACCGCCAAGTTAGCAGAACACGTTTCCGCTCAGTTTTCCGGGTGCGCCTTGAAGCTAACCTCCAAGGATCCCTGCTGCAATCTACCGCGTAGAAACCCGAAAAACCCAAAGCACGGAGTCTTCTCCGGCAAAACATATCAAATGCAACATCACCGATCCAGACGATACACGTCCGGGTAGGCTTCACACACAATGCCTATGCCCGTACTTACGATTCCGGGCTCTATATGCAACACAAGGGGGACTATTCACATCAACCCCAAGGAACACCACGCACTCGCCGCACACTCGCGGGAGCGGGATTCCCTATGCAGAAAGAAAGAGCTTCAAACGCTCAAGTTGAGAATCGTTACCCTTGTAGTCCGTTTTGGCGCTATGGAAAAACTACGCGGACAGAACTCTTCGCAACGACCTTCCCTCCACGAATCCGCTCTCAGACTTCGAAACGGTGTTCCGGTGCTCCGCCGGCGGCCGGAAACCTCCTTCTTCTTCCTCTTCTCTCTCACCTTGGAAGGAGAAAGCTTTGGAGAGAAAATGAGGGATTAACCTCCTATTCCCGGCCTTAACAGAGCAGGATCTCATCTGGGCCGTCAGATCTTAATTAAAGAAAACGAACGGCTCAGATCTGCACAAAATTCTCCAGACCTGGGCCAAACACGGCTTGGCACACGGCCGTGTCCCAGGCCGTGTACCTCGATCCAGGCACGATCGTCGAACTGAGAGACGCACACGGTCCAAGACACGCCCGTGTCTCACCTGACACGCCCGTGTCGGGTTCCTCGACACGCCCGTGTTCGGGGGCGTGTCACGCATAACCGCCACGGCAACGGACACGACCCAACTGCACACGGGTAGGGACACGTGTTGGCACACGCCCGTGTTGGATGACACGCCCGTGTCATCCGGCCGTGTTCCTGGCCGTGTCCTTCTCGGGATGAAAATGACCAAAAATCACCAGCCAGACACGGCCTTGGACACGCCCGTGTCCTAGGCCGTGTACCCCTATACAGGAACCAAAAACCTTTTTTCGCGACCGACTCGCACACAATTTTCGGGGCATTACAGCTACACTCAATGTCTGTGGACTTAGCCACTTTTCAGCTCATTTCTCTTTAGGTTTTGACTGTATTCGCCTGACTCACAGCCTTTTGCTATATGACATTGAGTGAGTTGACTTCACTTAACGTCTGTGGATTTAGCCACATTCCAAGCTTGTCACTTCATGACTTTGACTGCATATGCTTTACCCAACACTATAAGTCAACTGGCGTTGAGTGATTGACCTTCACTAAACGCCTGTGGACTTAGATAGTTTTCTATCTTTCCACCACTTAGGTAAGAACTTACCTGACTTAGCCATTTAGGCTATCTGTCTCATCACTGTTTATTGGGATAATCTGCAATCATTAAACTTAGACACAAGTTAGATCACCACATGTGTATACATTGTTTGCTGGTCCTTCTTCAAATCTATGATATTGGGATCAATGAACCCAACAATCTCCGCATATTTGAAGAAGTCAAAACCTAAGCCAATGTATACACTAACACACTTATGCTATATGTATATATAACACATCATCACAACATAATTCAGATAAATCATAGTCATATCAAATGATGTAGCAAATAAGTTAAAATCATAACAATTGATGAGTTAAACAGATCATAATTATTGCAAATGATTGTTCTATTAAATCATATAGGGAATAAATGTTTGTGCAATTTAAACATAGTCTCACATCCCTAGCCCTGTAAGCAGGACCTAAAACATTTTAAGTTTCAGGTTCCCTTATCATAATCCCAGTGCTTCTGGATTTCTTTGTCAGCTTGTCTTCTGCTTCAGCTATCTTCTTTACCTTCTTATCAGCTTCATCAACAGCCTTAGCCTTAGTAGCTCCAGCTTCAGCCTCAGCTTCAGCTTTATCCTTTTGTTTTTCAAAATAGCTGAAGGGCTTGGGGAAGTATTTAGATGGTTCCATAACATCAGAAGTGAGAAGATTTGCCTTTTTGTTCCTCTAAAAAAATCCTTCTTTCTGTGTCCCTCTTTTCCATCTTATCCCATTCGGTCTTGCTATATCATTTACCTCTGTTCGATTTCTTATTCTTGACCTGATCCCAAGCAAGCAAGATGATGGATCTGGACTTTGGGCTCCACTGCTCGAAATCAGGTCATTTCTCCATTTCTTCTCTATATTTTCTCTTTCTCATCCTGACTTCCTCTTCAGCTTCAGCAGTTTCAGCAGTCATTTCTCTTGTCTGTAGTGCCTGGTCTACAGTTTGGCTGAAGGAGGGAATTTCAACAGCAGTAGGCTGCACTCCCCACTGATTACCAGCATTATCATGATCTTTTATATACATCCCATACTCTTGATTATCTTGAGCAGGTTCACTGTTCAAAGTTTCTAGCACTTGAGCAGACATCATTGGGATATTGTCATATTGCACTGACTCTATTCCCAATGAGCCTCTCACAACATTTGTTGCCCAGACCATGTTTTCAGTATTGGTCCTTATGGCTTCTCTCTCTCCCTTTTTGACTTCTTCAATTAAAGTATTGGTCTGGGAGCTGCTTGTCTTGCTTCTCTCTACTTCCAGGTAGTTCACTCCTGCAGTGACATGATTCTTGACTTCCAACATGTGGTCATCAAGCATCTTGGTGCAGACATCCATCTTTGTGAAAATTTCAGTGTTCTGTTCACTTCTCAGAATTTGTCATTTTCATGGATTGTCACACTATAATTTGCCTGAGTTACTTGATTTTCTATGATAATAGCTATGTTCTGGCCTGACACATCCAGTTTCTCCATTGTAAAGTTTACAGCTTGAGCAGCTCTTGTGAAGAATTTGATTGTTTCTCCTTTCAGCAGATTAAGTTCAAATCTTATAAATTTGATCCCAGTTCCCAGATCATTTCTAATATCCTTCAGGGCATCATCCACGTAATTTTGTAGTGTCCTCCTTTGCTCATCTAGCAGACCTTTCAGTTGTGCAAGGAAGAGAGGTGGAATATGGTTTGTTTGAGCTGATGTGCCTTCATCAGGAACTGTCCTGACCTCTTCCTTCTCATCAGAATCAGACTCATTTGCATCTGTTTCACTTTCTGCAGCATGTGACTCTCTTCCGGATATTGAGGAATCAATATTAAGAACTTCCTTCTGAGCAGGGAGTTCAGATTGAATCTCCCCCTCAACCCCTGTCATACCCTCCTTGACATGCAGATCGACAGCAGTACCTTCTGCTTCAGTAGGCTGATTATCCTTGGGTGGTATCTGAAGAGTCTCCCCCACAACTAATACATCTTGCATTATCTCTTCCACAAGCTGCTCCCCCTCACCCATTGCAGACTGTTCCTTAGCGAATGCTATTTCCATAACTTCCTCCAGCAGATGCTCCCCCTCACTCTGAGGGCTGGAAACTTTAGCATCATCAAGTGTAGGCAGGTGATCATCTGTATCAACATGCCTGAAAGCATCTTTGTTCATTTCTGCAGAGATCTTGTTAACAATTTCCTCTGCTATTTATGTCCCTCCTGAACTAAGAGGGGTAAGATCAGAAGAGGCCGATACCTGAATATTTATGTCCCTCCTGGACTCTTTAGCAGATGATGATAGTTCAATATTATGAGGCTCTTCTTCCTCAGATGAGCTGCTAGAGGAGCTGGGCTCAGTAGCAACAATTCTCCTCCCTTTCCTTTCCACAGCTTCTAGACCACGAGGTTGAAGGACCCTGTCCCATCTCTCAAGCATTCTGATATTCATTCTTCTCATGTGGTGTATTCTTGCACCAAACTTCAGATTCAGATTTTCTGGGACTGTTTCTCGCAGATATAGTGATAGGATTCTCCCTAAATTTGGTTCGTCTATGCAATCTACTATTCTTTCAAACACCACTCTTCCCCAATCAGTTCTTTTGGACAGTATGACCTTTGTCATTAGTTCAAACATCCTCTTTAAAATTTTGTCATGGGAGTCTGTTTTGCATATCAGAGCTTTCCCGATGACATCGGCTAGAAACTTACCTCTCAAGTTAAGTTCTTTCCTTAGAATTGATCCGGTGGTGTGTTTGGACAGTCCACACCATTTCATTGCCGTTTTTACATTATCCAGCAACAACTCTTCTTCGTTCTCAGTTGCAGAGAGCTTTGGCAACTGCAGAGCCTTGCTGAGCCTTCTGGGAGTACTCTTGATCTTCTTCCCGCTTACTATGGTCTTAACTTTACCTACCGAAGCATCTTCTTTGACGTTGGCGAACAACTCTAGCACTCCCTCTTCCACAGAAGACAAGGTTCCGTCAGGACGATGACTGGGTCAGATTTATGTAGAAGATTAAGCACCTGCTGAACTTCTTCCGGAGCATCAAAGAATCCATTGCGAACCACCTCTGCTCCTTCGAAAAGGAAATCTTGTCCCTCTGGGCTCCATTTCGCCGGAGAATTTGAGAAGGCTAGCGAAAACGACTTTCTGTCGATTCAGCGAATACAGGCGGGGAGGGTAAGGAACAGTGACTTGGCTTATTGCACAAGCACTTCTATTTATAGGTATTCCTAAAAAGAAAGCGGAAAGTCTCTAATCTATTTTGTTGATTAATCTTAATCAATGGCCCGGATTGAAACCCGACACATACCTGCAGCCCATCCTTTCTATAATTTTTGTTGAGTAAGCTTGTTTTGCTCAACATATGTTTTCTTTAGTAATTAAATTTTCAACTAGCCCCGAATTGTGTTGGCCTAACTTGCAAGGGTAATATAGTCCTGCAGTACACATTCTAAAATGTGTTCTATTGGGGTGCAATTAGATATAATTTCAATATCCTTACATTAATTTCAGCTGAGAGTGTATTAGCCTCCAACCTCAATTAACTAAACCAAATTTTGATACTTATCTAACTTAGTATTTCATATGCAATATGTCTTTGGGTATGTTGAGACTAGTTACATCTTGTGACATGGTGAACATGTGAGCCACTAACATATTTATTGAGAAGAGTTGTTTCGACTATTGTTTTTACATCTTCTCAGTCATTTGTTTCAATTTTGCAATTAAATAGTAGAATTAAAGGTAGGTGAATTCTACTTATCTCCGCCCTGTAGACTTGAAGCCCATGTTGGATTCACAGTCTCTGAGCATACCAGCAACCTTGCTTCTGATCTTTAGTCTTCGATGTTCATCTGACTTTTCTTTGCAAGCTCCCCCTTAATAATTGCACTTGTCTTTGATATCTTGTGCATGATGATAAGTTGAATCATCCCTTGTACCCAGACTTGGGTCTGGTACATCTCTGTCCAAGGACCATAAATGGTTATGACCACTTGGACTATCCTGCAAGACAGAATTACCTCTCCTTAGGAACCCAAGCTGATTTGAGTCCTAGGTTCTTGTTATTTTGAAAATGCAAATGTCTACCTACAGGAGCCCTGTCAGGAAGATTTTCTCTTGCCCATGACACACTAGGGTTGTGCCAACAATCTATGACAAAGTGGCCCACTTTGCCACAGCACCAACACTCATGAATATTATATTTTCTCTTCTGAGCAGGTTTGGAAGCATGGTTGACTGCAAACTGAACAGAAAGAAGGGCAGCTTCCTTGTTCCAATTTCTCTTAGTCACAATTTGACTGAGAGTGGGTCTGTCATGAGAAGAGCTTGGTTTTTCACAAGGTCTATCAGCAGCAGTTCTCTTTGCAGAGGACATGCTGTTGGTGCCCTTAGAAGATTCCAAGTCTTGCTTCATGGCAGATTTACCCTTGTTCAGAGTGTGTGCATGGAGACTTTGAGAAAAGGCCACTGCCTTGCTCAAGAGTGATGGAGCTGGTGCATTAAATACAAAAGGTCCAGGATTGGCCTTTTGCACTTCTTCATGGGGAGCCTTCTGAGCACCCAGTCTCATGTCCTTTCTTCTTCCATTGTAAGGAACATTTGTAGTCTTACAAGAAAGATTCTCACACCTCCAGTGACCACACTTACAGTCATGGTCATACCTGTTGGATGAGAGAATTACCTTGTGGAAGGTTGACTGAGACCTAACAGGAGCTTGACCTCTTCTCTGAGATTAGATAACTTTAGAGATTCACTCAGACTCAGTTTTTCTCTTGATAGTATCTATCTTAGAGAAATTGGTCACAATCCTCTTCTCCCTTTCAAGTCCCTCTTCTAGATCCTTGAAAATAGAGTCATTATATTTTATGGACTCAACATGGATATCTACCATGATCTTCAGATGGGCTGCTTCCCTCTTTTTTAGACATAACAAAGATGAAGCTTCATCTTGTTGTGAATCAGTAATCTATAGGGAGGTTATTTCCTCTGTTTGTTTCTTAACAAACAACTTGCTTTTCTTGAAAGTTTTCAGAAGGGCAGCATGATTTTCAATCAATTGATTGATATCATCTTCTGATAGAGGAATCTCATCATCACTTGATGATGATGCATCAGAGCCTGGGCAGGACTCATATCCAGACTATGAGGATGAGCTGATGGGGAATATACCTGATTTTGTCCAGGCTGATCCTGACAGAATTCTTCTTCTGGTGTAGCTGTCAGTTCACAGTTTCTGCATTCACCTTTCTCATCTTCATCCACCTCTGAGTCACTATCTGAATATGACAGAGGTGCCCTGATATTTTCTCTTGTATCTGGAAAGATCTTGTCTTCTGCAAGGGCAGCCAATAGTCCAATGGTCTTCTTGTCATTTTTGCTGATTTGAAGCTCCATTGATCTCCACACCTTATGGTTCCTTTTTGAACACATAAGTTAAAACCCTTTTAGCTATCCTTTGTGGTCTACTCAGACTGTTAGGTCCTTTTTGAGTAACCTCCCTCTGATACCACTTGAAAGTCTTTATTTCAAGAATAATTAAATCACCTAGAGGGGGGGGGATTGGTTTCTTAGTCCTTAGTGACTAACTTTTATTTTCTTTTAGTTTGCTGCTTTATTGGTTGGTTAATTTCTGCTTTCAAAATGAGCTACCTGCACAAAGAAAACCAACACAACAGAGTACACAAAGATTTATAGTAGTTCTCCAATCTTTGGGTACATCCACTCTCCTCCCACCTTGCCAACTTTCTATTGATCAAGAAACTTTTCCAAAGCAATGCTCCAAGAAGCTTACACCTCAGATCCCTCAGGATCTCTCAGTCTCCTTCAAGACTTACACCTCATCCACAAGGGCCTACACTCAGTGATACAAGTATCACCTACCTAAGGCAATTAAGGTCTACCACTCAGGCTGTAACACCCCAAATCCCAATTTGGGTTTCAGGTTGGTTGACACGGCCTGAGACACGGGCGTGCCCCAGGGCGTGTCGTTCACGAGTTGAGTGGTTGAGTGAGTGGTCGACGAAATTGGGTCGACGATCATCGAGTAGGGAGTACACGGCCTGTAACATGGGCGTGTCACAGGGCGTGTTCTTTGCAGGTTTCAGGCGGGAATGCGTGTACTGGTGGACACGGGTGTGTCCTGGTGTACACGGCCTGGGACACGGGCGTGTCCCATGGCCGTATCCCTCTCGGGTGAGATGGAATTGTGCTATGTGAAGTACACGGCTAGGTGACACGGGCGTGTCGGGTATGACACGGGCGTGTCGGGTATGACACGGGCGTGTCGGGCATGATACGGGCGTGTCACACGGCCGTGTACTGGTCTGGCTTGAGTCATTTGCCTGCCGCTTAAGTGACACTGCTTGTGACACGGGCGTGTCACAGGGCGTGTCAGGCCGTGTTCAGCCATTTTCTGGGCAAATCCGAGCTGTCCATTTTCTTATCCTGGATCCAATGGTCTAGGCTCCTTCCATGTGGATCAAGGCCGAGAAATGGGGATAAAATCCCTTCATTTCCATCTTCTTCTTCTTCTTCTTCTCATGCTCAAAGAGAGAGAGAAAGGGAGAGCTAGGGAAGGAGGGAAAGAAGAGGAAACCAGCTGCTGGAGGAGCTGCGGAGTGCGGAGCGAAGATCTGAGATCAGATTCGTGAAGGCAAAGCCGAGGCGGCAATTTCCATTCGGCTAGTTCATGGCTCCGAAGCGATCTTCAAGGGTAATGATCTCCTTCTTGGACATCGAAGTCCTTTCTTTATGCATTTGCATGGAATCCTCCACCAAGAGATGGATCACGGAAGTGATTCCTTGGTTGAGTCTGCATCTAGAGCCGGAAGTGTGGAGTACGACATAGGCATGCTGTGTGAAGTCCATCTGGACTGTTAGTCTGGATTGATGATGATTATGGGTAAACCGGAGAAGACTCCGTGGATTTGAAAACTGTGGATGCTTTGTACGTATGGATGTTTTGTATGGATGTTTGGATATGTGGATCTTGGATGCTTTGCGTAAGCTCCTTGTGGTGTGATTGCTCTGGGAGAGCGAAAAGCTACGGCTAATCAGGCGGAGGGAAGGCCGACCCGCGTCTAGTGGTGCGCTACTGACGGATTGAGCACGGGAAAGGCTAACCTGACCCTGGTTGTTTTGGGAGGTCGATTAGTGGCAATGTTTGGGGAGCTGCATCACATTAGTGGGTCGATCTTAATGCTCAAGTTTGCCGTGAGGTTATCACCTCTGAGTGGTGTGGGCGGAATGCAACCAATCTGCGGGTTGGGATGACTAGGACCGGCCAGCCACCAAGTGATTAATTCTCTAATCGGTGGTGTTGCTACGGGTTCCGGCACACCGTAAGGTGCCCTGAGTGCATGGAGCGTCTGGTTGAGACCGACGTTTGTGATATTATTGTGTCTGAGCGCATTTGTTTGTGATTGCTAGGTATTATAATTGCAAATGCATACAGGGAAGGAACCACTGCCCCGGGTAAGGGGTAGGGTCGTTATAATTGGTCAGCTAATGCTGACCGTTACTTTGTTTACCGCTCTTGGGTGGATGACTAATTGCAGGTGCTGTTGAATTGAAATGACAAGAGCGGAAAGGAGGCTTGCTGCTTAAGGCCCTTGAAGGCCGTGCAAAGAAGATTGTTTGGATTTCTTGTGTGGCCGGCCTGCGTGCCGATGTATGAAATTGTACATTTGTGTAAAGAGAAACCTGTAAGGTCATAAGGCCATGGGTGCGTGTGTTGTATATATTCCTGGTTATAGATATATAAATGTGGAGTTTATATATTAGTGGACATTCGCTGTGCTGAGTTCATTCAAATTAAAATGCTGCGCTAGAATGTATTGAGTTAGGATACGAGTAGATTTTGATTTCCACACGTAATTCCGCCGCCTGTCTGTGAAATATGGCGTGGGGCCCCGACCAGACCCACTGTTATATTCCATGTGACGAGTGGAGGCGTTACAAAGTGGTATCAGAGACAGGTTGAGATTGTTTGGGAGGGAAGACTATAATTTTACTCATGAATGTCCACTAAAAATGTATTTCATGCACGTAATGTGCGTGAGCATGTAGTCAATGTATAATTGTCGTTATGACATGGCTGAATAATGATGTTTTGTACATTGATAGGTGACGAAGAGTGGTGCTGGGCAGTCTGAGCCCCAGCGGTCCGATGAGAGTGCGGCACCAGCTGAAGTGCCTACACCTCCCTCGGCGGAAACCATTCGTGTGGTGACTGCGACGGTGCCGCAGTGTTACAAGCACAGCCTACTGGGAAGGCAAGGCCTGCCGGGGTGCCAGTACGGCCTGGTGCAAGGCAAGAGCGCGCTGAAGCTGTGGTAGAAGAGCAAGGAGTGGACGAGCAGTTGAAATGGTTTATGGATTTTCACGCGTTCGTAGATACAACCCGGGCGCTGGAAAAGGATTTGAAACGGTTGCGGGATAAAAAGAAATTGGCAATGGAACAATCCGAATGCAAAGTTCCGCAATCGGAACAGTCGGGGTTTAGGCGACGAGATAAGAAAAGATTCAGGTCTGCCAAATCAATGCCGTCGACTGTGTCTACGGGGGCAATAGATGCGCAAGGACGTGTTGTTACACGTACCTGTTTTAATTGCGGAAAGCCGGGACATATAGCCCGTGATTGTTGGAGTGGCCCTCGAAGGAGTGAGAAGAAGACAGGTGCGTCTGATGAGGAAAAGGGTAGGACAGTGACCGAGTCATCTGCATCCCGGGCACAACCTCAAATGTACAATCATGAATTACAGCAGACGCAAATTTCAAAGGGTGAAGAACTGCAGCCTCAAGTGTTTAGTTTGAACTTCCAAGAGGCTATCAAACGACGTATGAAAGATGATGTGGGTGAATCGAAGGAAGAATGGAAGAGTGAATTGTATGACTTAGATAATGGAAGAGTGAATTGTATGACTTAGATAATGGAAATATGTTGTTGTTGCGATGTTTGTGTACACCTGGCGATCAGTTGCTCAAGGTGTAATAAAGGAATATATTTGTATCTGGGAGATGAGAAATGACTAATGAGATGGCTGTGTTCATGTACATATCTGTTATATGTCGTGTTGAATGATGAACTATTGGTGCACATTTTATGTTAGTTAAGTGATCGATAAATCATGGTGGATATATATGATGTTGTAATTGTGGATGGATGTGCACATGTGCGAGAGATGTATATGTATATGTGCTGCATGTGATGTTTGGTTTGTGCGATGCCTTGTGGTGAGACAAGCTACCGCCTCTGAGCTCGAACACGGCTCGCTTTATTTGAGTGTGCGGTTGTGTATGGTGCAACGAGAAGTGCTTAGATAAACATCTGAAGTTGAGCCAAATTTCGGGGACGAAATTTTTTTGAAGGAGGGGAGGATTGTAACACCCCAAATCCCAATTTGAGTTTCAGGTTGGTTGACACGGCCTGGGACACGGGCGTGTCCCAGGGCGTGTCGTTCACGGGTTGAGTGGTTGAGTGAGTGGTCGACGAAATTGGGTCGACGATCGTCGAGTAGGGAGTACACGGGCGTGTCACAGAGCGGGTCCTTTGCGGGTTTCAGGCGGGAATGTGTGTACTGGTGGACACGGGTGTGTCCTGGTATACACGGCCTGGGACACGGGCATGTCCCATGGCCGTGTCCCTCTCGGGTGAAATGGAATTGTGTTGTGTGAAGTACACGGCTAGGTGACACGGGCGTGTCGGGCATGACACGGGCGTGTCACACGGCCGTGTACTGGTCTAGCTTGAGTCGGTTGCCTGCCGCTTAAGTGACACGGCATGTAACCCGGGCGTGTCACAGGGCGTGTCAGGCCGTGTTCAGCCTTTTTCTGGGCAAATCCGAGCTGTTCATTTTCTTATCCTGGATCCAATGGTCTAGGCTCCTTCCATGTGGGTCAAGACCGAGAAATGGGGATAAAATCCCTTCATTTCCATCTTCTTCTTCTTCTCATGCTCAAAGAGAGAGAGAAAGGGAGAGCTAGGGAAGGAGGGAAAGAAGAGGAAACCAGCTGCTGGAGGAGCTGCGGAGCGAAGATCTGAGATCGGATTCATGAAGGCAAAGCCGAGGCGGCGATTTCCATCCAACTAGTTTATGGCTCCGAAGCGATCTTCAAGGGTAACGATCTCCTTCTTGGACATCGAAGTCCTTTCTTATGCATTTGCATGGAATCCTCCACCAAGAGGTGGATCGCAGAAGTGATTCCTTGGTTGAGTCTGCATCTAGAGCCAAAAGTGTGGAGTACGGCATATGCATGCTGGGTGAAGCTCATCTTTACGGTTAGTCTGGATTAGTGATGATTATGGGTAAACCAGAGAAGACTCCGTGGATTTGATAACTGTGGATGCTTTGTACGTATGGATGTTTTGTATGAATGTTTGGATATGTGGATCTTGGATGCTTTGCGTAAGCTCCTTGTGGTGTGATTGCTTTGGGAGAGCAAAAAGCTGCAGCTAATCAGGCGGAGGGAAGGTCGACCCGCGTCTAGTGGTGCGCTACTGACGGATTGAGCACGAGAAAGACTAACCTGACCCTGGTTGTTTTGGGAGGTCGATTAGTGGCAATGTTTGGGGAGCTGCACCACATTAGTGGGTCGATCTTAATGCTCAAGTTTGCCGTGAGGTTATCAACTTTGAGTGGTGTGGCCGGAATGCAACCAATCTGCGGGTTGGGGTGACTAGGACCGGCCGGCCACCAAGTGATTAATTATCTAATCGGTGGTGTTGCCACGGGTTCCGGCACACCGTAAGATGCCCTGAGTGCACGGAGCGTCTGGTTGAGACCGGCGTTTGTGATATTGTTGTGCCTGAGCGCACTTGTTTGTGATTGCTAGGTATTATAATTGCAAATGCATACAGGGAAGGAACCACTGCCCCGTGTAAGGGGTAGAGTCGTTATAATTGGTCAGCTAATGCTGACCGTTACTTTGTTTATCGCTCTTGGGTGGATGACTAATTGCAGGTGTTGTTGAATTGAAATGACAAGAGTGGAAAGGAGGTTTGCTGCTTAAGGCCCTTGAAGGCCGTGCGAAAAAGATTGTTTGGATTTCATGTGTGGCCGGCCTGCATGCCGATGTATGAAATTGTACGTTTGTGTAAAGAGAAACCTGTAAGGCCATAAGGCCATGGGTGCGTGTGTTGTATACATTCCTGGTTATAGATATATAAATGTGGAGTTTATATATTAGTGGACATTCACTGTGCTGAGTTCATTCAACTTAAAATGCTGCGCTAGAATGTTTTGAGTTAGGATACGAGTAGATTTTGATTTCCACACGTAATTTCGCCGCCTGTCTGTGAAATATGGCGTGGGGCTCCGACCAGACCCACCGTTATATTCCATGTGACGAGTGGAGGCGTTACAAAGTGGTATCAGAGCCAGGTTGAGATTGTTTGGGAGGGAAGACTATAACTGAATTCATGAATGTCCACTAGGAATGTATTTCATGCACGTAAGGTGCGTGAGTGTGTAGTCAATGTATAATTGACGTTATGACATGGCTGAATAATGGTGTTTTGTATATTGATAGGTGGCGAGGAGTGGTGCTGGGCAGTCTAAGCCCTAGCGGTCCGATGAGAGTGCGGCACCAATTGAAGCGCCTACACCTCCCTCGGCGGAGACCATTCGTGTGGTGATTGTGACGGTGCTCGCAGTGTTACAAGCACAGCCTACGGGGCAGGCAAGGCCTGCCGGGGGGGGGGAGGGTGCCAGTACGGTCTGGTGCAAGGCAAGAGCGCGCTGAAGCTGTGGTAGAAGAGCAAGGAGTGGACGAGCAGTTGAAATGGTTTATGGATTTTCACGCGTTCGTAGATACAGCTGATGCTAAAGATCACGACAGTGAACCGGTCGCACAAGTAATATAAAATGAGTGAGTTTTCCCAAGTATCGATCTCTCAAGGAACACAGTAAGGTGAAGTTAATTTCGAGAAGGACTTGAGATTGAAGTACTTAGGCCGGAGTTAACTAAGGGGGGTTTTGATATTTGCGGAAAAAGAAAGTAAAAATCTAACAACTACTCATATGCAACCCCGCTATGCGATGCTTCGCCAGGTGGGATGGAAGACTAGTCGGGCCGCTATGCACCGAATCGCTGGGCGGATGGACGAGTATGCTTGCAGATGAAGTGGTTAGAACGGCGAAATGAGGGTCAAAAACACCTCTTCGCTACACACGCCACTGGCAATTGCTAGTGCGACAAGGGTGGATGGTGGTGGATGAAATATGACGCACCTCAAAGAAATATAACGAAAATACAAATCACAAAGACATGATTTAATATAAGCATTTTACAACTAAGCGCACATCATATATAAATAAAGTTTACATCAACACATAAACAGCAATAAAGGAAGAACAAGACAAGAGATCGACCGAATCCGAAGTCTTGCTGAGGATTCACGGTTGGAATCGTCGGGTTGTGATTCCGCGTCCAAGCTCGGTCCTCAACTGCGTCCTGGGTAGAGAAGGGCTGTCACCACTTTCCAATGGCCCGTCTTTTTCGTGTCACCATAGCGGACGAAAGTTGCAAGCTTCCCTTTGCTTGATGGCTATGACATTGAAGCTTGAAATGAGCCCAAGAGATGATGGAGGAGGCCGAGAGGAAGCTCCAGCTTGGATTTGACGGTGAAAGCTTACCCGGAGCACCTCCCTAGGGTGGAGATTGAAGGAGGACGGCGGAATCCCTCCTCGGAGACAAAAACGACGGAGGAAAAATGAGCGATCCGGAATTAGGGCGGCACCTGTATATTTATAGAAAGCAGAATTGAACAATGCGCACGATCACGGGCGCACGACCAGTGGTCGTGCGCACTATGTCCAGTGATCGTGCGCACTGGCATGGCAGATTAGGAAGAAGAACTGGGCTACTGCGCACGAGCAATGGCGCACGACCGGTGGTCGTGCGCACTATGTCCAATGGTCGTGCGATTACCCCAGACAGAACTCCAGGAAAAGAGGAATCAATGCACACGATCAGTGGCGCACGACCGGTGGTCGTGCGCACTATGTCCAGTGGTCGTGCGTATGCCCAGGCAGAACTTGGAAAAGGAAGGCAAGTGCGCACGATCATCGACGCACGACCAGTGGTCGTGCGTAGTAGATCCGATGATCGTGCGCAGTATTCCTGTTTCCAAACACTCCCGGAACACGTACACGACCCCTGTACCAATAGGAAAAACAAATCACTGATATGTGCAGATATTTCAGGCAAGCACAATAAGGAGTACAAACAATAAAAGTACATAAATACACAATTACGGGCCAAAGTGTGCACTTCCTATGAAAATATAGACAAGATGAAATATGAACAATATAGAACTAAAAGTGAAGTGCAAAAGCGTGAAAACTAGCGCAGATGAGTCCGAAAAACCCTATATAAATCAGACTCATCACACCCCCAGACTTAACTGTTTGCGCGTTCCGAGCAAACAAAATCTAAGCAGACAGGGAAAATTACTAGCTAACAAAAAAATTGAAAAACAAAGTATCATGCGAAGTCGCATGCTCGCGTGCGTAAAAATACAATAGAGAAAATTTCTAAGTATGCAGAATAGTTTATATTTTTCACAATGCGTATCAAAATTTTATTACTACTCAAAAATAGAATCACGGTGAATCAACCGGTCACGCATAAGAAGAAAGTAGGCAGACCACTAAGGTGAGCTTTGCCAAAGATCGGGGCTCAGGATCACCTCCAAAGGAATCCACCAATGTCGGGGACCATACGTGTAACGTCCCGGTTTAGAGCTCAGAGGCTACCGCACCCGAATGGGCCGCATAGCGTGTCTCGCCCCGGTGCCCCGTCACAGGACTGCAGTCCGTGCCACCCAAACCCATCTCCGCACCTGTTTCTCAATACGACGGGTTTTTGCGAGTGCGGGGTTTCGAACCCACACCGCCTTGATGGCCTATCAGTTGGTGATGAGGACTGTGGAAGGTGTCTTATCAAGGCGGTGTGGGTTCGAAACCCCGCGCTCGCAAAAACCCGCCGTATTGAGAAACAGGTGCGGAGATGGGTTTGGGTGGCACGGACTGCAGTCCTGTGACGGGGCACCGGGGCGAGACACGCTATGCGGCCCATTCGGGTGCGGTAGCCTCTGAGCTTTAAACCGGGACGTTACATAAAAGTGCACTTCCACATTTTCACAATTCAGCAGATATAAACTTGGCAGCACTTCCACATTTTCACAAATAATAACACCACATCACATCCCAACATAAAAATATAAAACACTAAACTCGACTTGGGTGTGCGACTAAGATAGGCTATGGGGTTTTGGTGAATGAAAGTGAAGCTGAATCAAAAGAAGGGTAGGCACAACGAGGCTAGCGAGGATATGACGTTAGGAACGGTACAAGCTCAACCGGGCCAAAATGATGGCCTACATCACGCTTACGCTAGACTAACCAAGTACCCATGCTTCGAGAATAGTTTGGGGCAAGTTCTTAGCCACCGAGAAAGATGATCCTTCCTCCCGACTCGAGCAAAACGAGTCTAGTGACGGCTACACACATTCCTATACTACCGTTTGATTCACACCGGATTCACCAACTTTTGAGTATAATAAAAAGATCTTTACGCAAATAGAAAAGTATAAAACCATAAGCATACAGAAAAATTAAATCTACTCGAATTTCTACACGAGACGAGAGCAGTTGACTAGAAACACAACAAGGTCAACATTTTACTCTGTCTCACAATCCTAAGCCAGCACCATAATTTTCCCAAATCTAACGAAGAAATGAGTTTAACTCGCGGCACACCAACAGTTAAGCACGCACTCAAGTGGGTGCAGTGGTGTGCAGTGCAATGAACTAATCAAAATAAAACTATAAAAGCTTCTAGTATGCACATGAGATGTGCACGTACAAAAGGTAATAAAACTGGCTCTCCCCCAGACTTAAACTAAACTACACAGCATATGATGGAGAAATTAAAATCATAAAGAGCTAAGGGAAGAGGTTACGCAATGCTCAGCCAGTGAGCATACCAGAAGACGCGTGGAAACCTGAAGCAGACCCGGCATACGAAG
Source organism: Platanthera guangdongensis (assembly GCA_039583875.1). NCBI lineage: Eukaryota > Viridiplantae > Streptophyta > Magnoliopsida > Asparagales > Orchidaceae > Platanthera > Platanthera guangdongensis. The sequence continues at coordinate 1,958,205 of CM077154.1, read as the reverse complement.
AATCACAACCCCGCCAATACGAATTTGCCATGAATACCTGCAGGAGTGAGCTCCGCAAAAACAAAAGAAAAATATACAAAATACAAAGAAATACTAAAACTAAGCTAGACATGAAAAATAAAAATACAGGAAATGAAAGATAAGTACTGGGGTTATTGTCATCCCAGCACGACTTATTAAATTCTATACAGTTCTAGCTAATGGGCCTATGAAAAGAAAAATGCACCGGTAACTGTTCCATTATCCGTTGCGGTAACGGGTACCGATACGGTGATAAAACAGTTACCCCTCTGCCTAAATAATCATACCTGCTCCTCGCAGGCAGAGGAAATAGGAAGTAGGATGAGGAGGAGGCCTGATCCTCACTCATCTCTCCACAAACAAATCCTTGCCTAGCAAGGTTTCGTCCACCACAAGTTCGCTGGGGGCGAAGGTGACGACAGGGGCTTCTACTGTGAAGGAGGTAGGAACCTCCTTACACAAGAGGATGCACTCGTCGACAGCCTGAGCGCAAGGCTCAACGTCAACTCAACTTACCCGTGGAGATTCAACCTGCACAGGCTCAGATAAGGAAGGCGGGTCAAGAAATAAAAGAGACGAAGAACATAAAGAAATAATCGGGGGAGTGATCCCGGTTTCACTCCCCAAAGGCTGAGGTAGAAAAATATCGTCAGCAATGTCGACAATGCTACAAGGCTCGGCCGGATCCATAGAGGCCTCCACCAAGACTTGGACTTTCTCCTTTGGTATCGAGGGAGAATCCTCGACACCAGGAAGGTTTTCCTCCTCCATGGGAGTGGAAACAATCCATGTATCACAAGCCTCAACTTGTGTTGCATCGTCGAAAATGTCGTCAGAGACGACTGAAGTAGAATGCACAAAAGGCGGAAGAACTTTGCTTGGATAAAAGTCAAGCGCAGGTTCCTCGCAAAGAATCGGCTCCACGCTTGGAGATGTATCCACAGGAGAGATGAGCTCAGCCACGTCGAAGCCTAGATCAGCCACACATCTGGTGGTTGTGTCCACCTCATTCCCTTCAACAAATGAAGGTGATAGGGACACATAACCAGATGATGAAGGTGTGCCACCGAGGGTAGGAGTCGGGATGATCCGGATGTCCGGCTCATCATCCTCTTCCATAACACGAAGGTACTCGGCACAATCCTTCAGGACATGATCTGTTCTACGACAATAAAAACACTTTCTCCCATTACTCTGCGGTCCTTGTGCGGCCGGAGAGGAATAAGAGAACGGTGTATGTGGCGAGGATGATTGACCATAAGCTCGGGGCACAGTGTTTGAAGGGCTGTACGAATACAACATCTCATGCATTGTGCACTGAGGCTTATGCTCAATATCTCTCGAAGGGCATTCATGACTAGCGTGAGAAGGCTTTCCACACCAACGACATTGGGCATACGAATATCCCCACATGGTGTCGAAATAGCAGATTCAAAATAAATTGTGCAAATTACTAAATCTAACAATATATTACTACAATTGCCTAAACAAACAAGAAAAAAGGCAGACAAAACAGAAATAGAACAAAACAAAAGCGATTTACAAAGGAAAAGGAAAGCAATCTCACATCTCCCTCTCCAGAAACTCACGACTGTGTTCCCCGGCAACGACGCCAAAAACTTGGTGCTAAAGATCACAGCAGTGAACCGGTCGCACAAGTAATATAAAATGGGCGAGTTTTCCTAAGTATCGATCTCTCAAGGAACACAGAAGGTGGAGTTAATTTCGAGGAGGACTTGAGATTGAAGTCCTTAGGTCGGAGTTAACTAAGGGGGGTTTTGATATTTGCGGAAAAAGAAAGTAAAAATCTAACAACTACTCATATGCAACGGCGCTATGCGATGCTTCGCCAGACGGGATGAAAGACTAGTCGGGCCGCTATGCACCGAATCGCTGGGCGGATGGACGAGTAGGCTTGCGGATGAGGTGGTTAGAACGGCGGAATGAGGGTCGAAAGCACCTCTTCGCTACGCACGCCACTAGCAATTGCTAGTGCGGCAAGGGTGGATGGTGGTGGATGGAATATGACGCACCTCAAGCAAATATAACGAAAATACAAATCACAAAGACATGATTTAATATAAGTGTTTTACAACTAAGCGCACATCATCTATAAATAAAGTTTACAACAACACATAAACAACAATAAAGGAAGAACAAGACAAGAGATCGACCGAATCCGAAGTCTTGCTGATGATTCACGATTGGAATCGTCGGGTTGTCAATCCGCGTCCAAGCTCGGTCCTCGACTGCGTCCGGGGTAGAGAAGGGCTGTCACCACCTTCCAATGACCCATCTTCTTCGTGTCACGATAGCGGACGAAAGTTGCAAGCTTCCCTTTGCTTGATGGCTAAGGCGTTGAAGCTTGAAATGAGCCCAAGAGATGATGGAGGAGGCCGAGAGGAAGCTCCGGCTTGGATTTGGCGGTGAAAGCTTGCCCGGAGCACCTACCTAGGGTGGAGATTGAAGGAGGACGGCCGAATCCCTCCTCGGAGACAAAAACGACGGAGGAAAAATGAGCGATCCGGAATTAGGGCGGCACCTACATATTTATAGAAAGCAGAATTGAACAATGCGCACGATCACGGGCGCACGACCAGTGGTCGTGCGCACTATGTCCAGTGATCGTGCGCACTGGCATGGCAGATTAGGAAGAAGAACTGGGGTACTGCGCACGAGCAATGGCACACGACCGGTGGTCGTGCGCACTATGTCCAATGGTCACGCGATTACTCCAGACAGAACTCCAGGAAAAGAGGAATCAATGCACACGATTAGTGGCGCACGACCGGTGGTCGTGCGCACTGTGTCCAGTGGTCGTGCGTATGCCCGGACAGAACTTGGAAAAGGAAGGCAAGTGTGCACGATCATCGACGCACGACCAGTGGTCGTGCGCAGTAGATCCGATGATCGTGCGCAGTATTCCTGTTTCCAAACACTCCCGGAACACGTACACGACCCCGGTACCAATAGGAAAAACAAATCACTGATATGTGCAGACATTCCAGGCAAGCACAATAAGGAGTACAAACAATAAAAGTACAAAAATATACAACCACGGGTCAAAGTGTGCACTTCCTATGGAAATATAGACAAGATGAAATATGAACGATATAGAACTAAAGGTGAAGTGCAAACGCGTGAAAACTAGCGCAGATGAGTCCGAAAAACCCTATATAAATCAGACTCATCAACAGCCCGGGCGCTGGAAAATGATTTGAAACGGTTGCAGGATAAAAAGAAATTGGCAATAGAACAATCCGAATGCAAAGTTCCGCAATCGGAACAGTCGGGGTTTAGGCGACGAGATAAAAAATGATTCAGGCCTGCCAAATCAATGCCGTCGACTGTGTCTACGGGGGAAATAGATGTGCAAGGACGTGTTGTTACACGTACCTGTTTTAATTGCGGAAAGCCGGGACATATAGCCCGTGATTGTTGGAGTGGCCCTCGAAGGAGTGAGAAGAAGACAAGTGCGTCTGATGAGGAAAAGGGTAAGGCAGTGGCCGAGTCATCTGCATCCCGGGAGCAACCTCGAATGTACAATCGTGAATTACAACAACCGCAAATTTCAAAGCGTGAAGAACTACAGCCTCAAGTGTTTAGGTTGAACTTCCAAGAGGCTATCAAACGACGTATGGAAGATGATGCGGGTGAATCGAAGGAAGAATGAAAGAGTGAATTGTATGACTTAGATAATGGAAATATGCTTTTGTTGCGATGTTTGTGTACACCTGGCGATCAGTTGCTCAAGGTGTAATAAAGGAATATATTTGTATCTGGGAGACAAGAAATGACTAATGAGATGGTTGTGTTCATGTACATATATGTTATATGTCGTGTTGAATGATGAACTATTGGTGCACATTTTATGTTAGTTAAGTGATCGATAAATCATGGTGGATATATATGATGTTTTAATTGTGGATGGATGTGCACATGTGCGACAGATGTATGTGTGTATGTGCTGCATGTGATGTTTGGTTTGTGCGATGACTTGTGGTGAGACAAGCTACGGCCTCTGAGCTCAAACCCGGCTCGCTTTATTTGAGTGTGCGGTTGTGTATGGTGCAACGAGAAGTGCTTAGATAAACGTCTGAAGTTGAGCCAAATTTCGGGGACGAAATGTTTTTGGAGGGGAGGATTGTAATACTCCAAATCCCAATTTGGGTTTCAGGTTGGTTGACATGGCCTGAGACGCGGGCGTGTCCCAGGGCGTGTCGTTCACGGGTTGAGTGGTTGAGTCAGTGGTCGACGAAATTGGGTCGACGATCGTCGAGTAGAGAGTACACGACCTGTGACACGGGCGTGTCCTTTGCGGGTTTGCTCCTACCTCTCAGATCCACAAAGATCCTAAAAGATGGAAGTGGGTTGTTGAGGTTCTTGATTGGACACAAGAGGAATTCCTCTGTGCCAATCAACCTTGGGTGAGTTAGACTCAGCCCCACTTTAAAACCAAGAATGTTTTCCCGTGTCTACTTTTCTGGACTAAGTACACCTTAGTCCCATCTACTTAACAACAACAAGTATATCCACTTGTGCTGGAAGTGACTTGCAGAATATTGTTCTGCTCCTTTCTGAACTGAGACCAAAAGCTCAGCCCTCTCTTCTTCACAATAACAATGATGTACATGCTTTGCCTTATGCTGGAAGCAACTTGTAGATCAGCTTCTCTGCCTTTTTGAACTGAGCCAACTGCTCAGCTTTATCTCTTTCTTCACAGCTCCCCAAGAGAATATTCTTTAGGATTTGTTGGCTGGATCTGTGAAGGACTTGCAGCAAGGGTTGACCCTAGCTGCTATCTTTTTCTCAGTGAATCACCCTGAGCTTGCTAGCTGATGCAGATGAAGATGGAACCAACAATCTTGTTGTTGAAGATGTTGATGTCAACAACTAACTTGATATGTCTCTAGACTTGCTGTTTTGGGCTCACTGTTCTTCAGCCACACCCACAGCAATGTTGATTTTGAAGAACTACTGTTACGACTGCACTTTCTGTAAATAACTTATTTTATTTAGTGTAACCCAACGACTCTTTCAGCAGTGGGTCCCACTCCATTAATGTTGGTTGCATTCTTGCTTTAACGCCTAACTGACGTACAGTAGGCTTGATGTACTGTGGTTTTGCCGCTAACAATTTGAATATGGTTGACTTTTTGACTTACTGACATCAGCGCCTGAAGACTTAGTCAAAATTCAAGCATCAGTAGAATAGGCGTTGAGTGAATGAACTTCACTCAACGCCAAAGTACTTAGACAATTCTGTCTATCTAGGCGTTGACAACATTGAGTGAGTAAAACTCACTCAACGCTTTTTGCCTTAACCCTTTCCACAGCTGAAAGATATGGTACCTAAACACCTAGAGGGGGGGGGGGTGAATAGGTGACCTAAACCTTTTTTAACTTTTGTTTGGCAGCACAACAGTTTTTCACAGATTATTACAGTTAACAGCAATTACAGAAATCACACAGTAAAGCCACAACACAGCACAGCACAGCAGACACACTAATTTTATAGTGGTTCCCCAATCTTTGGGTACATCCACTTTCCCCCTTCGCCTATCTAGCAGTGTACTAGATTCGGCCAAACTTCTCCACTAGCTCAGAACCCAACAAGGTTCCTACCTCAGGCCCAAAGCCTTACACTCAGCCAAAAGGCCTACACTCAGCCACCCAGGCCTACACTCAGCCAATTAAAGGCCTACACTCAGAGTTCTTCAACTCCTACACTCAGGCACCAAGCCCTACCCTCAGCCTTTATAAAATAGGCTTACAATCACTCAGATCCAATGGATCTTACAAGTTTAAAATAGAAATTACAAATGCTAACTCTACAACCCAGAAAAGATGAGAGGAGTTGAGAGTTTCTTGAAGAGTTCTTGGAAGAACTCAGCTTGATCCAAACTGACTTAGCTTTCTTCAAAGCTTCTTGAGTAGAACTGAATTAGTCTGAATCTTCTGCAGTTGATCCTTGATCTCTGCTTCTTGAAATCCAGATGACTCTGAATTCTTCTTTTCAGCCTTAGTTCCAAAGACTGAATCCTTGGTTGGAGCTCTCTCTCTCCAACTACTTAGATCTGCAGTTGGACTGCCTGATCTTCTTGTGTTGATCTTCTGTGTATCACTTCTTGATTAAGTCTGATCAACTACTTCAATTATTATCACACCATGTAATGATTGTGAACTTCTTAACAACTACTCTTCTTTCACTTTAAACTGTGGGTGCCTATTTATAGGCTTCCTTTATGGTAACCGGCTGATCCGGTTTATAACAGACTTTTGACTTCTCTGACAGTTGCTGTAGACCGGCTGGATTGGCAGCTGTCATGTCAACCAGTCACTTCTTGAAATTCTGCTAACTGTCAGTTAGTGTCGAGACTTTCTGTTCTTAAGTGTCGACACTTATAGACCAAGTGTCGACACATGTTGTGTAAGTGTCGACACAAGTCTACAAGGTGTCGACACAATTCCTTGTATGTCTCGACACAGTTTCTTCTGCATGTGTCGACACTAAAATTGAGTGTCGACACAAGTACTTGTACTTCATTCTTTATCTGTTATTCTTCTAAGTGTCGACACATCTCCTTTGTGTCGACACATGTTCATGTGTAGAAACTGTCAAGTGTCGACACTGCTTCTTGGTGTCGACACAAGTCTTCATTCTTGATTCTTCAGCTGAGTGTCGACACATTCCCTTAGTGTCGACACTTATACTTAGAATATTTTTTACAATTTCCTGTTCTTTGCTAAGTGTCGACACAGCTCCTTGTGTCGACACTTTCTTCAAGTGTAGAGTCTTCAACTAAGTGTCGACACATTGTGCTGAGTGTCGACACTTTCTTCAAGTGTTGACTCTTCTGATTTTGTGTCGACACATTGTGCTGAGTGTCGACACATTCTTCAAATACTGAGTCTTTAGCTAAGTGTCGACACATTGTGTTGAGTGTCGACACTTTCTTCCAGTGCTGAGTCTTCTGCATAGTGTCGACACACTGTGTTGAGTGTCGACACTTGTACTTGGAATCTGTAGACTTCTGCTGAGTGTCGACACTCACTTCAAGTGTCGACACTTTCTGGTGTAGACACAGCTCTTCTGGGTGTCGACACTTCTGCTAAGTGTCGACACAGCTTTTCTGCATTCTTCTACACTGAGTGTCGACACAGCTCCAAGTGTCGACACTTTCTGACTGGTGTCGACTCTTCTTCCCAGGTGTCGACACAATGACTCCAAGTGTCGACACTGCATGTCTGGGTGTCGACACAAGCTTTCTCAAGTGTCGACACTTTGCCTCTGGGTGTCGACACATGGACTTAGAAATTTTCAGCTCCAGTCCAGTGTATATCTAACCTGCACAAGTAACTCAAACAAACATCAAATACATTCTGATGTATATCATTGAGTTAGGTGAGGCTTCTTCAAATCAGGTACATTTGACCAATGTACCCAACAATCTCCCCCTATTTGGAGAAGTCATAACCCTTAGTCAATGATATACACCACTCATAATTAAAAATTACAAAATGATGTAAAACATATAAATGACAATAGGGTAAACTTGAACATGTAGTAAAACACACATGTATACTTATTAAACATTGCAGAACAATTAAGAAACACATATTTCAGAACATTCATACTATATTTATCATATACTGTTCCAATAATGTTCCTTATACATTGTCAAAGAAGTATTACAATGTTATTCACTTAACAGATTACAACAAGCATCAAGTTAATTCCTAATCTAGTGCTGATCAGGTTCTTTGATGACAATCCCTTTTCCAGCTTTAACTTGAGCTTTCACAGCAGCAGCAGCAGCAGGCTCAGCTTCAGCAGTCTTCTTCCCTTTTAGATCTTTCTTCTTCTGTTCTTCAGCCTTGATCTTTTGCCTTTCAAAATAATGATAAGGCTTAGGAAAGTACTTGCTAGGCTCCACAGCTGTGGGAGGTAGCTTTCCTAACTTGGCCTTCCTTCTATGTTGAACAATGGCTTCTTGCCTACTTTCATGCTTTCTCCATTCAGCCTCTGAGAACCACTTGTTCCTCTCATGGGCATTGTCCTTGGCTGCTTTCCAGGCTGTAAGAATTATGTTCCTAGAAGTAGGGCTCCATTGTTCAAAATCTGGCTTTTGCTCAGCAATTTCCCTAAACTTCTTCTTTGACAGCCTAGTTTCTTCTTCCTTGTCCAAAGCCTCTTGCATTGCAGCTGTGATAGGTTGAACAACCTTTTCCAAAATAACAGTTGGCTTGCCAGCAAGTGGACTATACATAGTGCTTATATCTGCATGAATCATTTCAAAGTCTGGAGGTGGATAGATTACATCAGCCACTGCTTGTTGCTCACCTCCAAGATATGCTCCTTGAATGCCAGATTCAGCCACTTCATTGTCATCACACAGGGGAGGATATCCAAGTGTAGCCCTTATAGAATTTGAAATCCATTTTGCATGCTCAGAACTGGCCTTGACTAACACTCTCTCCCCCTTTATGACTTCTTGAGCCATATGATCCCTTACATCATCTTTCTGAAATCTGATTTGGCTATCCAAATATCTTATGCCCTCTTTAAAGAAAGGTCTAAGCTTTGTAAGCTGTTCTGATATGACCTTCTGGGAATCTTGTATGGCATTCTTTACAGCAGCAATCTCTGCTTGAAATAACTTATCAAAATCAGCTTTGGCAGCAGCAGAGGAAGTTGAAGGTTCATCTGACTTATTCTTGATTTCAGTGACTATTGCATTGTGAGATGCAGTCAAGTTATCATTCATCCTCAACTGATTCTCCAGCACATAGCCTTGTTTGACTGCTATATCATCCACTTTCTCTTTAATAGTTTCTTGATGTTTAGCCAGATATACCACAGCATTAGCACCCTTGGTAAAATTATCAGTCATCTCCTTTTTATTAAGGTTCATTTCAAACCTTATTGACTTCATTTCCTGTCCCAGATCAGATTGTAGAGCTTTGTGTCCTTCATCCACATATGTTTCCAAAGCCTTTCTTTGTTCATCCATCTTGATTTGCAAGGCAAGCAATAGAGCACTGTAATCAGTGGATGGTGATTGTTGAACTAAGGAATGCTGAGCAACTGTTTGTAGAGCCTTCTTATAGCTCTGGCTCCTTCTCTTAAATACAAAGAACTTCTTCTTCTGAGCTTGCTCAGCTTCATCATCTTCAGATTCAGATGTACTTGCTATATCCACCCTATCCTTAGGGCTGGATGGTTTTTCAGTATGCACATCTTGTGCCTTCTCAGAATCTAGCCTTATAGGCTCTTCCTCAATTTCCATGTTCTCCCCCTCAGCAGCAGCATCCTTTCCTGTATCAGCAGTATTCTTTTCCATATCAAAATCTTCTTGATCTAAGTTCAAAAACAGATCTTCCATGGTATACTCTGCTGGAGTCTGTGTAGGAGATGTACTTGGTTCTTCAACCACTTGATCAGGTACCACAACAGATGTGTCTGGAAGAACAACATCTGGTTCTTGGTGTGCTGGCTGATATTGCTGATGGTCATCAGACAAATCAGAATTTATTATAGAAAAATTGAAAGTTTTAAGGTCAACAAGTACCTCTTGAATGAGGAGGGTGGCTTGTTCACTCTCCAGTGTAGATGGTACTGCTACACCTGGAAGCTCCCCCTGAATGTCAGCTGCCTCCTGAGGAGCAGGTGTCTTCTCTGCAGTCACATCAACTGGACTTTCAGGAGTGAAGACCACATGTTCTTCACTGCCTGAGCTGCTGGAGGTCTCTTGAGGCACAGCAGCTGTCTTCCTCTTCTTCCTGGGAGGAGAGTCTCTCTTAGAAGCTTGTTTCTCAGGGGTGGCCAAGTCCTTTGACACCAGCACCCTTTCCCATCTTGAGAATATCCTGGAGTCCATTCTCCTCATATGATTGATCTTTGTTCCTGCCGCAGAGCTCATTACCTCTGGAATTGATCCAGCCAGGTAGAGACTTATTATCCTGCCCAGATTGGGCTTCTTCAGGCTTTCTTTAACTTTCTCATAAACCACCATTGACCAATCTGTCTTCAGAGTGAAGATGATCCTGGTCATGATTTCAAACATGGAGGCAGACACCCTGTCATGCCCTCCTGGTTTGCACAGGATTACCTTGCCCACTACTTCAGACAAGAACTTGCCTTGATTGTTCATCCCCTTCCTGTTGAAGACTGATCCCACCTTCATTTTTGGATCCAGGCCACACCAAGTAAGAGCTTCCCTGGTCTTGGAAGCAGTTACCTCCTCTTCTTCTTGAATCTTAGGTAGCTGAAGTACCTTTCTTAAAGACTTGGGGGATAGTTTGACTTTGGTGCCATGCACCCTGGACTTAATCCTGAATCCAGAGTCGTCCACAGTTGCTCCAGTAAGAAATTCAATCACTTCTTTCTTCCATATCTTGGTTGGCTCTGAAACCAAGTATTCTAGTCCTGAATCGCTGACTAGGGTAATTACTGATTTGAATTCTTGATCGCTGTCGTCAAATGCGCCTCGCACGAGCTCATACCCTTCGTTAACATTCTCTTCCAGCTTGGGAGCCATTAGGGTTTTGAGAATTAGTCTTGAGATAAGAGAAATGTCGACACAAGAGTTTAGGTCTCGAAACTTTGAAAGCGTGTCGACAATCAAAGACAGAACCCTATTTATACCTTTCCTGTTTGAAGACGAACAGGCGGGATGAATTTCTAATGATGTGTCGACACTGTCAATAAGTGTCGACACTGACTTATAATGTCTCGACACTCATGTGTCGACACAAATTTAGTCAACAGATTTTATGTGTCGACACTTGGTTAAGTGTCGACACCACTATACTCGACATGTGTCGAGACTTTACTTAGAAAAATTCTGAGTAAAACTTAAGTGTCGACACTTTATTGAATGTGTCGACACCTACTCGACATGTGTCGACACTAACATTCTGAAGTGTCGACACTAAGCTTCCTAGATGTGTCGACACCATTTTTCTGAAGTGTCGACACTTACTATTCTGTGTCGACATAGACTTGTCTATGTGTCGACACCTTTTTACTTAGCCAATTTTTGTTCTGTATACTTAGTCTAAGTTTATCATACCTAGTTCAATTTTGAACCTATTAAACTTAGCTTCTTCTAAGGGCTTAGTGAACATATCAGCTATCTGATTATCTGTTTTAACATATTCAAGTGCAATATCATTTCTTTCTACATGCTCCCTAAGAAAGTGATATTTTATCTCAATATGTTTAGTTCTACTATGTGATACAGGGTTATTAGCTATGGAAATAGCACTAGTAGAATCACAATAAAGTGGAGTTCTACTTACCTGACATCCATAGTCTTCTAGCTGATGTTGAATCCACAGAAGTTGAGCACAGCAACTTCCTGCAGCTATATACTCTGACTCAGCTGTGGAGATGGCCACACTGGTTTGCTTCTTACTACTCCATGAAATGAGTCTTCCACCTAGGAATTGACATGATCCAGTTGTGCTTTTTCTATCTTCTTTGCATCCTGCAAAGTCTGCATCTGAATAGCCTGTTAGATCAAAATCTCCATTCCTAGGGTACCAGAGGCCTAGATAGGGTGTGCCCTTTAGATATCTCAAGATTCTCTTGACTGCAGTCAAGTGAGATTCTTTGGGGCAGGCTTGATACCTGGCACAAACACATGTAGCATACATAATGTCAGGCCTACTTGCAGTCAAGTATAGTAGGGAGCCAACTATCCCTCTATACAAGGTTTCATCTACAGGTTTCCCTGCATCATCCTTGCTTAGAGACATACTTGACCCCATAGGAGTCTTCATGGTACTGGAGGAATCCATACCATACTTCCTTATGAGTTCTAGGGTGAACTTTGACTGACATATGGACAAGCCACTTTCAGTCTGTTTAACTTGGAGACCCAAGAAAAACTTCAGCTCTCCCATACTACTCATTTCAAATTGACTTTGCATAAGCTTTGCAAACTTTTTGCAAAGGCTACTTTCAGTAGACCCAAATATAATGTCATCTACATATATTTGGACAAGTATTACTTTGCCTCTAGATTCCCTAAGGAATAGAGTCTTATCTATTTTCCCCCTTGTGAACTTGTTCTCAATGAGGAAACTAGATAGGGTTTCATACCAAGCTCTAGGAGCTTGCTTTAACCCATACAATGCTTTCCTAAGTCTATAGACATAATGTTGAAAAGTAGGATCAACAAAACCTGAAGGCTGCTCCACATATACTTCTTCTTTTAAATTACCATTAAGGAATGCTGACTTCACATCCATTTGGTATACTTTGAATCCTTGGTAGGTTGCATAGGCCAAGAACATCCTTATGGCTTCCAGTCTGGCTACTGGAGCAAAGGTTTGATCAAAATCAATACCTTCTTCTTGCCTATATCCTTTTGCAACCAATCTTGCCTTATTCTTAATGATGACTCCTTGTTCATCTAACTTGTTTCTGTAGATCCACTTTGTTCCTATCACATTGTGATCTTTAGGCTTAGGAACTAAGTCCCAAACCTTGCACCTCTTGAACTGGTTTAGCTCTTCCTGCATAGCTTCAGTCCACTGTGGATCTTGTATAGCTTCTTCAAATTTCTTAGGTTCTATTTGAGACAGAAAACTTGAATATATTGCAGCATTCTGATTTCTGCTCCTTGTCTGAACACCTTGTCTTGGATCTCCAATGATCAGCTCCACTGGATGATCTCTTAGATGCCTGTTGGCTGGAGGCATCCTTACTTCTTGTTGTACTTCTTCAGCATCTTCATCATGCTGAGTTCCTTGAACTTCTTCAGCTCCTGGTACATGTAGTTCTCCCCCTGGACATAAGCCATCTTCTTCTACTTGCTGTCTTGCAGCAGGTACATCTTCTATGGTAAGCTTGTCCATCTTCTTAGAAAGACCTGTGGGGCTGCACACACTACTAGACAACTCATTGTTAATAAGAAGTGTCTCATCAAAAACTACATGCACAGACTCCTCTACAACTTGTGTAGTCAAGTTGTAGACTCTATAAGACTTACTATTACTGCTGTACCCAACAAACACTCCCTCTTGGGATTTGGCAGCAAACTTAGTTAAGTAAGTCTTCCCATTGTTAAGTATGAAGCATTTACAACCAAAAATCCTGAAATAGGATAGGTTTGGTTTCCTGCCTTTCACTACTTCATAGGGGGTCTTGTTTAACCTTTTAGTTATGGTAGCTCTATTTATCACATGGCATGCAGTGTTAACTGCTTCAGCCCAGAAATATTCTGGTAGTGAAGAATCACTTAATAGAGTCCTACCAGCTTCTATCAAGGTTCTATTTTTCCTTTCAGCAATGCCATTTTGCTGAGGTGTTCTAGGTGAAGAGAATTCTTGAAATATCCCATAGTCTTCACATAGTTTTGTCATGCTTTCAGATTGAAACTCTGTACCATGGTCACTTCTAATTTTGACCACTGTACAGTTCAATTCATTCTGAATTTGCTTAACAAAACTGTGTAAGACACTAGGTGTTTCAGATTTCTGCTTTAAGAAGAACACCCAGGAAAACCTTGAGTAGTCATCAACAACTACAAAGGTGTAGACCTTCCTACCTAAGCTGTGAACTGGCATTGGACCAAATAGATCCATATGCAAGAGGTATAAACACCTCACAGCATCCTTGTTGTCAATGCTTCTAAAGGTGGATTTAGTCTGCTTGCCCTTTTGACAAGCTGAGCAAATGCCATCTTTGACACACTTAACTTGAGGACCATTCCTCACTAACTCTTTACTAAAGAGTTTGCCAATAGTCTTGTAATTTAGATGAGCAAGCCTCTTGTGCCACTTGACACATTGAGAGACTGTCTCATCAGCTACAAGACAAACTGGAGAACTATTGTTCTCAACCATAATGTCTAAACAATAGACATTTCTCTTCCTATAACCTGTCAAAATGATCTCTTGATCACTTGACCTCTTGATATGACAACCATTTTTAACAAATGAGATGTCATACCCTACATCACTTAATTGACTTATACTGATGAGGTTATGTTTCAACCCTTTAACATAAGCCACTTGAGTAATGGTAACTAAGTTGGAGGATATGTTACCAAACCCTTTGATGATTCCTTTTTCTGAACCACCAAAGGTCACCTTTGGACCATTCTTGATTGGAGTGAAATCCTTCAGTAGTCCCCTAGTTCCAGTCATGTGTCTGGAACATCCACTATCCAAGTACCATGTAGGGGTATGGCCACTTGGATTCTCCTGCAAAACAAATTAATGAACCTTAGAACCCAAAGTAAACTTGGGTCCTTGGTGATTGTTAGTTTGCAAATTGACATAGCTACCTGCTGTCTTTCCAACAGGTAACTTGCTACTCAACTTGGCACTGGCATTGTGCCAACAGTCCAAAGCAAAGTGGCCAACTTTGCCACAGCACCAACATTCAAATTTGTTGTACCTTTGCTTAGGTACAGACTTGGCTGTCTTAACTACAGCAGTCTTAGTGAATGTTGGGGCTTTGCCCTTGGACTTAGACTGATTCTGAACAGTCCTTGCTGGATTAACAAATCCCACTCCAGTCTTTCCTTTATGATGAACAAAGTCATCAATCAAGGGTAGCACTGATTTAGGTTTTGAAAACCTAGCTACTAGCTCTTTCTCCTTCTGAAGATTAATCTCCAGTTTCTTAATTTGATCATTCTTAAATGCAATGGTACCCATCTGAATCACAGTAATGTGTTTCAGCCTGGCCACTTCATTCAGTTTTTGATCATAATTCTTCTCATAATCTATTGCAGCTGCCTTGAGATCAGCAATTTCCTTAGCCAAATTTTTGGCTAGGGTCTTGCTTTTCTTATAGGCTTGCAATAGTACTTGATATTCATCTAGGAGTTGATGAATGTCTCCCTCAGACTCAGATATATTCTCATCACTTGATGAAGAATACTCTGACTCTGAACTAGAACTGGAATCAGAACTTTGAGTTAAACCTTGTACCTGACTGGGTCCTGGCTGCTCCAGGTTTTTGGTACTTTCAGTCAAAGCCATCAGTCCTTGGCTTTGACAGTCTTCTTGCTCATAGATAGATTCCATGATCTGCATGAACTCTTCTTCTTCTTCAGCAAATAGCCCAATATAGGCTTCAGCATCTTCATCAGTGTCTGAAGAAGACATATCTGAGAGAGTCTTCTCATTCTTTGCAACAAAGGACTTCTCCTTCTTTCCTTTGAAGTGTGTTTTCTTCTTGTCACTGGATTCCTTCCTTCTTTCAGGACAGTCTGCAATAACATGGCCCTGTCTATTGCAGCAGTAACAAATTATCTTGGATCCAGTTGCCTTACTAGTCTTGGTCCTTTTCTTGTCCTTCTTTGAAGGCTTCTTTTCCTGATACTGAACCTCTTTCCCTTTGGAAGATGAAGGTCTAGACCTCCACTGTTTCTTCTTAAGGAACTTCTGAAAATGTCTGGTGAATGCAGCAAAGTCTTCATCACTTTCACTGCTTGTAGATTTTGTACTTTCTGACTCTTCAGATTCTGATTCAACTACCTCAGGAGGAGGAGTTGATGACTTGGTCCTGCTCTTTCTGGGTACATCTGACTTAAAGGCAACAGTCTTTTCCCTGTATTCAGTCCTTGTTGACTTTTCTTCTTCTTTTCTTACTGACAGTTGCATCTCATAAGATAACAACTTGCCAAAAAGTGTGGGAGGAGGAATTTCTCCCAACTTTGCCATTTCTCTGATGGCACAAATCTTGGTGTCCCAGTCTTTGGTTAGGGACCTTAAGAATTTGTCATTCAACTCATAGTTTGTGAACTCTCTTCCATATGACATGAGTTCATTTACAATTCTATAAAATTTCTTGTAGCATTCAGTGATGCTATCTCCTCTTCCTTGCCTAAAGCTTTCATATTCTTGATTAAGCAAGGACTTCCTATCTTGCCTTACTTCTTCAGAACCTTCCATGTAGACAATGAGGGTATCCCACATTTCTTTTGCAGTTTTACAGTGAATAAGGTTCTGGAAGGTGGCATCATCAATTGCACTAACTATGATGTTCTGTGCCCTTTTGTCCATAGTTGCTAGGACAATCTCATCCTTGGTCATTTCAGAGAAATCCTTTGGAGTCCTCTGATTTGCATCCAATACTGAAATCTTCATGGGCACATATGGCCCTTTTTTGACTGTGATGTATATTCTAGGGTCAGAGGCCTCCATAAAAAGCCTAACCCTCTCTTTCCAGATCCCAAAGATCTCTTTTCTGCATATAGGTAGTTTCATTGAACCCAACTCCTTATGATTCTCTGAAGAACCCATGTTCTTGATTTTCTTGAAACTGTTTCCTGTTTTCTGACTTATACTGAATTTGCCAAACTGGATCTCCTCAGACAGTTAGTCCTGATTTTGAGGAACCTGGCTCTGATACCACTTGAAAGATATGGTACCTAAACACCTAGAGGGGGGGGTGAATAGGTGACCTAAACCTTTTTTAACTTTTGTTTGGCAGCACAACAGTTTTTCACAGATTATTACAGTTAACAGCAATTACAGAAATCACACAGTAAAGCCACAACACAGCACAGCACAGCAGACACACTAATTTTATAGTGGTTCCCCAATCTTTGGGTACATCCACTTTCCCCCTTCGCCTATCTAGCAGTGTACTAGATTCGGCCAAACTTCTCCACTAGCTCAGAACCCAACAAGGTTCCTACCTCAGGCCCAAAGCCTTACACTCAGCCAAAAGGCCTACACTCAGCCACCCAGGCCTACACTCAGCCAATTAAAGGCCTACACTCAGAGTTCTTCAACTCCTACACTCAGGCACCAAGCCCTACCCTCAGCCTTTATAAAATAGGCTTACAATCACTCAGATCCAATGGATCTTACAAGTTTAAAATAGAAATTACAAATGCTAACTCTACAACCCAGAAAAGATGAGAGGAGTTGAGAGTTTCTTGAAGAGTTCTTGGAAGAACTCAGCTTGATCCAAACTGACTTAGCTTTCTTCAAAGCTTCTTGAGTAGAACTGAATTAGTCTGAATCTTCTGCAGTTGATCCTTGATCTCTGCTTCTTGAAATCCAGATGACTCTGAATTCTTCTTTTCAGCCTTAGTTCCAAAGACTGAATCCTTGGTTGGAGCTCTCTCTCTCCAACTACTTAGATCTGCAGTTGGACTGCCTGATCTTCTTGTGTTGATCTTCTGTGTATCACTTCTTGATTAAGTCTGATCAACTACTTCAATTATTATCATACCATGTAATGATTGTGAACTTCTTAACAACTACTCTTCTTTCACTTTAAACTGTGGGTGCCTATTTATAGGCTTCCTTTATGGTAACCGGCTGATCCGGTTTATAACAGACTTTTGACTTCTCTGACAGTTGCTGTAGACCGGCTGGATTGACAGCTGTCATGTCAACCAGTCACTTCTTGAAATTCTACTAACTGTCAGTTAGTGTCGAGACTTTCTGTTCTTAAGTGTCGACACTTATAGACCAAGTGTCGACACATGTTGTGTAAGTGTCGACACAAGTCTACAAGGTGTCGACACAATTCCTTGTATGTCTCGACACAGTTTCTTCTGCATGTGTCGACACTAAAATTGAGTGTCGACACAAGTACTTGTACTTCATTCTTTATCTGTTATTCTTCTAAGTGTCGACACATCTCCTTTGTGTCGACACATGTTCATGTGTAGAAACTGTCAAGTGTCGACACTGCTTCTTGGTGTCGACACAAGTCTTCATTCTTGATTCTTCAGCTGAGTGTCGACACATTCCCTTAGTGTCGACACTTATACTTAGAATATTTTTTACAATTTCCTGTTCTTTGCTAAGTGTCGACACAGCTCCTTGTGTCGACACTTTCTTCAAGTGTAGAGTCTTCAACTAAGTGTCGACACATTGTGCTGAGTGTCGACACTTTCTTCAAGTGTTGACTCTTCTGATTTTGTGTCGACACATTGTGCTGAGTGTCGACACATTCTTCAAATACTGAGTCTTTACCTAAGTGTCGACACATTGTGTTGAGTGTCGACACTTTCTTCCAGTGCTGAGTCTTCTGCATAGTGTCGACACACTGTGTTGAGTGTCGACACTTGTACTTGGAATCTGTAGACTTCTGCTGAGTGTCGACACTCACTTCAAGTGTCGACACTTTCTGGTGTAGACACAGCTCTTTTGGGTGTCGACACTTCTGCTAAGTGTCGACACAGCTTTTCTGCATTCTTCTACACTGAGTGTCGACACAGCTCCAAGTGTCGACACTTTCTGACTGGTGTCGACTCTTCTTCCCAGGTGTCGACACAATGACTCCAAGTGTCGACACTGTATGTCTGGGTGTCGACACAAGCTTTCTCAAGTGTCGACACTTTGCCTCTGGGTGTCGACACATGGACTTAGAAATTTTCAGCTCCAGTCCAGTGTATATCTAACCTGCACAAGTAACTCAAACAAACATCAAATACATTCTGATGTATATCATTGAGTTAGGTGAGGCTTCTTCAAATCAGGTACATTTGACCAATGTACCCAACAACAGCCTCTTCTGCATGCATGACGTTGAGAGCGTTGAGTGAACATACTTCACTCAACGCCTTGTGCCTTAACAACATTCTGCATTTTAGGCGTTGAGAGCGTTGAGTGAACATGCCTCACTCAACGCTTTCTCCCTTAGTCATTTCTGCTTCTTCAGCATTTTAAGCGTTGAGAGCGTTGAGTGAGAATGCCTCACTCAATGCTTTTTGCTTTATCTAATTCTGCATCATGGCGTTGAGGGCGTTGAGTGAGCACGACTCACTCAACGCTTTCTGCCTTAGCTAGATTTTCTGTTTCAGAAATTAGTTTGAGTTCGAAGAACTCAGAACGAAGTTCGACGAACTCTGAGCTCAGCTCGACGAATAAGTAAAAACTCAGTTCGACGAATTTAGAGTTTTACTTAACGAATAAGTGAAAGCTTAGATCGACGAACTCTGCGTTTAGTTCGACGAACTCTGAATTCAGCTAATCAACAATTGTGAAGCTAAGACGTTGAGTGAGTGAGCTACACTTAAAGCCTGTGGAGTTAGCCACTTTTCAACTCATTTCTCTTTAGGCTTTGACTGTATTCGCCTGACTCACAACCTTTTGCTGTATGACGTTGAGTGAGTTGACTTCACTCAATGTCTATGGACTTTGCCACATTCTAAGCCTGTCACTTCATGGCTTTGACTGAATAGGCTTTACCCATCACTATAAGTCATCTGGTGTTGAGTGAATGATCTTCACTCAACGCATGTGGACTTAGATAGTTTTCTGTCTTTCCACCACTTAGGTAAGAACTTACCTGACTTAGCCAGTTAGGCTATCTGTCTCATCACTGCTTACTGGGATAATCTGTAATCATTAAACTTGGACACAAGTTAGATCACCACATGTGTATACATTGTTTGCTGGTACTTCTTCAAATCTAGGACATTGGGATCAATGCACCGTACAGTAGGTAGCTGTACAAAATCAGCAGCAACGACAAAAGCCTTGTAAGAGGGTGAGAAACACTGGTAGGAAACAACACTAGCCAACAGGTGCTCAGTAATCGAGAAGTGAACACAATTACGCTTGCCCTTGCGGAGGGAAATAGGTAAATCAACAAGAGAAGAAGAGGAGAGAGGCTCAAGAAAGATACCTGCGATCGGAAGGAGCTGCGGATCCGTAACTGGAGGAGAAGTGAGTGCACCGGGTGGAGGTGGCGGAGGGCGGCGAGAGTAAGTCAGCAGGACAGGCTGAGCAGCAGAAGGGGCAGCATCTGGTGGAGGAGATACGACTGGGAGAGGTTGCGTAATAGTGGGAAGCGCAGGAGGGATCGAATGTGCAGGAAAGAAAGGAACCTCATGAAATTTCACATCCATAGAGCCAACAGGTGCTCAGTAATCGAGCAGTGAACACAAGTGCGCTTGACCTTGCGTAGGGCAATTGGTAAATCAACAGAAGAAGTAGAGGAGAGAGGCTCAAGAGAGATACCTGCGACCGGAAGGAGCTGCAAATCCGTAACTGGAGGAGAAGTGAGTGCACCAGGTGGAGGTGGCAGAGGGCGGCGAGAGTAAGTCTGCAGGACAGGCTGAGCAGCAGAAGGGGCAGCATCTAGTGGAGGGGATACGACTGAGAGAGGTTGCGCAATAGTGGGAAGCGCAGGAGGGGTCGAATGTGCTGGAAAGAAGGGAACCTCCTCATGAAATGTCACATTCATAGAGTAAATAACACAACACAACTGGGGATCATAGCAGCGGTAACCCTTCGTGGTAGTCGAGTAGCCAAGGAAGAGGCAGCGCTACAATAGGACTTAGGGACATGCATTTCCCGAAAAGGCAACAAACAAAGTCTAGGAGGTGGCGGTTTTTGCGTTCTGCCACCCCATTTTGCTTGGGGGTCCCTGGACAAGAAAATTGGTGTAAAGTGCCCTCATCGCAGAGAAAAAGATCAAAAGGACGAGAAGTGTACTCACCTCTATTGTCAGAACAGAGGATATAAACAGATGTGTCATGCTGGGTTCGTATCATACGTGAAAAGTGAGAGTAAACCGATAGGACCTTAGATTTATGTTTGAAGAGATAAACCCATAAGCAACGAGAATAGTTATCAATAAAAGTTACAAAATACGAGAAACCATCAAATGACACAACGGGGGCAGTGCCCCACACATCAGAATGAACTAACTCAAAACAAGAAATAACACGACTAATAGAAGGAACATACGTGTTGCGTGTGTGTTTTGACAACTCACATACATCACAGCAAAAAGGAAAAACAAAAGACACATCGGGAAACAGACCACATCCGCTGAGGGCTGGCATGGCTGAGACGTGCATGCCAAAATGAGATCGACGACAAAGCAGGATAAGCAGCAGAAGAGGTATGCGGGAAGGTAACAGTGGTGGTGGCAGCAGCAGTGGTAGGAGGTAGCTTCAGGTAGTACATCTCACTCCTCTCATATCCCGTACCAATAGTCCTCCCGGATCTCAAGTCCTAAAAAACACAATGATCAGAGAAGAAAGTTACGGGGCAGTTCAAAGTGCGAGTAATACTACTAACAGATAAAAGATTGAGAGCCAACTGAGGGACAAGAAGAACAGAGTCAAGGGAGAGAGAGGAAGAGAGAGGGACATTGCCCCGACTAAGGACAGGAGTAACTGAGCCATCAACAAGGTGCACGTCTGGGTGGGAGCAGGGAACAACCTGAAGCAGACGGGAAGACATACCAGTCATATGATCGCTGGCACCAGAGTCAATCACCTAAGGTGACGAATCCTGGTCAACCATGGTCGCAGAGCAAGCAAATGGAGTACCAAAGGAAAAAGAGATAGTGGAAGCAGAGACAATAATGGATGGCTGAGACTGCTGAAACTGTTGAAACTGGGCCATCATCTGACAGAAGTCGGAGGAGTTGGCACCCAAGGTGCGCTCGACGGGCTCGGAAGACTCAGCAGAAGCAACAGTGTGTCTGGGGACACTGCCAGGAGTAGGACGCTTAGCGCCCCGTAGGTGTGCGTATAGCTGATAGCAACGACTGCGGTCATGGTATAGACGTCCACAGTGAGAGCAAGGGTCAGGAGGACCCGTAGAGCCACGACCACCAGAAGAGCCACGACCACCAGGCTGAGTAGAGGAACCCTGACCACCGCGGCTACGAGTGCTGGAGGTGGGAGGGCGGTAGGAAGCGGCAAGGGCCATCTCCTCAGTAGGGAGAGAGGAGGTAGCACGAACGCGGGGAAGACTAGATTGCCTCTGCATACGTTTCTCATGATCTGCAACAATGGAGTATGCCTCAAAAAGATCTGGCAAAGGTGACATCCCCACAATCTGGGCACGAGTAGACTCATATTCGGGGCGGAGCCCCATCAAGAACTGGTATGTCTCCCGTCTCTGGCGCTGTTTCCGAATAAGGTTGATATCATTAGAAGACTCCAGGGCGCTAAGAGCCTCAAGATCGTTAAGCTCAAGAAAACGGTCTTGAAGGTAAGTGAAGTACTCCTGAACAGAGTGCTCCCCCTATGTGGCGGAAGCGATGTCCTGAAAAATGCCGAAAATCTGGGCATCAGCACGCGTGTGGCCAAAAGTGCGCTGGAGAGCAGACCAAAGCTCGAAGATATCCTCAAAATGCATGAACTGACTGAAGATGCGATGCTCCATCGAGCACTGAATCCATCCAAGAAGCATGTAATTTTTGGTCGACCATTTGACTGACTCCTCTTTCTTGTAATCTTTGTCAGTCGGTTTTGGCATCGGAGGGCCGCCGGTCAGCCAGGAAAGCTTATTCTGGCCGGCAAGAGCCACTTTCATCGATGTCGCCCATGAATAATAATTTTTCTCATCGAGAAGGACGCTATTAATTCGTCCCCTAGGGCCATATGTATCCTTGAAATCCATGAAGCACAAAAATAACGAGTAACGAGATCCCTCCCGCAAAGGAGATTGGGGACCGAAGGACGAAGAAGAACGAAAAATCACATACAAAGCATCAAGAACGACTCCATGGAGAAGACAAGGACGTCATTAGGTCTCCATGGAGAAAACAAGGAGCATGGGCGGAGAAACTGCTGGAGAAGACTCCGGTGGGGCTAGGTGGCTGCGGAATCGAGGGGGAAAGCCTGCTGTGGCGGCGGAACGGCTGGAAAAACCAGCGGGAGGTGATGCAGAGGAGGCCGACGACTAGCGACAGCGGCGGAAGAGGCCAAAACCACCTTGTGGGGATGCCAGCTGCGACCACGGACCGCAAGAATCCCCGAGCGGCGGGACTGTTAAATTTTCTCAAAGTGGTCAACAAGGTAGCCTAAATCCAAATTAATATTCTCAAGACTACCAGT
The DNA here is from genome assembly GCA_039583875.1 of Platanthera guangdongensis. Classification (NCBI taxonomy): domain Eukaryota; kingdom Viridiplantae; phylum Streptophyta; class Magnoliopsida; order Asparagales; family Orchidaceae; genus Platanthera; species Platanthera guangdongensis. The sequence goes on along the minus strand of CM077154.1, from coordinate 1,935,391 downwards.
TCACACTTTGATCATGCGGAAGCCCAAAGAGCAAGTTTAACACCAACCACAAATGGAAGAACAAACAGGTCTTTTATTCATTCACACTTCCTTACAAGGCGAGCTATGCGTAGCGAGACATGATTTCGCTAGTACAACAGCTACAAACAGAAAATACAAACAAGCCGGACGAACAACACTGGAGACCGCCGAGACCGTCTCGTCCGCCAAGGTCGCCCACGCCGCCCAAGCTGCAACTGCTACAAGCCGAATAGCACACAGAGTCCGCCGAGACCGCGAGGTCGCGCGGACACACCGTTATTCGCTGCCTGCTGAAGAACAGAGGAACAGACCGCCTACCCGCCTGAGACCGGCGGACAGGTTATTGGAACTTGATCAAGCTGAAGTAGAAAACTGACAAGCCGCAGAAGCGACCAGCTGAGACCGCAGAGACCGCCCACTTCAATGCCCAACTCCTGGCTCCTTGAAGCTAGCCGCGCGACCTGCACACTGCACACCGTCAACACTACTCAAACCGCGCGGACAGAAAATCGCAGATCGCAACACTTGCCCAAGCCCAACTTACTGTTCACTCTGTTACTGTAGACCTGCCGGGGGGTTCTATTTATGGGCGAGGTGAGGAGTGTGGTCACCACCCTAGTGGGTAGAATCACCACCCCAGCCCGCGCACTAGCAAGACCTCCGTCCGCTGAGTCCGCAAAGACTTAGCCGGATTCCAAGAAAACCGCCAGAAGCAAGACCCCGATGTTCACTATTAGGCGGTCTTGCTCCAGACCGCCCACACTATGCGGACACGATACAGTCCGCACAGTCCGCCCACAACATCACATGGACAACCACAACTCCTTCAGCAACAGTCCGTACACGAAAGAGGCAGTCCGCATAGTACAAGACCAAAGACTCCATCCGACACAAGTCCACGACCAAAGGCAGTCCGCCCGGTCAACAACGAACTTGGCGGATACTGCAGACACACTGGACTTGTCACAGAATGTGAGCAAGTCCAGTAAATCACCAAAGGCCAAGTGCGAGCTCGGCGGACAAGGCCCAGTCCGCCAACCATCCAAAGCAGATCGCCAACACTCCTCCAGTGTTAAGGCAGAGTCCGCAAGCAATCCTCGCACGGCTGCCCAAACAAGCGGCCAACTTCCGGACTCCGACATCAGTCCGCGCAGTCCTCCACAGCAGTTAGCACCTGCTGTTCCACCAGAGTTCGGCAAGGGCCACAACCAAACTCCAAGGCCAGTCCGCCACAGCGAACACCGCAGACACGCCAGTCCGCAAGCCTCCCGCGGATAAGGCACACAACCCGCTGGTTAGCACAAGCTTGAAACACACAAGGCCGCTGAACAGAGCACAGCCTACAGCCCGCAAACCTCTGTCCGCGCAGGCCGCTCCTCAAGCAGCCAAGCTACCAAGACAGCCAACACCCTATCCGCAGACAGCAGTCCGCCCGGGTCGCGGACTCAGTCCGCACAGGCCGCCCGACCTGCCCATCACCCACTTTCACTTCACAAATTTCAACACTCCCCCTTGAAGTGAGAAGTGGTGATCAAGCCCAGCAAGCTACGTAACCGCTGAAAAGGCCCATTCGACAGCGGCTTCGTGAAGATGTCAGCAAGATTATCTTCACTCCGAACATGCCCGACCAAAAGAGATCCCTCCAACACCCTCTCCCTTATGAAGTGGTGCGCGATCTCAATATGCTTGGTTCTTGCGTGACACACTGGATTGTTTACCAGTTTGAGAGCACTCTCATTGTCACCCCAGAGTAAAGTAGACCCTTGCACTTCTTCATGAACATCCTCTACAAGCCTCCGCAACCAGATGACTTCCCGAGCAGCCAAGGCCGAAGCCTTATACTCAGCTTCCGTAGTAGACACGGACACAGAATCTTACTTTTTGCTACACCACGAAATACTAGCTGAACCACAAATGAAAACATAACCCGAAGTTGATCTCCGATCATCCGAGTCACCACCATAGTCAGCGTCCGTGTATCCAAGCAAAGCAAAGTCCGCATCCCTACTATAGAGGAGTCCCATATCAAAAGTTGACTTGACATACTTCAAGATGTGTTTTGCCGCTACCAGATGAGACTTCCTTGGTTCATCCATAAACCGACTTACTCGGCCAACGACATAAGCAATGTCTGGTCTTGTAATCGTCAGGTAGATCAAATTCCCTAGAAGAGCCCTGAACACCAAGGGATCAGGAAGAATCATTCCTTCATCTCGTCGAAGCTTCAGCCCATGTTCCAGTGGAGTAGAGCAACACTTCCCTTCGCCCATATCGAATCGACTTACAATGCGATCCGCATAACCCTTCTGGCAAATGAGAATTCCGCACTCCTTCCTCTCCACTTCAAGACCGAGAAAGTGATGAAGCTCTCCCAAGTCTTTCATCTCGAAGCGTATAGCAAGCTCAGCCTTGAGCCTTGCTACTTCCTCCTCCGAATTCCCTGTGACAATCATGTCATCCACATACAGCAGGACCAAGACTTGAAGCTCCCTCTTCTTCTTGACAAACAAGCTAGAATTCGAGTTGGAAGCAAGATACCCGCAGAATTGCAAATACTCTGCTATCTTCCCATACCAAGCTCTAGGAGCTTGCTTCAACCCGTAGAGAGCCTTCCTGAGCTTACAGACATAGTCCGGATGATCTTTAGAGACAAAACCAAGTGACTGATTCATGACGATGTCCTTGTCAATCTCTCCGTAAAGAAAATCATTCTTCACATCAAGCTGTCACATTCTCCATCCCTTGCTAGCAGTCAAGGCGATCACCACTCTAACTGAAGTCATCTTTGCAACCGGACTAAAAGTCTCCTCATAGTCTTCTTCATACTGCTGTGAGAATCCTCGAGCAACCAGACGAGCTTTGAACCTATCAATGCTCCCATCAGCCTTCTTCTTCAACTTATACACCCACTTGCAAGTCACTGGAGTAATGCCATCAACCTTGGGCACAAGGTCCCAGGTTTCATTCTTCTTGAGAGCAGCAATTTCTTCCTTTATGGCATCATCCCACTCCTTGACTCCAGTGGCCTCATTGAAGTTTGCAGGCTCTCGCTCATCCAGAGGACCTGCAAAGAAGCAGGAGACAAAGCTCACTGTATTCTCATCACAGTAACGAGCCGGTGGCTTAATAACCCTCTTCGATCTCCGAAGGGTCTGCTCCTTGCTTACTACCTTTGTTGCTCTTTCAGGCTCAGCACCACCTTCAGGCAAGCTTTGAGCAATGCTCCCCCTGCTTCCTGAGCCAGAAGCCTCTGCACCAGAATTTGAAGCAACAGGAGCTGCTGGTGAAACAACAAGCTCCTCTTCCAGACCTTCAGCAGCCACCATCGGTTCTTCATCAACCTTGCTTCTGGTTAGCTCAACCGAGCCACCTCCATACGACGTCAGCTCGTCAAAGAAAACATCTCTTGACACAACGAACTTCTTCGTCGCAGGATCCATGCATTTCCATCTCTTCTTCCGCTCATCGTAGCCAACAAAGACAAGCTTCCTTGCCTTCGCATCCAGCTTAGTTTTTGAAGCATCCGGGACATGCACATAACAAGTTGAACCGAACACCCGAAGGTGTTCCACACTAGGCTTCTCCTTCAACAACAGCTCAAAAGGAGTCTTCATGTTGATCGGGCTAAGCGACATCCAGTTGATGACATAAGAAGCACAAGACATCCCCTCCGCCCAAAAGGACCTTGGAATGTCTTTCGCATGAAGCCAGCATTTGCAAGTTTCCGTCAGATGACGGATCTTCCGCTCCGCTATTCCCTTTTGTTGTGGAGTGTGAGCACAAGTGAGCTCTCGTTGGATCCCGTGCTTCCTGCAGAAGTTAGAAAACTCGAAGGAGATAAACTCACCCCCGTTATCTGTTCTAAGCTTCTTGATCCGCAAGCCAAACCGGCCCTCCACCAACTCCTTGAACTCCACAAACAAACGGAAGGCTTCTGACTTCTCATTCAAAAAATATACCCAAGCGTATCTTGAGTAGTCATCAATCAGCACAAGCATGTATCTGCTCCCGCCAAGGCTTGCAGTGACGGTTGGTCCCATCAGGTCTCCATGGATGCACTCCAATGGTCTCTTGCTCCTCGTTTGTGATTTATCAAACGGAAGGCGATGAGCCTTGCCGTACTGACATCCCGCGCAAACGTGACCATCGCCAAATGAAGATAGCTTAGGAAAGCCTCTTACAAGGCTTCTATTAGCCATAGTGTTGAAACCGGAATCCGGCCTCTTGTGGAGTTCGACCCTTGGGGAAGGGGTGGTCTCGCGCCTACTTTGCTCCTGCAAGAAAAACAACGAAGAAGACAAGAAGAAACAGACCCAAGGGCTCGGCAGGGAGGTCCCACCACAAACCCGGAAGATCTCTGAGCGCTTCCCCTCCTTAGCCAGAAGCCGAGCTAAGGTACCCTCAGAGAGCACTTGAAAATGAGAGTAAGGAGGCACTGAAAGCGTGCCCTCTGAGGTACCCCTTGGGTCTTATTTATAGTTTTTTGGAAACTGAACTGCCAATAACCGAAAGAACTGACCTGAAAATACCAAAAAGCCCTGGGTTGGGTCTGCCAACAGCCAAACCCCGCTGTTCTAAGTAGCTATGCGCAGTCCAATCTGGTCTGCCAACAGCGTGGCTCCGCTGTTCTGAGAGGCTATTCGCACCCCTTGGGAGTCAGCTCGCCTCCAATCCTCCTCCGCGGGAGGCGGGCACGACCTGGATCCAGCTGCCCGCCTATTCTCCCTGGGCGAGCGCGAGCCGGACCGTCGCGACCTGCCTGTCTTCTGGCGGGGCGGACCGGCGGCCAGGTCGCGTGTGGGGGCTGGCCGGCGGCCACCGCGACCCCGATCGGCTCGCTAGTCGCGGGTTGCCAAACTCATCCGCTTTGGCCAGTGATTCTCTGCGCGACCTGCTCGCTCGCCTCGCCCGGCTCGCCCGCCTGAAATGGGTGGGAGCGGGCCAGCCCTCCTGTCGTATATCCGTTTTGCCTCTTGGGTGCGGGTCGCGGGGCTAGGTCTGCTCGACCTCCCTGGCGGGACCCGCTCGCCGGACACGGGGTTGTACACATATCCTTCAATTTCTCCATTCCTACATGCCCCAACCTTTCATGCCAAATAGCAGCGCTATCGTTTGCTCTCATCCGATCAACATAAGAGTTAGTAGCAAGAACAAACAAGTTCTTCACTCTTCTCCCAACATGAGTAACATCAGCCTTAACCGCTGATACGTTGCGAAGGAACTTCACTTCTGTTGGCCCAAACAGAATGTGATAACCCGCGTCTACCGCATTGGTCACCGAGAAGAGGTTCTTCTTCATGCCCGGTACGTGATACACACTCCTTAACGTGAGTGGCCCCTTATCACTACCCAAAGACACAACTCCCTCCTTCTCTACTGCATAGACAGTATTATCAGCAATTATAATAGCTTCGTTACCTGAGTAGGCTTGCAAAGAAGAGAACTTCGACTTGTCTCCGGTGAGGTGATGAGCACACCCGGGGTTCACGATCCAATCATCGTTGAAGTCGACAGCGGACAGGGCACGGACACAAGTGCTCGTCATGAAAGCTCCACCCCATTCAGCTTCCTCACTCTTAGAGTGAGCTTCCTCCTTGTCAGCAACATGCCCAGGCTGCAGTTTGACCGTGCAGTCACGCTTGAAGTGTCCTCGCTGATGACACATGTAGCACTTCAGGTTCTTCTTCCAGTACTTCTTAGGAGCAGTGCTCCTCTCTGCCTGATAAGAAGTTGAAGGCTCATACTCAGCAGCGACTTGCTTCTTCTTCCCTTCTCATCTCTTCTTCTTCTTGCCCGTGAAGAGTGCTTCACTGCTTTTCTCAGAGACAGTGACTCCAGCCATCTGCCTTACCAAGCTTTCCTGTGAAACAAGCAGATTCTCAAGCTCCAGCAAAGATGGTTGAGTAGCCCAGCCTTGAATTGATGTCACAAAAACAACATACTCTTTCCGCAAGCCGCGGATTATGTGCCTTTTCAACTTGACCTCAGAGATAGGCTCATCAGGATCAAGCACTGATATCTCTGCACACACACTCTTCATCTTCAATAAGTATTTAGAGATAGTCAGGTCTCCTTGAGTTGTCCTGGCCAACTCATTCTCCAGAAACTGAAGTCTAGCCACATTCTTCCTATTGAACAACTTATCAATGGTTGTCCAAATGTCAGCAGCAGACTCACATCCAATGATGTGATCAAACAGTTCTGGTGAAACAGCTCTCTTGAGAACAAACTCCGGCTTAGCATTTGTTTTTCTCCAGAGCCTCACCTGCTCAGCAGTTCCGAAAGCAGCAGTCACTTTCTGTCTGTCGTCACCACCAACGACCTCCCATAGCTCCTCACCAAGAAGGTAACTCTTCATGCACGACTTCCACTTCTTGAAGTTAGTTGTCGTTAAGAGTTCAATGTCAAGACCTCTTGCATAACTCCCTTCCATTGCAACAACTGTTGGTTAGCAACCTTCCAGAAGCACAGAGCATCAACACAGGTTGATCACCACTCAAGCACAGAGCAACAACACTGGTTGAACACCGCTCACGCAACTGAACCTCCCTCTGATACCATGTTAAATTTTCTCAAAGTGGTCAGCAAGGTAGCCTAAAGCCAAATTAATATTCTCAGGAATACCCAGTTCACATTTTGATTATGCGCAAGCCCAAAGAGTAAGTTTAACACCAACCACAAATGGAAGAACAAGCAGGTCTTTTATTCATTCACACTTCCTTACAAGGCTAGGTATACGTAGCGAGACATGATTTCGCTAGTACAACAGCTACAAACCGAAAGAACAAACAAGCCGGGCGGACAGCACTGGAGACCGCCGAGACCGCCTCGTCCACCAAGGTCGCCCACGCCGCCCAAGCTGCAACTGCTACAAGCCGAATAACACACGGAGTCCGCCGAGACCGCGAGGTCGCGCGGACACACCGTTATTCGCTGCCTGCTGAAGAACAGAGGAACAGACCGCCTACCCGCCTGAGACCGGCGGACAGGTTATTGGAACTTGATCAAGCTGAAGTAGAAAACTGACAAGCCGCAGAAGCGACCAGCTGAGACCGCAGAGAACACCCACTTCAATGCCCAACTCCTGGCTCCTTGAAGCTAGCCGCGCGACCTGCACACAGCACACCGTCAGCACTACTCAAACCGCGCGGACAGAAAACCGCAGATCGCAACACTTGCCCAAGCCCAACTTACTGTTCACTCTGTTACTGTAGACCTGCCGGGGGGTTCTATTTATAGGCGAGGTGAGAAGTGTGGTCACTACCCTAGTGGATAGAATCACCACCCCAGCCCGCGCACTAGCAAAACCTCCGTCCGCTGAGTCCGCAAAGACTTAGCCGGATTCCAAGAAAATCGCCAGAAGCAAGGCACCGATGTTCACTATTGGGCGGTCTTTCACTAGACCGCCCACACTATGCGGACACGATACAGTCCGCACAGTCTGCCCACAACATCACATGGACAGCCACAACTCCTTCAGCAACAGTCCGTACACGAAAGAGACAGTCCGCATAGTACAAGAACAAAGCCTCCATCCGCCACAAGTCCACGACCAAAGGCAGTCCGCCCGGTCAACAGCGGACTTGACGGATACTGCAGACACACTGGACTTGTCACAGAATGTGACCAAGTCCAGTAAATCACCAAAGGCCAAGTGCGAGCTCCGCGGACAAGGCCCAGTCCGCCAACCATCCAAAGCAGATCGCCAACACTCCTCCAGTGTTAAGGCAGAGTCCGCAAGCAATCCTCACACGGCTGCCCAAACAAGCGGCCAACTGCCGGACTCCGACATCAGTCCGCGCAGTCCTCCACAGCAGTTAGCACCTGCTGTACCACCAGAGTTCGGCAAGGGACACAGCCAAACTCCAAGGCCAGTCTGCCACAGCAAACACTGCGGACATGCCAGTCCGTAAGCCTCCCGCGGATAAGGCACACAACCCGCTGGTTAGCACAAGCTTGCAACACACAAGGCCGCTGAACAGAGTACAACCTACAGCCCGCAAACCTCTGTCCGCGCAGGCCGCTCCTCAAGCAGCCAAGCCACCAAGACAGCCAACACCCTGTCCGCAGACAGCAGTCCGCCCGGGTCGCGGACTCACATGCCGCCCGACCTGCCCATCACCCACTTCCACTTCACAAATTTCAACAGGGACGAACCAGCAGACGGCAGCGGCGAGATGCGCGGAAGCTTCTGATGCGGGAGTCGGGGGCGAGAGATGCGGGAAAACCCTAGGATAGGATGCGCGAACCGGCTCTGATACCATGTTGAATATTGAAATGAGGAGAAAATCTTGACTCCCAAACCAGAGCCCTATCATATATGTATATATATATATATATATATATATATATATATATATTAACTCAAATGCATTAATACAATATTATGAATATAATATAATGATAACTCCAATACTCAGATCGATTTTGGTCTATCATCTTCATGTGTTTGAGGTGAAGTTGAGACAAAATTAGAGCATGCAAATGAATACAAAATTAGGTCTGAATGAGCTCTTGCAGGAAGCTGTACATGTATTAGATCAAAATTTGGTCTGAATTAAATCAAAATTAGCTTTTGCCTCTTGGTGAAAAATAAAAATATATATATCAAAACCAAATAGTAATAATATCTTGAAAAGCTTCAGAACAACATAAATATTTTCAGGTAAATTTTCACAACTCAGGCTTCATTTGGTTTAGCGATGATGGTTGTAAAAGGAGCTGTTGTAAAGGCAGGTTTGTAAAGGGGGCTGTTAGAAACTGAATGTTGGAAATGAAGATCTGTTTGGATAGTCTGTGTTTGCAGAGCTGTTCCAAACAGAGAATTGTTTGGCAAAACCGCGGTGGCGTTTTGGATTTTTTTAAAAAATATTGCTTTAAATTTTTAAAAATATGTCTGTAATATACTCTAATAGACTGCCCAGTTGAAATATATAAAGGAATTCCAAATACTCCAATATACTGGTAAACATTAAAATTTCGAAAACCCGAAATACAACAGCTTTTTATGCGGATACAACAAACACGTTCAAGCTCTGAGCAGTTGATCAACAATGGAGTCACGCAACGACACCATCTCATCCACCCCTACTCGAATGCCTCTAACATGGTCTCCACTTGAGGTTTCGTTTATCTGTCCTGTTCTTCTTTGAAGGTCCGTCGGGTAAATAAATTGCTCGTCTTCATCGAAAGCACGAAAATGAGTGTCTGAGCGGGATGGATGCCTGCGAATGTAGTTATGCAATGTCATTGTTGTAATCACAATGTCTCTTTGTTTTAACAAACTGTGTGGTGACATATCTTTGAGAATCTTCCACTTTTTTTTCCAAACTCCGAATGAACGTTCAATGACACTCCATAAAGACGAGTGAGCCTGGTCGAATATTTCTCGGCGCCCTTGTATAGGTCGACTGCCCCTTCTAAAATCTGGTAAATGATACCGTATAGCTGAATATGATTTTAAAAAATCACGTTGAAGTGGATATCCGGCATCTACCAGATAATATTTGCCTGCAACAATGATAACCGTTTATTGATGTGAATAATAGTCAATCTTACGAATTCGTAATAAGAAATGGTCTGAATATATAAAAGGCTCACCTGACGGTGGATACGGGAAATTATAACTCATGTCCGTAAGAGCACTCTGGAAAATACAGCTATCATGGGTAGAACCCTCCCAACCTGCTAATGCGAAAGTGAAACTCACGTTGAAATCACAAACCGCCATCACATTTTGCGTTGTTATGTCATGCCGACCAATGTAGGAAACCTGTAGATCAGCTGGAACTCGAGCATCCACATGTGTTCCATCAATAGCTCCTATGCAGTCTTTAAAGAAAGGCATGTATCGAGGATCATTTGCAATTTATGGTGGAATAGTAGTGAAAAAATGATCTAGAGGCCTGATGACATCAGAAGAGAGTCTCTTAATTGCAGTGATACCTTTTGAGAAGAATCTACTTATCGTTTCTGTAGAATGTTGAAAGCGTTCACTTGCAAGTTTCATGGATAGATTGTGTCACAAAATATACAGTGTAACTGCAAGCACCTCACGTGGTAGAGTTCTCCTGGAACCTTGAAATCCATAATGAAGTGTGAGTAGTGAAAGCAAATCACCAAAAACCACCTTCGACATTTTGAAGGCACTAAAAAACCTCGTCGGGTGGCCATCTAGAAGTTCAGCTACCCATCTAGCCCCTGTCTGCCCAGATGTCATGCATGCTCTACTATTTGATATAGCAGTCCTATTTATTTGAAAAGCTGAAGTTGTTACAAACTGATGCTCATCGACTCCTCTATTATGATACGTCAAATCAACTACTTGTTGTTGAATTTTATCATTAGAACTGTCTGAGGATAACATTGTATATCTGCGACAAATATATAAGAATTCAACATTACATCATTTGCTTTGAAATAAACATAAGTCCGAAATAATTAAAGTACCATCGCAACAAATTAACAAATAAACATCCTGCTCCAAAGTAAGCAAAGTAGCAAATAAACAAATAAATATAAGTCCCAAACTTTAAAAACAAAACACACAACACAGACATAATAATATCCAGTCCGAGTAGAGGGACAAAACACAAACTAATCCGCTCATTTTTCGTAACGAGCCTGCAGCCACCTAAGATGCATGTCCTTGCATATGCTCATAAAAGTTTCTCGATTTTGCTTATCCTTCAGAAGAGGGTGGAATAGTCGTAGAAATCAAACTGAGACTCATCCATAATTCTGACATACTCTCTAGCTCTGAAATGGCCTCAGGAATGGTGAATAACGCTGAAGATATCTGGATGTGAGGCGACTCTTGCATGCATTGCCCAATAATGCGTGATGTTTCAACCAGCTCATCTAATGCCGAACTTTTTAACTTCTTCGCAGTAATCTTTCTTTTGCCCTTACCTGTCCGTTTTTCCTTAGCTGCGGTGGAATGTGGAGACTCGTTGATGTTTTGTGTACCATCTCCAGCAGAAACATCCTGTTCATCGACCGACTCGAGTTCAAAGTTTCTGGAATTTGGGGCCCATGCTAGATTTCCAGTTGCAACGACTTGGCTAAAAAACATATGGAGTTTCTCCTCTAACTCAGGAGATATACCAGAAAACTAAAACTTCTTGCAGTAGTAAGAACCTATAATAATAAGAAAAGAAAGGATTAGACAAATCATCCAACAAAGAATTGAAAAAATGTTGTCTCAACTCTAAATAATTTACTTACTTTCAAACGTTCTTTCCACCAGTCTTCCGAAGCAGCTATAGTTTTGCGGATTGGATCCCAGCCAAGATCCGTCTCACGCCCCTTTAGCTCTCTCCATAATTTCCAATCTTTTTTTAGTTGATCCCACTTATTCTTCATTTGATTTCGATCATATGACTTTCCCGTACGTGCCAAAAAATCTGTTGTTAGATTTGTCCACCCATCCCTGCTAAAATGCGTGGTTGAGCGATTACCCAGCTCAATCTCTTTAAGACACAGGTCAAAAAAAATCATAACATCATTGGCCTCCCAATTTGCACTAACACCATCTTCTTTATGTTTACCCATAACACGAACTGGATAAAAGAAAAATAAAACTAAACATAAATAATCAGCACACATATGTACACATAAATAAGCACACACATACAAAATTCACACACAAACACACACAGTATATATAGACAAACTCACACAACACACACACAACACCATGCATACAACACATACACACACACACACACCAAAAAGACACACCATTCACACAGCACATATCACAAATACACACACACACACACAACACAAACACACAACACAAACACACAACACAAACACACAACACCATGCATACAACACATACACACACACACACACACCCAAAAGACACACATCACATAGCACAAACAAACACACACACAACACAAACACACACACACACACACACACAACACAAACACACAGCACAACACAAAATTCACACACACAAAATTCACACACACACACAGACACAACACATACAGACAAACTCACACAACACACAACACAAACACACGACACAGTGCGTACAACACGTAGACACACACCACACACACAACACACAACAAAAACACACAGCACACAGCACAAACACACCACACCCCACAAACACACAACACAACATAAAATTCACAAACACACGCACACACACATACAAACACACACTAGACACACCACACCACACACACCACACAACACACACAGCCCAAACACACACCACACACACAGCACACACACACCACGCACACCACACAGAGCACAAACACACACCACACACACATGCACTATACACAGCCGAAGCACACACACAGCAACACAATCAATGCACACAAACACAACACATACAACACATACACACATACAACACAAACGCACATATACAAACACAATACACATCAACTTCTTGAGCATTACCATAAACCGAAACAAGTCAACCTTCACCAAAAAAATTGGAAGGGGAAGGAAAGGTATACCTGCTGAAATCGCCGAGCCGTCAGAGAGGAAGGAGCACACAGTCGGAGAAGAAGCTGTGGATTCGATCGGGAACTTTGCCGTCGCCGTCGCTGGAACGTTGCTGTTGCTGGAACGTTGCCGTCTGCGAAGGAAGCAGGCGCCGCCGGAAATCTGGCACGGGAAGCGACTATGCGGCGGAGAAGAAGAGGAGGCGTGATCGACTCCAATCGGCGACGGGAGATGAAGGAGGCGGGATCTAATATGCCGCCGGAGGAGAAGAGGAGGTCGGAGAAGGAGGCGGGATCGACTCCAATCGGCGACTTGAGATGAAGGAGGCTGGATCTACTATGCCGCCGGAGGAGAGGAGGAGGTCGGAGAAGAAGGAGGCGGGATGGACTCCAATCGACGACGGGAGATGTAGGAGGCGGGATCTACTGTACCGCCGGAGGAGAAGAGGAGAGGTCGGAGAAGGATACGGGATCGACTCCTATCGGCGACGGGAGAAGAAGAGGAAGCGGGATGGATCGAATCGGCGACGGGAGAAACATCGCCCCCTTTTTCCACCCTAAACACGATAAAACGAAGCAGAAACCTGGGGTTTCCTCCCGCGATGTTTTGAGCCGGGAGAAACGGAGCGGGGATCGAAACAGAGGCGGAAAAACAAATGAAAAATGCATGCTAACGTTTTGTTTTGTCCAAACGTCATGGCCAAAACGCTTAACCAAATGGGGCCTCAATAGTCAATATTACTGCGATTACACATTTCTATGACATATTAGTAAACCTTCCATTTGAAGAACATAAAAGTATTATGAATTAAATTTGACAACGGATGAAAACATGAGTTTATTTTGGGAGTATTATCTGAATACAATGTTTCTTTCTATCAAAAATATTTTAGGAATACAATTTTACAACAATTGAATTTTACAATGTTTCTTTGTTTCAGTTGTAGTTCAAATAAGCTCTCATCACAAATATATCTTGTTTAAGACCATTCTCAATGCATTTAATATCATCAGAACAAAGCTCTTTTGAAATTCCAGAAATCAGCTAACCACTAAATGCTTTTAGAACTGTATACATAAGAAATTCAGAATTACATGCTTTTAGAACTGTATACATGGATGAACTGTAGCTATAATAAGCACACATATAATTACCACTTACGGTGCAAATAATTTCAGCAGCATGGGAAACAAATAATTTTAGCAATATAAACATATTTTATTGGTAAAAAAGAGATTTCCGATGACCATAGGATTGACAACGAAAAAACCAAAAATCATTGCAAAGAGAAGCGACTAACTATGGCCGTTTGGAGGTTTGGAGATGTATTAGTGCCATGGTTTTTTCCATGGTTGATGGCCTCCCATTCCCCTATCTTAAACCTTATGAAATAACTTATTCCCAAAAATACAACCATTAAAAGTTTCGAAGCATTGATTTTAAATGATTAAAAAATCCGAAATAGGTGTGACCTAATACATCTTGCTTCCTCTACTTTCCTCTCATTCAATTGATTTTGTGGGGAAAGAAGTTGAAAATACAACCATGAAAAGTTTCAAAGCTGAGATTTTAAATGAATCAAAAAATCAAAACAGGCGTGACCATGAGCTGAAATTCAAACTACAATCGACAGATGCTCAACTTTATCCTCACAATCTGTCAAGTTTTTTTAGCCATTGAAAACTCTCCTACACCACTCATAAGAAATTGTTTTTTTTTTGAAAAATGTCTTAACAAATGGAACATTAAGCTAAGCATAATTTTGATTTAAAATCACGCTTACCAGCGAAGCGGCAATGGATTTGTGAGTTGTGCATAGCCCTCCACCACATGAAGAAGGTGTCCATTACCTCCATCCAGAGATGAGAGGTTAAATTACAGAAGACTGACAAAGCTCTACAGGAAACTGAAGATGTGGACAGGACCTCATCTCCTCCTTCACATTAGATAACTGATTCAGTTATTGAGAGGGAGCCTGCCCCATCTGTCTCAGCCCAACCAACTCAAGCTCCAACACCAATCTCTTTAGAAGTTCCAGCCACAGTTACTCCTGCTGCTACAGTGATTCCTCCTCAAACTACTCCACCTGCTGCTCTTCATCCAGACCAACAAGAAGATACTTCTCCTGCTGCTGCACCCTCAATTCCATCTGCTGCTGAAGACATTCCAGATTCTGATAATCTGACAGATGCCCAGACTCAATTCCAGATTCTGTCTACTGAATATGACATCAATAAGATGATAGAGGAGCTTTCTTCCAAAGAACCTCCTTTCTCCATTCCTGAAGATCATCCTTCTTCTACAACAACATCTCCCAAGTCTCCTCGTCCTCAAGCAGAAAAATCCCCAGAACCAGCACAGTCTCCAGAAAATCCAGAATCATCTCCTCCAGCTGATAAATCTCCTATACATGAACCTGAGAGATCTCCTGAAGATATGCATGATGAAACTCCAGTAGAAGCTGCTGAACAAAGACTTCCAAGTCTTCAATTCAACATTCCCTCTTTGCTGCACTCAGATACTGAAGAAGAGGCCAGCACTGTAAACAAAAATTTAGCCTCTACTTTTACAGTTGTTATTGAAGAAATTCTTCCATGTACTGTCCCTGCTCAGCCTCCACCATCTACTCAAAAAGAAATCTTCCCTGAAGGTACCATTCTACATAAAACTGAAGCTATGTTTGCTGATCAGAGAAAATACTTTGATGATTCTCTGAAGGTTGTCACTGATAAAATGACTGCATTAGAGAAAGAAATGAGTCGAGCATTTGCTGAAATCCAAAACAACACAAATGAATTTAAGAGACTCCTGCAGATTAGTGGAAAAGCTATAGACCACACAATTACAAGCATTGGTACTGTTATGGAGCAATCAGTCACCCTTGCTCATAATCAGATTCTACTAGACAAGAGAGCAGATGAAAGAAATTTCAAAACTTGTGAAGAAGTTGGAAAATTTAAAAAAGATGTCATCAACACCCTCTCCTTAGAAGTCAGAAAGGGAGAGGATAAAGTGAAAGAACTATTAAAAAAATAAGCTCAGTCTATGAAAAATCAATGAGAAGATCAGTTGAAAGATATTCAGACATCTGTGCTTAAAGAAATCAAAAGTACTAAGTTATAAACTTATGATGCTTCTATATGGATGCATAATCAGTTATTTCCTGAACTAGCCATGGATCCTAATGCACCTCCTCCTGCAAACCTGGATGTAAACCGACCAACATTTTCTCCACCTCCAGAATACTTTGAAGAACCAGCTCCAGATTATTTTGAAGGTCCCCCTCCCGATGTTTATGAACAGGTGTGAGAATCAGAACAAACATGTATGCCTCATCATCCTCCAGAAGTCAAGAAAGCAACAAGAAGGAAATATGGTGATGAAGTCTCAACAAGTAGATCAACTCCACATCCTGATGCTGACAAAAGGAAAAGACCTCAAGAGTTTACTGAAGTTTGGAGTCCAACCTCCAAATCTCTTATTTTGGAAACCCTGAAGCTGGTAGTTGATTTTAATGAAGACAGAAACCTTCACTATAGCCCTCAGGAATGAGAGTTATATGAAAAGTCCCTTACCAAGAGAAGAATTTATGATAGGGAATATGACAGAAATAATCGCAAGGTCCACTTAGACCTCCTAAGTATTTCCCCAAGCCATATAGTTATCAAAAGAGACAACATGAGAAGCTAGAGAGACAGGAAAAACAACATCAACAAGATCAGTAAATTAAAGATGCTGAAAGTTCTCTTTTTTGTTTGAAATTGTGAAATTTAAATTTTCTCTTGGACAAATTTCTATTTATATGAACTTCTAATTCTGCTAATCTGATTTTTACATATTACTGCATTTCTCCAAATTATCATGCTATTAGTTTCTTTATTTATTTTTCTCTTGATGTAATTTACCTTAGTGTAGAGGGTTCTGACTTCTACAAATAGGGAAAGATTGCTGGGTATTACATCCACAATAGCTCAGATTTGTATGACGTCACCCTTAAACTAAGATGAATTAAGTTTGTATTTGATGCTATTTTTAGTTAAGTGTTTACAGGACTTAATTGCTAAGTGTAGACCAATGTCAGTCTACAATGAGTCTCCAAAAACAGGACCATACAATGTAATCCCTCATTGTGTGATCCATGATGTTGACTCATATGTAGCCTCTCTATTGAGACACACTTCTTTTTCAAGCACTAAGGGCAAGAGAAAAGATGGATGCTGATTTTAATAAAAAATTAAGATTTTCTGTTTTTCAGAATTGTCTAAGTATTTTTCTCGAGTACTATATTTGTACTCGTGAAGGACTTAAGATATTTCTTGAGTTAGACTTGTCTTAATTTCGAGTGGCAGAAGTTATTCTCGAGAAAGATTAATGTTGTTCTCGATAAGGGCTTATGTACTCGAGTACTATATGACATTTCTTCTCGGGTTGTTTCTTTTCCAGACAATTATTTTTCTAAGTCTTTTCTCGAGAAGATCAAATTTATTCTCGAGAAGACTATGGTTTATTCTCGAGATGCAGAAGTTATTTCTCGAGACCCAGAGTATTTTTCTCGAGAGCCAGACATTTGTTCTCGAGATGATTATCTGTTCTTGAGTACCAAAATGATTCTTCTCGAGAACAAAAATATATTTTTCTCGAGCACTTCTTTTCGTCTCGACACTGCAGATTTCCACTTCCACATATTTTTCTGTGTTTTTCTCGAGATCCTCACTATTGTTCTCGAGAACCAGTAAGTTTCTTCTCGAGTACTATCCTTTGTCTCGAGAACAACTGTACTGTTTTTCTGAAATCTTCTAAGTCCAGACAGTCGTGAATTTCAAATGTCATTAACACGTGATTGGTCTACGCGGCTGTCATTAATTATGATTATGACCGTTAGACAAGTCCTATAAAAGGTCTTGTCAATTTCGACCAACCCTAAGAAGAATAACAAGCAGCCGCAAGATATTCTAAGTTTTTCTGAATCCCTAATTTTCTTTCCATAATCGGAAGCGCCGCTCTTCATCGCCATTCTTGCCGACTTGCTTCCGATTCAGATCGATTCAGAGAAGTTGATTCAGAGATCAAGTCATTCTACAATCTACAGATTCAATACTTGATCTTGCTGAGTCCAAAGAATTTCAGATCCAGAGATCTTGCCCATTCTTCTTCAACCATTTCTGATAAAGCCGCAAAGTTCAAGGAAGAAGAACATGCAGAAGTTTTCAAGATCTGAGATCAAATCACTGTTTGTATTTGTTTATTTCAATTTATTCTTGTAGGAGATCTTTCTCCGAGTCGTAGGAGTTTTGTTCTTCGAGTTCTCGTAGGAAGTTTTATCTTCCGAGTGTAGATCCAGTTTTTGGGATCGAGTTGTAGGAACGTTGTTCCGAGGTGTATGATTGCTTTCAATCAGAGATTAGTGGAGTACCCGAGTCTAGTGCATTACTAGATCGGTGAGTGGAAAGTGGATGTACCCAAGGTTGGAGAACTACTATAATTTTTGATGTCGTCTGTGATTGTTTGGTTAATTTTTTGTGCATCACTCGTTAATTTTTTATTTCACAAAAAGACGCACAACTCACCTATTCACCCCCCTCTAGGTGATTTAGGTAAGACAACTAAACATTTTCAAAAAGACGCACAACTTCTATCTGGTATTTGGACAGTATATGCTCTCGGCATATGATCGGAACAAGAAGCCTTCTCCAGAATTATTTTCTAGTCATAAATGGGACAAATGTCATCTTTGGAGGTTCAGATCGAGGAATTACTAAAGGCTACGATATGATTACTAACGATAATGTATTCTTCTCAGATGTGGCTTATGTTGAATGATTGGAACACAATCTCATAAGCATAGGCCAGCTCTGCGATAAAGAATACATAGTAGAATTTCATGCAGACAAGTGCTTGATAAATCAGTAGACAATTTGGAAACGATTCTATCAGGCACTCGCAGTAGAAATATATTTTGTTTAAATTTTATTTACATAGACTCTTCTACACCAGTGTGCTTTTTGGCTAAAGATAGTGCATCTCTTGGTGACCAATGACACAAGAGATTAGCACATATTAATTTCAAAACTATTAACAAATTATTTTCTCTTAATTTAGTACGTGATGACCCAAATGTCAAGTACGCTAAAGATAGAACTTGTCACGCATGTGTAAAAGGCAAGCAAATAGGGGTTACCTTTAAATGCATTATTGACAAAGACTCTAATAGATGTTTGCATCTACTTCATATGGACTTGTTCGATCCACTGCAAGTTAGAAGTTTGGGAGGTAAGGAATATACATTGGTTATTGTTGATGATTACTCACGCTTTGCGTGAGTGTTCTTTCTAAAACACATGTCAGATATTTTTGACATCTTTACTGTAACAACCCTAAATATAATAATAATAATAAATAATAATAATAAATAATAATAATAATAATAAAAGACTAAACACCTAAACCTACCCCCCCCACCCCGTTCCCTTAAAAGGAACCCGAGCCACGGTTTCCCGCAACCCAAATCCCGCAACCCGCAAAAAAAAAATCCCGATCTCGCCTCCTTCGCCCCCGTCGATCCCGCCTCCGTCTTCCGAGCGCCCGGCGGCCCTCTCCTCCGCCTCCAGTGGCCGGCAAGTCCTTCCTCTAGGCCCGGCACCTCATCCTCTTGTTTCCCCGTCGTCTCCGAAGCTCCCCTTGGTCGGCATCTTCCGCAACTCCAACTCCTCTTGGCCGACCGTCCTCTTCTTCAAGGCAGCAACCATCTCTTTCTCTTCCAAGGGGTTGACAACCACTGTCTCTCCCTCCGGCGACCTCTCCCGCTCCGTTTGGGGTTGGTGCTTGCGAGAGGGACGACTAGGGTTTCCTCCCCTCTCCTCCTTGGGCCGGGATTCGGCTTCTCTTGGGTAAGAAACTCATCTTTCCTCCTAATTTCAGTTTTCTCTCAATGTTTTAGGCTAATTTTCGCTCCCCAATCAATGTAATCACGTCAAGTCATCGTGTGTCCGTCGTTTATTCGACTAACCCAGATTTATTTGTGTTTTCCGGTGCATCTCCTCGGATTTAGGTGGTGGAATCGCTCCAAGACCTCTCCGAATTAGGGCTTTCCGCATCCAAACGCTGCCAAAATCCCCGATCCCTCGCGGTAGCCTCTTTTCCCCTCACTCTCGAGGGAGGTAAATTCCTAACTCCTTTCTTTTTGTGTAACGCTGTCACCAAATGCGTGTGCAAGTGTAGGAACCTTATTATTGCTTTGAAGTATAATTTTGATCTTGGAACAGGTTTAGCTAAAGCCGTTAACCTCGCTTGCACCTTTTAGCTGTCGCTAGCATTTTCGACGTCAGCTTAAGGCAAGTAGAGAACCCTCTCTCACTTGCAAAACTTTAGATTTAATCTGGATACCTGTCCTTTTACAATGCTTTTTTTCTACAAAGTTCTGAAATCTCATGATGTTGACATAACAAAATATGATAAGTAACCACCTAAGCCTGAATCATAAAGACAAATCCGTAGTTGTAAGCAAATCTTTGAATTGTAGCGTCTAACAGGGCATCTGTCTGCTGGCATGGTCACGGCAAGCAGGATTACTTTTTTAATAAGACTTGCACCTAGATCTGAATGTGAGCCATGTGCGTCCGCTATAGCACCTACACTTCATCGATCACGACTTACAATATTTTTTTTTACATTAGACTGTACTCCGGAGTAGGCTAATCTTTCAGAAATGTCTGTTTGACCTGTTTTTTTTTTGATATGTTTGGTTGCTTCGTACAAGATAGATCAGTACTCGAATATATCTGTTTGTTTTGCTCACATTTTAATTAATAAATTTGCTTCTGTTTAAATCTTAAGTTGTAAGACATTTTTCTTCTGTCTTGAATTTGCCTTAGGTTTCGTGACTGCGCCGCCTGCCCCCTGAGCTACCTCTCGTTCAGCTGCAGTTTTGCTTGGAGGTTTTTCCCTTTGTAGTTTCTTGTATCAGGTTTTATGAATCATTTACTGTCTATTCGTTTATCATGTACTAGTTATGGTAAGACATTTTCCTTTGAATCATGGACAGCTCCTAGGATGTATCTGATGTACTAATCGTTTTATTTTATGACATTACATGTACTTCTAATTCACCACTGTGTGTAGCATTAAAGTTTTTTTTCAAGAAAATACATGTGCATTAATTTTCACTGTTTTAAAATCCTGAACGCTTTCGCATATACTTTTTGTAAAAATAAAAATCATAATATTTTTAAACAAAACAACTATTTAAATTTCAGATTTCTTTTCTCTGTATCCGCCTTAGCAGACATGGTTTCTTTTCATCCATGCCTGTGGCATCACGGCCCGCCCAAAGCGCACTCTGACTTTCGTCGAGACGGGTCGTGACAGTTGGTATCAGAGCGAGGTTTGCTCAAAAAAAAAGAAGTATTTTGAAATTTATCAAACATTTTAAATGTTATTATGTACATACAGGAACACGCATCATATCTCACTCACCTTGTCATTATTTGTTGTTTGCGACTGAAACATTGCACACACTCACTCATAATCATGAGTAGTATGCACACGAATGTTAAGGGGTTATGGGCAAACTTAACATTTTTGTGCATATGAATTTCCACTAGTGTATACACCGCTTGCGAATATTAAATTGTATGGGCGGTTTAATATTCTCAAGTGCGATGACATTAGAATCATAATATGCATGCCATGTTAAGTGATATGGGCGCTTAACATGACATGTGTATCCATTCATGAACATTCGTAGGAATGCATTTTAGACATAATTGCATCGCATGCATAACATGACTCATTACACAAATGTTAAGTCAAGAACAACAGATGATGATTGTACACACATAGATTTTAAAAAAAAAAAAAATTGTTTGACATTGCATGTGAGTTTTTGTCATTTTAACATGAGCATTACCTAGAGTTGTCCAATGAAAATGTTGTAACTAGTATATGATTTGTGCATTCGACAGTATCAAAATTCTAGAACCTGTTGTTCCGTAATCTTCTATGATTAACGTAACTGTCTCTGTTAATCGATTTCTTTGTGTTCCTGATTAGATGGCCCCTAAGAGATCTCAGCGCAAGAAGGCTACCCCTCCCGCCGGGTCAGCTCATGAAGACGCCACTGCCCAGCTGTTGAGGCAGATTCTCGAGCGTCTCACTCGCTTAGAGGAAGATCGTCAAACTCCTGACACAGCTCCTGATTCTGGCAGTGCAGGGACAGCTGGAGTCACTGCTACCGCCGCTCTTGGAACCACCCCTCTTGCACCTGGTTCAGGAACGGGCTTGCGTACTGACACCCTGGTGGTCCCGCTCGTGCCAGGTCTAGTTGCTCCTCCTGTAGCGATGACAGATACGCTGATGTTCAAGAGGCTGAATCCGCCGTCCTTCAATGGTAGTCGTGATTTCTTCGTCATTTCAGAATGGCTCTCCCAGATGGAAAAGCACTTCGAGTATGCCGGTGTCCCTGAGGCACAAAAGGTTCATCTTGCGGCCTACCAGCTGACCGAGGATGCATACACCTGGTGGCTTCAGCGCCGCAGTCTCCCCAATTCTTCCGCTATGACCTGGGAACAGTTCAAGAATACGCTCATGGAAAAGTTTCTTTCGTCCGTGGAGCGAGACAAGTTAGCTGAGAGGTTCCTGTCCCTTCAGCAGCCCGGCAGGACCGTGACTGAATATGAGATAGAGTTCTCTCGCCTATCTCTCCTTGCCGCAGAGTTCGTGCCCGATGAGTCTAAGAAGATCAGTCGATTCGTGAAGGGCCTCCGACATGACTTCCGCCAGCATGTGGTAGCCCACGGCGCCACCACCTACGCCGAGACTGTTGGGGCCGCCTTGAAGGTTGAGGCTATAGAGTTGGACCGCACTGCCAAGAAAGTTCAGCATGGTACGGGCAACGCCGCTGCACCTGACCACAAGCGTAAGAGTGCTCCACCGCAGGAGCAAGGTCCCAAGTCACAGGAGGTGTGCGCCTACTGCCATAAAGTTGGCCATACCATTCTAGTCTGCCGCTCCCTCCTGAAGAAGCAGAAGATGACTGTGCCCGCACAACAACCCCGAGTTACGCTTTCCTCTGCCTCCTCCGTCTGTACTTACTGCAAGAAGTCGGGTCACATGGTGGGAGATTGTCGCTGCAAGATGAATACCTGCTTCAGATGTGGGCAGTTTGGACATCAGATTAAAGATTGTCCCGTGAAGGAAAGTCCGATCCCCGCTCAGCCTTTGCAGGCTATTTATGGTGCCCAAGATAAGGGCAAAGCTGTGCTGAACGTTACCACTCAGGGCGAGGCGCTCGCATCTACCTCTGTCATCTCTGGTATGTTTTATGTAAAGTTTATTTTGTTAATTTCCTGTATTTTTTTTCTTTCTTTTTCTTTCATTTGCTGCTTTAGTATCTGATAATCTTGAATGTGCCCGTAATGTTCTTTTCTAGGGAGTTTTAGGGTCAAGAACAAGTGGATGCAGATCCTATTCGATTCTGGGGCATCTCACTCTTTTATAGCACGTCATATCGTGGATCTCCATAGTTGGCCTACTTCGCCACTCGAAATTCCTTTCGAGATCTCTGTGCCCGGTCATGTGCACCTTTCTAGCAGAGGTATTTGCAATTGTCCAATCCTGCTTGGCGAATTGCAAGTCTTCGCCGACCTCATAGTCCTGGATATGACAGAATTTGACGTAATCTTGGGTATGAACTGGCTGGTCGCGTATCGAGCAAAGCTGGATTGTGTGGCAAAGAGGGTCAATCTCAGTATCGATGGGAAGGACTTCAGCGTACATGTTCAGACCACCCGTAGCCACCTGAAGGTAATTTCTGCTGTGCGCGCCTCTCGACTTCTTAGCCAGGGATGTTTTGCTTGCTTTGTTTATGCTTCACATTCAGATGCTGTCATACCGCAACTTGGGTCTATCCCTATTGCTTCCAAATTCCCCGACGTGTTCCCCGCCGAGTTACCTGGAATGCCTCCTGTTCGTGAAGTAGAGTTCTCCATCGATGTAGAGCCTGGAACGCGCCCCATATCTAAAGCGCCATACCGCATGGCACCGCGAGAACTGGATGAGCTTAGGTCGCAATTGGATGAGTTGCTTGAGCGTGGGTATATTCGTCCCAGCTCTTCTCCTTGGGGAGCTCCCGTTCTCTTCGTTAAAAAGAAAGACGGATCCATGAGACTGTGCATCGACTATCGGGATCTGAACAAAGTAACCATCAAGAATAAGTACCCCCTCCCGCGCGTGGATGACCTATTTGATCAGCTCAAAGACAGTACCGTCTTCTCCAAAATAGATCTCAGGTCGGGTTACCATCAGTTGAAGATCAAGGAATCCGACATCCCCAGGACAGCCTTCCGGACTCGGTACGGACACTTTGAATTTTTGGTGATGTCTTTTGGGTTGACTAACGCCCCTTCTGCTTTCATGGATATGATGAACCGTGTCTTCCGCGACTACCTGGATAAGTTCATCATTGTTTTCATTGATGATATCTTGGTCTACTCAAAGACTCGTGAGGAGCATGCAACCCATCTTAAACTCACTCTCTCCACTCTTCGTCAACACCAGCTCTATGCCAAATTGGCAAAATGTGAGTTCTGGCTGGATCGTGTTGCTTTTCTGGGGCATGTCATTTCAGGCGATGGACTTTCCGTTGATCCTGTCAAGGTCTCCGCGGTTATGGACTGGAAGCAGCCTTCTACCCCTACTGAGATTCGCAGTTTCCTTGGTTTGGCGGGCTATTACCGGCGTTTCGTCAAGGACTTCTCCTCTCTTGCTGCTCCCCTGACACAATTGACCCAAAAACATGCCCGATTCGAGTGGTCAGATCAATGTGAGCAGGCCTTTTCTGAATTGAAGCAACGTTTGTGTTTAGCGCCAGTTTTAGCTCTTCCTTCAGAGGGGTTGGACTTTTCAGTTTATACCGATGCTTCCGGAGTGGGCTTGGGCTGTGTCCTGATGCAAGAAGATCGTGTTATTGCTTATGGGTCGAGACAGTTGAAGACCCATGAACGCAACTACCCCACTCATGATCTGTAGTTCGCTGCTGTGGTGTTTGCCTTGAAACTTTGGCGTCACTACCTCTATGGCGTGAAGTGTCACTTCTTCACTGACCATCAGAGTTTGAAATATATTTTCGTTCAGAAGGATCTCAATCTTCGTCAGAGGCGATGGCTAGAATTCATAGCAGATTATGACCTGCAGCTCACCTATGTGCCTGGGAAGGCCAATTCAGTGGCGGATGCTTTGAGTCGTCAAGCTTCAGTTGCCACCTGTGCACCCATGTCAGCTTCTCTCGCGGCCCTGATTGATGACCTCGAGCGGATGGACATATCCTTCTCACCTGGAGGCCAAGGAGAGGTCTCTAGTCCATTATGGGTAGAACATGTGAAGGATCTGCAACCATCTGACCCCGCGCTCCAGCGCATTCGCCGACAGGTTGAACTTGGTACTCTTCCGGATTTCTCTATCTCTGACGATGTTCTACGTTTCCGAGGTCGCTT
This sequence comes from Platanthera guangdongensis, assembly GCA_039583875.1. NCBI lineage: Eukaryota > Viridiplantae > Streptophyta > Magnoliopsida > Asparagales > Orchidaceae > Platanthera > Platanthera guangdongensis. Next base: position 1,910,399 of record CM077154.1, on the reverse strand, counting down.
ATGTATCCCCGATGTCCCTGAGTTACTGGATAGTATTTGTCGAGAAGCTCACGAGTCCCGCACATCTGGCCATCCTGGCAACAACAAGATGTATCATGACCTGAAACAGATCGTGTGGTGGCCTGGTATGAAGAATTATATTGCACGCTTCATCTCTCGATGTCTGACATGCCAGAAGGTGAAAGTTCAGCGTCAGCGTCCTGGTGGACTTTTGCAGCCTCTGCCTATCCCTGAGTGGAAGTGGGAAGATATCTCTATGGACTTCATCACGGGTTTGCCCCGCACTCTGAGGGGACATGATGCGATTTGGGTCATAGTAGACCGCCTGACTAAAGTGGCCCATTTCATCCCGTATAAGGAGGGTCATTCCACCGAGAAGATGACCCGGATTTATGTTTCTGAGATCGTTAGGCTCCATGGGATTCCTCTGCGGATTGTTTCTGATCGCGACTCGAGATTTGTATCACACTTCTGGAAGGGATTTCAGCAAGCTTTGGGCACAGATCTCAACCTGAGTACCGCGTATCATCCGACGACCGATGGCCAGACTGAGAGAGTTAATCAGATTCTTGAAGATATGCTACGGTGTTATATTTTGGACCACAAGGGAGCTTGGGATGATCATCTACCCTTGGTTGAATTCGCCTACAACAACAGCTATCAAGAGAGTCTCAAGATGGCTCCCTTCGAAGCATTGTACGGGCGTCGCTGTAGGACCCCGCTTTACTGGTCAGAGGTTGGCGAGAAGGTGGTATTGGGTCCAGAGTTACTTCAGGAAATGGAAGAAGCCACCAAGAAGACTCGTTTTCAGCTCAGTCGTGCCATTGAGAGGCAGAGAAAGTATGCAAATCAGCGCCGCCGTCCGTTAGAGTTTGCTGTGGGCGATCAGGTGTTCCTGAAGGTTTCCCCTACTCCTGGGGTGAAACGGTTCGGTCGCCATCATAAGCTCAGCCCAAGGTTCGTGGGACCGTACTCCATTTCAGAGCGTGTTGGAGGATCCGCCTATCGTCTGGAGCTACCTACTTCTTTGGCCGGTGTCCATGACGTCTTTCATGTTAGCCAGCTTCGGAAATATATCCACGATCCAAATCGTGTTCTTGAAGAAGTTCCAGTGATCCCTGAAGCCAATCTGTCTTATCCGATCGAGCCTTCGAGGATCGTCGAATTTCAAGAACGCAAGCTTCGCAAGAGAACCATTCCGATGGTGAAGGTACTTTGGCTGCATGGCAAGTCCGAGGAGTACACTTGGAAACTTGAATCTGATATGCGCAGCAAGTATCCACAACTCTTCTCTTGATCTTGGTACGTCTTTTAGTCTTACTTCCTCGTTATTTCAACATCCTTCATAGTTAGCTTTCATGCGTTAATCTGCAAACTTCTGTTTGAAGTATATGTCATCTGAAACTTCGTTGTTTAGTCTCGTTCAGAGAGTTCTCATGCAAGTTTCGGGACGAAACTTACTAAGTAGGGGAGAATGTAACAACCCTAAATATAATAATAATAATAAATAATAATAATAATAAATAATAATAATAATAAAAAAAGACTAAACACCTAAACCTACCCCCCCCCCCCACCCCGTTCCCTTAAAAGGAACCCGAGCCACGGTTTCCCGCAACCCAAATCCCGCAACCCGCAAAAAAAAATCCCGATCTCGCCTCCTTCGCCCCCGTCGATCCCGCCTCCGTCTTCCGAGCGCCCGACGGCCCTCTCCTCCGCCTCCAGTGGTCGGCAAGTCCTTCCTCTAGGCCCGACACCTCATCCTCTTGTTTCCCCGTCGTCTCCGAAGCTCCCCTTGGTCGGCATCTTCCGCAACTCCAACTCCTCTTGGCCGACCGTCCTCTTCTTCAAGGCAGCAACCATCTCTTTCTCTTCCAAGGGGTTGACAACCACTGTCTCTCCCTCCGGCGACCTCTCCCGCTCCGTTTGGGGTTGGTGCTTGCGAGAGGGACGACTAGGGTTTCCTCCCCTCTCCTCCTTGGGCCGGGATTCGGCTTCTCTTGGGTAAGAAACTCATCTTTCCTCCTAATTTCAGTTTTCTCTCAATGTTTTAGGCTAATTTTCGCTCCCCAATCAATGTAATCACGTCAAGTCATCGTGTGTTCGTCGTTTATTCGACTAACCCAGATTTATTTGTGTTTTCCGGTGCATCTCCTCGGATTTAGGTGGTGGAATCGCTCCAAGACCTCTCCGAATTAGGGATTTCCGCATCCAAACGCTGCCAAAATCCCCGATCCCTCGCGGTAGCCTCTTTTCCCCTCACTCTCGAGGGAGGTAAATTCCTAACTCCTTTCTTTTTGTGTAACGCTGTCACCAAATGCGTGTGCAAGTGTAGGAACCTTATTATTGCTTTGAAGTATAATTTTGATCTTGGAACAGGTTTAGCTAAAGCCGTTAACCTCGCTTGCACCTTTTAGCTGTCGCTAGCATTTTCGACGTCAGCTTAAGGCAAGTAGAGAACCCTCTCTCACTTGCAAAACTTTAGATTTAATCTGGATACCTGTTCTTTTACAATGTTTTTTTTTTCTACAAAGTTCTGAAATCTCATGATGATGACATAACAAAATATGATAAGTAACCACCTAAGCCTGAATCATAAAGACAAATCCGTAGTTGTAAGCAAATCTTTGAATTGTAGCGTCTAACAGGGCATCTGTCTGCTGGCATGGTCACGGCAAGCAGGATTACTTTTCTAATAAGACTTGCACCTAGATCTGAATGTGAGCCATGTGCGCCCGCTATAGCACCTACACTTCATCGATCACGACTTACAACATTTTTTTTACATTAGACTGTACTCCGGAGTAGGCTAATCTTTCAGAAATGTCTGTTTGACCTGTTTTTTTTTGATATGTTTGGTTGCTTCGTACAAGATAGATCAGTACTCGAATATATCTGTTTGTTTTGCTCACATTTTAATTAATAAATTTGCTTCTGTTTAAATCTTAAGTTCTAAGGCATTTTTCTTCTGTCTTGAATTTGCCTTAGGTTTCGTGACTGCGCCGCCTGCCCCCTGAGCTACCTCTCGTTCAGCTGCAGTTTTGCTTGGAGGTTTTTCCCTTTGTAGTTTCTTGTATCAGGTTTTATGAATCATTTACTGTCTATTCGTTTATCATGTACTAGTTATGGTAAGACATTTTCCTTTGAATCATGGACAGCTCCTAGGATGTATCTGATGTACTAATCGTTTTATTTTATGACATTACATGTACTTCTAATTCACCACTGTGTGTAGCATTAAAGTTTTTTTTCAAGAAAATACATGTGCATTAATTTTCACTGTTTTAAAATCCTGAACGCTTTCGCATATACTTTTTGTAAAAATAAAAATCATAATATTTTTAAACAAAACAACTATTTAAATTTCAGATTTCTTTTCTCTGTATCCGCCTTAGCAGACATGGTTTCTTTTCGTCCATGCCTGTGACATCACGACCCGCCCGAAGCGCACTCTGACTTTCGTCGAGACGGGTCGTGACATTTACTAGTTTTGTCAGGCAGGTCCAGAATGAATACAACTGTTCCGTAGTCAAAATCAGAAGTGACAATGGAACAGAGTTCAAGTCTGGGGCCATGACAGAATTTTGTGAAAGCCTAAATATCTTTCATGAGTTTTCCTCTCCTCGTACTGCTCAACAGAACGGAGTAGCTGAGAGAAAGAATAGAACACTCATAGAGGCCTGCAGGAGCATGTTGAGTGATGTCTCACTACCAGAATATTTCTGGGCTGAAGCCGTCAACACTGCATGCCACGTGCAAAATCGAGCACTCATAAACAAGAACCATGATAAGACACCTTACGAACTACTAAATGGCAGGATGCCGACTATCTCATATTTTAGAATCTTTGGATGTAAGTGCTTCGTCCTTAACAATGGTAAGTATAGCACTATCAAATTTAGTGAAAAAAGTTTTGAAGCTATTTTTGTAGGGTATAGTAGCCATAGTAAGACATATAAGATTTTTAATAAGAAAACCCTGGTTGTAGAAGAATCTATTCATGTTGTATTTAATGAGACGAACTTGCTGCAATGCAATTCTTTAAGTGTGTTTATTGAAAATGCAGGTTCACAGCTCAAAGAATTAAACTTGGATTAGCCAACTGAAGGAAAAGATGAAAAGTTCATTATGATCACCACTCCAACCCCAATTGAAGAGGTTGATGATCAAGATGAAGAAACCATTCAAGTTGATGAAGTCACTCCTGTGGTTGAAGAAGCTTCAGATGCAAGGACCTTAGAGCTCAGACACTTGAAGGATCACCCAATGGACCAAATCATAGGAGATCCCCGAGATGGTGTCTGAACTCGTAGAGGTACAACTAATGAGAATTTATATTTGAGTTTTCTATCACAGGTTGAACCGAAGAAGTTTGAGAAAGCAAACTCAGACATATCATGGATAATGACAATGGAAAAAGAATTGAATCAGTTCAAGCGTTGCCAAGTCTGGAAGCTTGTTCCAAGACCCAAAGGTAAAAATGTCATCGGGACAAAGTGAGTCTACTGGAGCAAGATGGACGAGGATGAGACAATAATAAAGAATAAGGTCAGACTCGTCGCCAAAGGATAGAGACAAGAAGAATGAATCGACTTCGACCAGACATATGCTCTAGTGGCAAGGCTGGAGGCAATCAGGTTGTTCCTAGCATATGCTGCATATAAGGGCTTCACTGTCTATCAGATGGAAGTGAAGTCTGCCTTCCTTAATGGTGACATAAAGGAAGAAGTGTATGTGGAACAACCTATAGGTTTTGTTGATTCTAACTTTTCTGATCATGTCTATCTTTTTTTAAAAGCATTATATGGTTTAAAACAAACTCCTCGAGCTTGGTACGAGACGCTATCTAACTTTCTTCTTGAGAACAAGTTCACAAGAGGAAAGACAGATAAAACATTATTTCTTAGGGAAATAAAAGGTAAGATTTTGCTAGTGCAAATCTATGTCGATGACATCATTTTCGGCTCTACTGACGACAACCTCTGTAAAAAGTTTTTCAAACTTATGCAAGGGAAGTTCGAAATGAGCAGTATGAGAGAGCTAAAGTATTTCTTAGCACTTCAGGTGAAACAATCTGAAGATGGAATTTTCATCTCTCAGATGAAATTCACCAAGGAGTTGATTAAGAAATTCGGAATGGATAACGCAACCTCTATGAGGACTACAATGAGTTCAACTATGTCTCTGGACAAGGATGATAAAGGGAAACCTTTCGATGAAACTAAATACAAAAGCATAATTGGATCTTTTCTTTACCTTATTACTAGTAGACCAGATATAATGTTTTCAACATATGTGTGTGATAGATTTCAAGTGAACTCTAATGAATCTCATTATGATGCTGCAAAGCGGATTTTGAGATACCTTAAAGGTACACCAAATCTTGGTTTATGGTACCAAAGAAGTAATGACAGCGAACTAATTGATTTCTCAGATGCAGATTTTGCAGGAAGTAAAGATGATAGAAAAAACACTTGCGGGACTTGCCAATTCCTTGGAAGGAGGCTCATATCATGGAGCAGCAAAAAGTAGAATTGGTTCGCAATCTCAACGACCGAGTCAGAATATATTTCTGCCGGCAGTTGTTGTGCACAATTGCTGTGGATAAAGAACCAGCTTGAAGATTACAACCTGCAAGTCCAAACAATTCCTTTGTTTTGCGACTCCTCCAGTGCAGTTGCAATAGCCAACAATCCAGTCTCTCACAGCCGGACAAACACATAAAGCTGTGATACCATTTCATCCGGGAGCATGTGGAGCACGGGGACATAGATCTACAATATGTCTCAACTGACAGGCAAATTACAGATATTTTCACGAAACCATTGGACGAGGCCAAGTTCTTGTTTTTCAAAACAGAACTTGGCATGCTCAACAAGGATGAAGAAGAATGAAGACAAAGGTGACAGGCAAGATCAAGATCTGGTTTTACTTCAAACATCAGAAAATTTCAGAATTTGGACTTCATTTCTCGAGTACAACACTTGTACTCGAGAACAGCTGACTTGCCTCTCGAGAACAGCAGTCTTGCCTCTCGAGAACAGCAGACCTACTTCTCGAGACTAAATATTCTACTCGAGAACAAGGAGTACTCTACTCGAGAACATGACTCATTCTACTCGAGACCAACGCATATTATACTCGAGTGCTGTCAGACTTATTCTCGAGAACAACTAGCCCTCTCGAGAAATATGGTGTCAATTTTTTTCTTCAAGTTCAATTTTTCATATCGGCACCCAGACGCTTAATCGCCTCATTCCAGGTACTTTTAATGTTTATTTATATGTTTTATCATCAAAATTAGAGGTAACTATAAATAGAAATAAGTTCAAGAAATTTTTATTCTCGATTTCAAAACCCTTCCTCTCGAGAAATGCTGTTTTGTCTTCCTCCGTCTCCGCCATCTACCGCAAGCCAGTTTTCTCATTCGCCTGCCAGCCAAGATCGATTTCTAGACATTCATGTCTTCGTCTTCAAAGCTTGGGATCGAAAGCAAGTCGGCAAGAATGGCGATGAAGAACGACGCTTCCGATTATGGAAAGAAAATTAGGGATTCAAAAAAACTTAGAATATCTTGCGGCTGCTTGTTATTCTTCTTAGGGTTGGTCGAAATTGACAAGACCTTTTATAGAACTTGTCTAACGATCATAATCATAATTAATGATAGCCACGTGGACTAATCACGCGCTAATGACATTTGAAATTCACGACTGTCTGGACTTAGAAGATTTCAGAAAAACAGTACAGATGTTCTCGAGACAAAGGATAGTACGCGAGAAGAAACTTACTGGTTCTCGAGAACAACAGTGAGGATCTCGAGAAAAACACAGAAAAATATGTGGAGGTGGAAATCTGCAGTGTCAAAATGAAAAGAAGTGCTCGAGAAAAATATACTTTTGTTCTCGAGAAGAATCATCTTGGTACTCGAGAATAGATAATCATTTCGAGAACAAATGTCTGGCTCTCGAGAAAAATACTCTGGGTCTCGAGAAATAACTTCTGCATCTCGAGAACAAACCATAGTATTCTCGAGAATAAATTTGGTCTTCTCGAGAAAAAGACTTAGAAAAATAATTGTCTGGAAAAGAAACAACCCGAGAAGAAATGTCATATAGTACTCGAGTACATAAGCCCTTCTCGAGAACAACATTAATCTTTCTCGAGAACAACTTCTGCCACTCGAAATTAAGACAAGTCTAACTCAAGAAATATCTTAAGTCCTTCTCGAGTACAAATATAGTACTCGAGAAAAATACTTAGACAATTCTGAAAAATTGAAAATCTTAATTCTTTATTAAAATCAGCATACATCTTTTCTCTTGCCCTTAGTGCTTGAAAAAGAAGTGTGTCCCAATAGAGAGGCTATACATGAGTCAACACCATGGATCACACAATGAAGGATTACATTGTATGGTACTGTGTTTGGACACTCATTGTAAACTGACATTGATCTACACTTAGCAATTTAGTCCTGTAAACACTTAACTAAAAATAGCATCAAATACAAACTTAATTCATCTTAGTTTAAGGGTGACTTCATACAAATCTGGGCTTTTGTGGATGCAATACCCAACAGATTTGGACAGAGAAGAGTGAATTCAGAGGCCGAACAACGACCGATCAAAGGCTGAGCTTCCGTGCCAAATCAGAGGCGGAACAAACGATGGATTTGGACTGTGAGCGTGAGCTTCTGTGGGGAAAGAAGTTGATGATTTGCAAGATCAAGAAACAATCGAGCATGAAAAAGATGACTTGCAAGATCTGTAGAGAGAAATGGAAGCATACCTGGTGAGGGAGAGAAGAGCGAGCGTGAACGTGAACGTGGTGACAGTGCAGGAGATTAGAGGCTCTGCCACTTCTTTAGCTCTCAGTGGAATAGATGAAGGCCTGTTGTTGCGCGGGAGGAGGTTTCCTGCATTTTTCGGCCTGCGCGGACAATAGGAGTAGATGTGCGGGAGAGCACTACCGCTGTACTTTTGGCAGAATAGATGGACGATTGACGGGGGCGCGGGTACAACTGGCGGCATGTGTTAAAGTCGGGGGAACATTTGTCAAATGACATAGTTCACAATTCTAGCAAGAACGAATTTACGTCAAAGGAAAAATCGGATCATGAAACAATCTTTATTCATGTCTTGCAACCAAACATGCATAAGAAGCAAAATTCAATAACACAAAAAACTAGTTAGTTAGCTTCATACTTTGCAGGTTCAAGTATTCACAAGTGGTAAAATTACTATGCATCGTTTTTGAGATAACAAATATACATCTAGATTAAACTATTCTAAGACACGATTATCTTACAAGTAAACATGTGTACGATCCTAACATTATATAAAACACAAATCATCTGCTTGCTAAAAAGAAATATTAACAATTATAATTATGACATTTGTTGCTCATGCCTCAGAATCTATCATTCTTCCAATTACATGTCAAATGAGAAAATCATTCATTTAAGTGAATATCTAAATAAAAATCATTCACGATCACAACCAATACAATTTCAAACGTATTAAACCCTAAACTATTAACTTGTCAGATTAGACATTCAAGATTTAAATTCATTTGACAGATCAAATTTTTAATAGTGAAGTCATATAATTATAAGAATAGACGCATTAATTTAAGCTCAATGTTTGCAAGAGAGAGAGAGATTTCTGCACTTGCCTTACGTAAGGCTGAATCAGACGGTGTCGACTAATTGACGCAAACAAATTTAACAGCCTTATTTAAACCTGTTCAAGGGTAACCATGAATGATATTTGACATAAAATAAATTTCTATGTTGGGACAAGCATTTAACGGCCCAAAAATCTAAACAAAAAGGGGGTTTAACAAATTTACCTCCCTCAAAAGTGAGGGGAGAGGAGATACCACAAAAAATCAGAGATTTAGCGGTGCTTTGGCTAGGAGAAACCCTAAATTGGAAGGAGTTTAACCTGGATCAACATAAATCCGCAATTTGGAGCACAAAACTTTTCGAGGATTCAAAGAAAAATCTGAATAAGGCGATTGAAGGGAAAACCTTATCAAAAGGGGCCAAATTCGAGCCCAAGGAGTAGAGAGAAGGAAACCCTAGTTGTCCCTCTCGCAAATCCCCGGCCAAGACGAAGAAGGGGAGAGATTAGGGCTGTCGGAGGAAGAGGTTACCTGCCCTTGAAGAAAAACCAGAATCACACCAGAAACATAACTCCATTCCCCGTTTTTCTTCCATTTTTGACGACGTCATCCGCGTGCATTTTGAGAAACACCAGAAGGTGGTGTTAATGTTTTGCCAGAGGAAAGGAACTTGTCTGAAGGCACGTCTCCTGTCACACGGTTTGTGATCTTCTGACGAACTGCCAACGACTGTTCTGCCAGGGAGAACACCTCTTGCAATGTCTTAGGTTGAAACTTTCGAATAGCGTAACTCAATTCCTCTCGGAGTTTGACCAGACAAAAAACTAATCACATATTCCTCAAGAATGACAACCCTATTTAGCAACACATCAAACTCATCCAAATATATTTGAAATGATGAAGTTTGACGCAAATTCTTTAGCTTTTCCATGGGATCTTAAAAAAGATGCGAACCAAACAATTCTGAAGTGCTGAGCTATACTCGCTCCAACTGGGCCAATGTCGCGTAAGACGGGAATTGATGAATGCTTGATGCCAATAAAGAGCCTTGCCCTCCAAATGCATCGATTCCATTTTCACCTTCATGTCCTCCGACGTATCATTGAGCTCAAAAAATTGGTCACACTTGTAAAGCCACTCAGTCATGGCATCACCCCCAAAACGCGGAAATTCAATACGGGGCAATCTGGTTGCTAGAGTATGAGGTACCTGAGACCCTCCTTTGTTGAACACATCAGAAGGCGGCCCCCCGCCGAAAGATGGATCAAGCAACACCCCTTATGTGTCGGTTCCTTCCTGTTGTCTACATAACTCGGAGAACATTGTCCTCATCTCCTCTATTGATTTGAGATGTTGCTCTTGTAAACTCAAGTTAGAATTATTGTGTTGCTCCTCCAAAGAATGAAGAGAACAAACCATAGCATCCTGCAGCGCACGTATCGTCTCCAAATCAGTTTGCCACTTCGCTGTTTTGGATGAATCCTTTGGAGGCATGGCGAGCATGACCAAGATTCGTTGGCTCTGATACCTTGATGAGATCCAAAACAATCTAGTGCAAATTCTAATCAAGAATCACAACACAACAAGGATCTCAAAAGTTCATCAGTCGTTGTATTCGATCTAAAAACAAGGAAAATGAAGAATCACAATTAATCTTTCACCTAAGAGGATCACCCTCTGAACAGCGGGACGGGAGCAAGAACTGGATGCAATCCAATTCGCTACAACAAAAATTCACTCAGGAAAATTGCCTACCTGTCTCCCTACGCGCGCCCAGTTTATAGCTCAAACAAATAGAATACTAGAAGGAAATGAAAAAAATTCCCTTAGCCTTTATTCAAAGTAAAAGAAGCATTCCCGCCTTCCTGTCCATTTTCCCTTGCTGCCACGTATATCTCCCAATGATTAGCTGTCACGCACGTCCCTGCTGCCACCTGGCTTTGCTGATTGGATCGCATCACAACACAAAAGTGACAGTGAAAAGAGTATAATACCTCAAGATAACCTACCATGACAACACTCTTCTAAACAATATAAAACATGAATAAAATAGAAATCAAGAATCGTTTTCAATTGCAATTCCTTGAGCTACTAGCATTTCATCTTCCTTTTGAAATGGTACTTAGCATGGTGCATTGAATTAACAATGTTAGTTTGAATAGGATAACACAAGTACATTAACTACTAGTGTCTGATGGATCCCGAACAGTTGTCGGAGAACAACAATGAAATGCGCTTCAAGATTCACCCAAAAACACACTAATAATTTCAATGAAAACAGTACCTGACAAATACGAGATCCTTGCTCAGAACGAACCAACACCCAAACTGAAATCACAAACACTAGAGTCACATACAACCAGGAAAACAGCCCTAAGAGGAATGGTTACCTCTGAACGGACAACACTCGTACACGGGAGGAAGCTCCTCCGATGAACGCCGGGAATGGGGGCACCAGCCGCACAAAACAGATATCAAAAACAGCACACAAAACCTAAGGGTTACAAGGCTATAAATATACTAACACACTTGACTAAAATACCCTTACTAAACTTCCCGCCAAAGCCATCGCAGTCCTCTACCGGTCCGGTTCGCCTTTTCCTGCTGTTTCCGTGCGAGAACGCATCAGTGTCTCCAATGAAATCCATTATTGCAAGCATCATCCTTTGACTTGCCCTACTATTTTCTTTCCACTGGCACTGGATAGGCTCAACTAGGCTTTCATAGGTTATTCTGTCAAGCTTATGTTACAGATATGATATTTAAAAGATAAATATGAAGACTAGCATCACAATCATAATCACAAGGACTAATTGACAATCACCAATTTCCTACACGTAAAATCATTTCCCAAAATAATATTGAAGAGCTGCACCCCAAAACTTGCCATTTATTTTTTAGTGGTGGGCAAACATAAAGCACATCACTGCTCATTGATCTTTTCTTTCCTTCCATTATTTTATTCTACCACTACCCAACATCAAATAATATAAAAAATGCACATTGCAAACGTCCAAAACATGTTCCCCAAAAATTTTTTACTATATTCCCAATCATTCATTAGGAACAAAATAATGAAACCTAGGAAGCACCGGTACGGGTACGGGTACCGGGTACGATACGTATCCGGTACGGCGGTACGACAAATTTTAAAAAACAAGGATACGGGTACGGTAGGATACGTTGTATTAAATATAATAATTATATATTTATATATCACAAATGCAATTATATAACATGAACATTTAAAATTTAACATGAAGTTCTTACAATTGCATTTCTCCCCTTTCCATAGCATCTGGGAACTCTGGACTGAATCAGTCCAGAATCTGGACTGAATCAGTCCAGGAATTCTGGACTGATTCAGTCCAGGATTCTGGACTGAATCAGTCCAGATTAATCTGGACTGATTCAGTCCAGGAACTCTGGACTGATCAGTCCAGGAACTCTGGACTGAATCAGTCCAGAATCTGGACTGATTCAGTCCAGAAATCTGGACTGATCAGTCCAGATTTCTGGACTGATTCAGTCCAGGATCCTGGACTGATTCAGTCCAGGATCCTGGACTGGAATGTCCAGATTTCTGGACTGAATCCTGGACATTCCAGTCCAGGATTCAGTCCTGGACATTTCAGTCCAGGATGAGGATTTAGGGCCTTAGGGGTTAATGATGTACAGCAGTGCGACGGGAGACGGGAGCAGCAGTGCGACGGGAGACGGGAGCAGCAGTGCGACGGGAGACGGGAGCAGCAGTGCGACGGGAGACGGGAGCAGCAGTGCGACGGGAGACGGGAGCAGCAGCAGTGCGACGGGAGACGGGAGCAGCAGCAGTGCGACGGGAGACGGGAGCAGCAGTGCGACGGGAGACGGGAGCAGCAGCAGTGCGACGGGAGACGGGAGCAGCAGCAGTGCGACGGGAGACGGGAGCAGCAGCAGTGCGACGGGAGACGGGATAATAAAAGCCCTAGAACCGCGAATCGCGCCTAAAACAGTGAATCGCGCCGTTCGGTACGCGTATCCGTACCGGAAACGTACCCGGTACGGGTACGGCTCTATTTTTGGCGTATCCGTGCTTCGTAGAATGAAACATGTTTACTCGTTCTGATAATGGAAAAGGTAAATTAGGCTCTAGATAACAAGATGTGAGTGACAAATAAATTCATGAATGCTCAGGAAGAGGAGCTAGAAAATAATTGTAGGTATTGGGCAAAATAAGGCTCAAGCTTTTCAAAGATGGCCTACATCATTTCCTAATCGAAGTGCTAATCACAAATCCTTCATCACTTCTCATTTAACTGAATATTTTTTAACATCATTGCCTATCATGCATCAAGAGACACAACCAAGTGAAATTATTGCATCCCTTCACCCTTGAGCTTTTTAAACTATGGTAGACCCATAGGGAGCCACAAATCAAATGAACCATTTTTTACAACCGAATTGTTGGCTTTGATTCCTTCATTTGTGGGTGGGGAACTAGGGGCTCAAGTTGATCCCAATACACTAGTAAATGGATAATGCAAAATCATCGTCTAATGGATAATTTTAAGAGCTAAAATCTTGTTTCATATGTTGACGTGAGACTATTCTCCACTCTCATGTAGATCTCGATAATCTACCCAAAAGTCCCTCACGATGACTAGAATCTCATAATGGTTTCTTTTGCAGATGAAGATAATGGACTTGAACACAGGAAATAGTGTTAAAATGGCATTGCACATTCATAGTTGTTATATAAGTTTTGAAAATTTAACATCAAAAGGCAAGGCTAGGTTTCTTTGTTTTCCCCTAATTATGCATGATATTCCTTTATTATCCTAAAGCATTCTTATTTTGCAGTCTTGGATACCTGTAATTGCGATGAGCGTTGCGAACATGCTGGATATATGGGAGATGGAAGGTGGGAAGAATTCCGAGTTTGAAATTGATGTTCACAAGTACTGCCACCTTTTTTCAGCAGATGTCATTTCCCGAATCGCATTTGGCAGCAACTATGAGGAGGGAAAGCGAATTTTTGAATTGCAAGAAGAAGAACTGCCTCTTATCTCAGTCGCATTGAGAAGCGTGCACATCCCAGGTTTTAGGTACTATTTAAATGCAATGTCAGTGCCCTTCCTCAGTTCTTACTATCATGTAACCTCCTTCTTGATGCAGTTATCTACCAACAGCAAAGAATCGCAAAAGGTGGAGACTGAATAAGGAAATCAGAGATTTGTTACAGAGACTGATTTCGATCAATGGAGAGAAATCTGAGAATTTGAAAAACTTACTTGGGCTGATGATTTCTGCTAACAAGAATGAAGGAAAAGATAAAATTGGAATGAATGAAATTATTGATGAATGCAAAACATTTTACTTTGCTGGAAAGGAGACAACTGCCAATGTGCTGACTTGGGCTATACTTCTGCTCGCGCTTCATCAAGACTGGCTGATCAAGGCACGAGAAGAAGTGATAAGCATTTGTGGTAGGGAAAGACATCCCAAAATAGAGGAATTGAATAGATTCAGAATTGTGAGTGCTTTTCCTCTTTCTCCCATTTCATCAATTTCAAAGCATATATAATTGTAAAAAAATGTGAAGCGGAAGGTTGCATGAACACTCAACCAACCAAGTCAAATAAACCAGAAGCAAGTAGAAGAACAAGAGTCACAATTGAATTAATAGTCTTCTTTACAATACGAGACATACATTGCGAGACATGATTTCGCAATGCACTCGATGGAGAACACAAAAAACAACAAGAGTAAAATCGGTGGATAGAACTCTGTAACCGCCCAAGCCGCCAATCCGCCAAGTCTAACGTCAAGCCCGCCGAACTGCCAGACCGCACCCTTAGCCGCACAAACTGTTGTTTATTGACTGCTAAAGATAACCCTGTCGGCAATTTCTGGTCGCCTGACCGCGAGGTCGCCTGACCGCGAGGTCGTCTAACCGCGAGATCGCCTAACCGCTGAAGTTGTCGCGAACAATTGAAATGAACTGAGCTGTCGCCTAACCGCAACTCCTGGTCGCCTAACCCCCAGGGTCGCCTAACCGCGAGTTTAGCAAATAACTTTATTCGAACTGCAACTCAGTCCGCCAAAGGCGAACTGTGATATCAAGCTGGTAAACTATCGAGGAAGAAGACCGCCTAGTCGCCTATCTGCGACCTGCAGCTAACCGTCGCCGACTGCTACAATATATCCATACTGCCTTCAGAACCAGTTTCCTGACTGTCAATTGCTAGCCGCACAATCTTCAAACACAACAATAAATCTGGTCACTTCACTTAGCTGCGTGGTTAGAAAATCTTAACCATCGAGTTTAACCCGAGCTTCAGTTCTTACCATTTTTGTTGTTTATGACGAGGCCAGCACCCCTATTTATAGGCGGGCAGACGGATACTATCACCGCCTAGGGGGATAGAGTAACCGCCAATGACGTGGCAGTTATCCGCACCAGTCCGCCCATCATGCGGACTGCCACACCAGACCGCGCGTGCGGTTAAGTCCACCAGTCCGCACAACAATGCAGACATCATCCTCAGTCCGCGTGAACTTAGGTAAATAACAAGACAACCACGCGACCTGAACCTTAACCACACAAAGCGGCGGTCTACCGGTCTCCGCGGTCTCCCAAACTAGATGCGCCTAACCCCCAAGGTTGCCTAACCACATGGAACCTGCTAAGACAAACCGCAAAAATCCATTGCAAGAACCTGACCATCCGCCAATCCTATCCGCGCTAACCGTGTGCGGTCTCGGCGGTCTGTGCGGTCTGCACCATCTTGACCGCCCACTCCCTACTTCAACAATTTCAACACTTCCCCTTGAAGTGGGAAGTGGAAGTCAGCCCAAGCAGTCCCCGTAACCGCACAAATGGTCCATTCGACAACGGTTTTGTGAATATGTTGGCGACATTGTCCTGGCTCTGTACGTATTCCACTATCTGAGATCCCTCCAGCACCTTCTCCCGAACGAAGTGATGCTCGATCTCGATGTGTTTTGTTCTCGCGTGACAAACTGGATTGGTAACCAGTTTGAGAGCACTCTCGTTGTCACTACGTAGCAGCGTAGGATCTCGCACCTCCTCATGGATGTCCTCCACCAATCTCCTCAGACAGATGACTTCCTGAGCTTCCAAGGCAGACACCTTGTATTCTTCTTCAGTGGTGGAGACGAACACAAAATCCTGCTTCTTGCTATACCACAAGATGGCTGTCAATCCGCACATAAATACGTAACCAGACGTCGATTTCCGATCGCCGGTATCTCTCCCATAATCAGCATCCGTGTAACCATGTAGGTTGAAACTCGTGTCCCTCTCATAAAAGAGACTCATATCTGAGGTGTACATCACATATTTCAGGATACTTTTAGCCGCCGCCAGATGAGATTTCCACGACCCTTGCATGTATCGATTTACTTGACCCACAACATAAGCAATATCCGACCATGTAATTGTTAGATATATCAGGCTCCCAATCAGAGTCCGGAACACCAAGGGATCTGGAAGAACTTTTCTCTCATCACGTCGAAGTTTCAGACCAACCTCTAGTAGAGTAGAGCTGCTCCTTCCATCCCACTTACCGAATTGCTTCACGATCCACTCCACATAACCTTTTTTTTTGAAACGAGCACACCACTCTTTTTCCTCTCTACCTCGAGACCAAGGAAATGATGGAGCTCCCCAAGATTCATCTTGAATCTGATAGCTAACTCGGCCCTGAGCCTAGTTACCTCCTCTTCTGAGTTCCCTGTGACGATCATATCGTCAACATACAGTAACACCAAGACCTGAAGCTCCCCCTCTTCTTTACGAATAGGCTTGAATCAGAATCAGAGGCAAAATATCCGCATAATTGGAGATATTCTGTGATCTTTATGTACCACGCCCGAAACGCCTGTTTCAAGTTATAGAGGGCTTTCTTCAGTTTACAAACGTGTCTTGAATGTTCATCAGATACATATTCAGGTGGCTGGACCATGAAGATATCATTATCAATCTCTCCGTAAAGAAAATCGTTATTTACATCAAGCTGTCAAATCTTTCATCCTTGGCAAGCCGCCAATGTAATCACCACTGTACTGAAGTCATTTTGGCCACCGGACTGAATGTCTCATCGTAGTCTTCTCCATACTGCTGAGAGAACCCCCAAGATACACGGCGAGTCTTTCACCGCTCGATGCTGCCGTCAGCCTTCTTGTTGAGTTTATAAACCCACTTGCAGGTAATAGGAGTCATGTCATCGACCTTGGGCACAAGATCCCAAGTCTCATTCTTCCCGAGGGTGGTCATCTCTTAATCCATGACATTTTCCCACTCCTTAATCCCAGTGGCGTTCTCAAAGCATGACAACTCTCGCTCGTCCAGAGGGCCTGCAAAAAAACATGGGACAAAATTCACCATGTTCCCGTACCTGTACCGAGTTGATGGTATAATGGTCCTCTTCGATCTTCGCAAGGCCTGATCATGTTCCACCACACCAACTGCTTCTTCTCCTTCAACTCTTCTTCCGGGCACACTAGGAGCATCACTCCCCCTTCTTCCTGAATCAGAAACACCTGCTCCTGAGCTAGATGAAATCGGAGCTCCTGAAGACACAGACAACTCCACCAGAAGATCACCAACAGCTTCTTCTTGTCTGCCATCCACCCTGCTCTCCTGTAGTTTCACAGAGGAACTACCCTGGTATGACGTTAACTCAGCAAATACCACATCCCTCGAGACGACAAATTTCTTTGTCTCAGGGTCCATGCACTTCCAGCATTTCTTCCGTCCGTTGTAGCCAATGAAGACAAATTTCCTTGCCCTCGCATCCAGCTTCGTCCTGAGCGTGTCTAGAACATGCACATAGTAGGTGGATCCAAACACCCGAAGGTGTCTCACACTAGACTTCTCCTTAAACATGAGTTCATGTGGAGACTTCATGTTGTTGGGGATCAACGACATCTGGTTGATAACATAAGCTCCGCAGACCATCCCCTCCGCCCAAAAGGCCCGAGAAATTCTTTTGGAGTAAAGCCGACACTTGCAGGTCTCCGCTAGATGACAGATCTTCTTCTCTGCAATACCATTTTGTTGTGGAGTATGCGCACAAGAAAGCTCCTTTTGGATTTCATGTTTTTTGCAGAAGTTGAGGAACTCATTTGAAGTGAATTCTCCTTCATTGTCTGTTATCAACTTCTTAATCCGCAGATTCAGTTGGCCTTCCACGATCTTCTTAAACTTCACAAACTTCTTGAATACCTCTGACTTCTCATTCACAAAATATACCAAAGTATATGTAGTGGAATCATCAATCAGAACCAGCATATATCGACTACCTCCAAGACTGAGAGTGATGGCCGGTCCCATTAGGTCACCGTGAATGCATTCTAACGGTGTCTTGCACCTGGACAGGGACTTGTCAAATGGAAGGCGATGAGCCTTTCCATACTGACACCAACACAAACATGACTGTCACCAAGAGATGAAATACTAGACAGGTCTTTCACCAGACCTCTTGTCATCATAGCCTTCAGCTTGTCCATCCCGACATGTCCCAGCCTTTCATGCCAGATAATCGCGCTGTCGTTAGCCCTCATCTTTTTAGCATATGAACTTGTTAACAAAACAAACAATTCTTTCACTCTCCTCCCAACATGAGTCACGTCAGTTTTCACCGCTGACACGTTCCAGAGAAACGTCACTTCTGTCGGGCCGAACAGAACGTGATACCCACCGTTCACAGCGTTGGTCACCAAGAACAGGCTCTTCTTCATTCCAGACTTATGATAAACACTCCGCAAATTGAGTGGCCCCTTATCACTGACTAAAGAAACTGTTCCCTTCTTTTCCACTACATGCACAGTATCGTTAGCAGTAATGATAACATCATTACCTGTGTACGCCTGCAAAGAAGAGAACTTTGTTTCGTCTTTGGTGAGGTGATGTCCACACCCCGAGTCCACGATCCGGTAATCCTGATAATTGATAGAGGACATAACACGAACCGACGTTGCCGTCATATCTGTCATGAAGCAGTTCCCCCATCCACCTTCTTTCTTCATGGATTTAGCTCCTTTATCTGTAACATGCCTTGGCTGAAGATTAACTTTGCAGTACTTTCTGATGTGACCAAGCTTGTGGCACATGTAGCACCTTGGTCTTCCCTTCTTTCCTCCATCCTGCTTAGGAGTCTTGCTCCCCTCCTGCTGAGATGAAGTTGAAGGACCATCATCCACAAATATCTTCTCCTTCCTATCTCATCTCTTTTTCTTGCCAGAATAGAGAATCTCGTTATCTCCCCCTGAGACAAACTCCAGACATCTACCTTGTCAAGCTCTCCTGTGAAGCCAGCAGATTTTTCAGCTCAAGCAAAGATGGCTGATTGGCCCAGCCCTACACAAAAGTAACAAAGACAGCATATTCCTTCCACAAGCTGTTGATAATGTGTCATTTCAGCTTTTCCTCTGAGATAGGCTCTTCTGGGTCCAATGCTGAAATCTCAGCACAAAGATTCTTCATTTTCAAGAAGAAAGATGATATGAACAGATCGCCTTGAGTTGCTCGCGCCAACTCATTCTCTAAGAACTGTATTCGAGCTACGTTCTTCTTATTGAACAACCCATCATGAGCCGTGCAAATCTCTGCAGCCAACCTACATCCGATGATGTGGTCAAAGAACTCAGGTGATATCGCTCGCTTCAGAGTGAATTCAACCTTTGTGTTTGTTCTCCTCCAAGCTCTCACCTCTTGAACATTTCCAGCAGTAGTCACCTCTTGTCTTTCTTCTCCACCAACTATCTCCCAGAGGTCCTCACCTAGAAAATAACTCTCCATACACGACTTTCACTTCTTGAAGTTAGTCTGTGTTAGGAGTTCAATTTCAAGACCTCTTGTATAACCTCCTTCCATTGCTATATACCTGGTTTACTTGAAACTTTCAAAGGTGTGAAGCAAACCTCAGTGGTTGATCACTGCTCAAACCTCTGTCCCTCTGATATCATGCAAAAAATTTTGTGAAGCGGGAATGTCGTAGGAGCACTCAACCAACCAAGCCAAATAAACGAGAAGCAAGTAGAAGAACAAGAGCCACAATTGAATTAATAGTCTTCTTTACAATGTGAGACATACATTGTGATACATGATTTCGCAATGCATCCGATGGAGAACAAAAAAAATAACAAGAAAATCGGCGGACAGAACTCTGTAACCCCCCAAGCCGGATATCCGCCAAGGCTAACTGCCAAGTTTGCCGAACTGCCAGACTGCACCCTTAACCACGTGAACTGGTGCTTATTGACTACTGAAGATAACCCTGTCCGCAACTTCTGGTCGTCTAACCGCGAGGTCGCCTAACCACTGAAGTTGCCGCGAATAGTTGAAGTGAAACGGAGCTTCCACTTAACCGCAACTCTTGATCGCCGAACCGTCAAGGTCGCTTACCCGTGAGTTGAACAAACAACTTTATTCGAATTGCAACTCAGTCCGCCAAAGGCGAACTGTGATATCAAGCTGGTAAACTATCAAGGAAGAAGACATCCTAGTCGCCTATCCGCGACCTGCTGCTAACTGCCGCCGATTGCTACCAGCTATCTGCACTGCGTTCAGAACCAGTTTCCTGGCTGCCAAGTGCTAGCCGCACAATCTGCAAACACAGTAATAAATCTGGTCACTTCACTTGACTGCGCGGTTAGAAAATCTTAACCACCGAGATTAACCTAAGCTTCAGTTCTTACCGTTTTTGTTGTTTATGACGAGGCTAGCACCCCTATTTATAGGCGGGCAGGAGGATACCGTCACCGCCTAGGGGATAGAGTAACCGCCAGTGACGTGGCAGTTAGCAGCACCAGTCCGCCCATCATGCGGACTGCCATACCAGACCGCGCGTGCGGTTAAGTCAACCAGTCCGCACAACAATGCGACACCATCCTCAGTCCGCGTGGACTTAGGTTGATAACCAGACAGCCACGCGACCTAAACCTTAACCACACCGAACAACGGTCTGCCGGTCTCTGCGGTCTCCCAAACCAGACCGCGCAGTCCGCGGTTAGCTAAAACCACAGGGAACCTGCTAAGACAGACCGCGAACATCTATAGCCAAGAACCTGACTATCCGCCAATCCTATCCGCTCTAACCGCGCACGGTCTCTACGGTCTGTGCGGTCTGTACCATCATCCTAACCACCCACTTCCTACCCCAACAATTTCAACAATAATGGGGTCTTATCCTCCTCCTAAATTAGATTTTTCTTGGCAGTTGACCAAATTTAACCTTCTATATGGTCTTCTTTCTACTTGTTTAGTAATTTTCTTCAAGATTGCTGGAGAAGTAAACCTAACATAGTGGAGATTTTTGGTGGCTCTAGACTGTTAATGCACTCGGATAGGTGAAAATATAATGTGCGCATATTTAAAACATGCTAATGAAGATTCAACTCATTTGGGAGCTAACACCATTGACAAATTTGCAGGAATTTCTTGCAATTAAGTTTATTGTTTATGACATGTTTTTTCAATTTATCAAGTTATGATGAAATTTTATTTTGCTGCATTTATTTTCTTTCTAATTTGGTTTATTTTCTTTTTGATGGAAATGTGAAATACTAGTCTGTCTTGTTTATATTCTCAAATTTAACAAGACACTTCTGCGTCATGTTAATATTCAGCAATATACTCTACTGTTCTAGATTACCATGGAATTAAAATATAAACAGTTGTGAAGAGAAGATGACCAAGTAGGATATTTGATAATTTTAGTTTAATTATTTTTTAGGGTTTAGTATTAGCAAAATATAACTTGTATTTATTTACGATTCCTCCGCCTCTTATTATCAACTCGGCCGCCGCTCCTCCTCCCACCTTCCCGCATCTGCCTCAAGTATTCGCCTCGGCTGGTCATTCGATACATCTTCGATCCACCTTTACATCTGAATTAGCACTACAACAACAACACTCAAGCCTTTATCCCACTACCGTTATATTTTCTTTTAAGCTGCTCTCATATTTAATAAACTCTACTTTCCATACATCAATTTGCTTCATTTTACAACAAATTTCTGGATGTTAGGTGAGCATGATTCTGAAGGAAACATTGCGGCTCTACTCACCGGCAGCTTTTTTCAACCGAGTCACCATGAAGAATGTGAAGATCGGTGGGATTGACATCCCCGCCAACACATTCCTCTACGCGCCTGTTATCTCCATACATCATGATGCCGAACACTGGGGTCCGGATGCCAATGAGTTTAACCCCCTCCGGTTCTCAAGTTTTGACAAAGGCGAAAAACCCGCAGCATTCTTTCCCTTTGGAGTGGTCCCAGGATTTGCGTGGGCCAGAAGCTGGCACTTGTAGAGCTGAAGGTAGCTCTCTCCATGATTCTCCAGAGATTTGAGTTTGAAGTTTCTCCCGTTATGTTCATTCTCCCAGCTGGTCATGTCTGTTGAGCCACAGTATGGTGTTCAGATTCTCCTCAGGAAGGTTTAATGCCTGAGCTTGGCTATAGCCATTGCCGCTTTAAGTTATGATGGTAAAACATGGATCATATGCATGCGCAACTGTTTGTAAAATTGCGAGGAAAAAACTGTTGAAAAACAGTTAGTTGAAACTACTGTGTTTGAAGTGCAGCGAGAAGAAGTTGAAATATTTTTGAATAAAACGTTAGAACCCCGCCTCTACCCACACACACATACGCTAAAGATTTGGTTTTTGCAGTGTGCACCCTCCAAATATCTTTAGTTTGACATGTTGCACTCTCAACTTATTTACCGAAAAATAGAGGGGCAATATGGTCCATCGACTTTAGGCATTAGAGTTTTTCTTTACGTTTACATCCGTTTATTATGCCTAGATTTTTTTTTTTTTTTTATCTTCGCATTCACTCTGTTTGCACATCCGGCGCAAGTTGATTCCCCCATCTGCACATCCGGCTGAGGCGATCCCCCGTCCGCAAATCCGACGGATGGTGATTCACCGTCTGCACCTCTGGTGAAAGGCGATCCTCCTCTTTGCTAGCAGATTGAAGAATAAGGTGAAATTTCTTATGCCGCGACTCAACTTTGTTCCTATTTCGGTCGAGCAGGCAGAGTGGGAGAATCCCCCAGATGAGTCACCACGTACATCAGTTCGCCACTCTAAGAGAATATGGTGAGTTATAAATAGTAGTTTGATAAACAAGAACAAAGAGACGTGGCTTTATTTCAATTGCTCTAGAAATCGATGCAGTGTATAGGAAATACCTTTTTGTGGTATCTATACCGACTCTTCCCAAGAGTCGGTTGACCATATCCTATCTTTTCCTAGATAAGCATCAGCCCCCCCCCCCCCCCCCCCCCACACCACACAAACTTACTCCTTAGATCTAGTCGCCTAACTCACAAGACGAATTCCTCCCTTAGTCATACACGAGCCCAGTCGCCAAGACAGGTGAATTTCTGTACCATCACAAAAATATCACTAAAAGAAGAGAGATTACAAGAGAAAAAAACTAAATATTATAATAAAAATTCCCTATAGAGAAATTTGAAGGTGATGGCAAAGGAGCGAGAGAGATTGATATTGTAGATGTGTTTGTGCTTCGTGTACAACGAGCATTGATGAACTTCGCATTCAAGTTCTCCTTTAGACCTTCAAGATTGTCGTAGGGATTAATCTAGATGTCGAGCTAGCACTAGCGCTACAACCCCGCGATACTCGTAAGGAAAGGAATTTCCCGCTTTAGTCGTCTAAAAATGGCGGCTTTGTTTCATATTTTAGGTAATAACTACCGTGTTATGATAAGGCTATCATGGCACGTTAGATCAATATTCAATCTCGCCATGATATTGATCTCATGCACCATTTGGCTCCTCAACCAACCAGATGGTTCTCGGGCTTACCCTTCTGTTACTGTGGGGAGTTAGTATTTTCATATGAATGCCTTATTGCCAGTTGTCCCATTGTAACATCCGCTACCACTAGTGTAGAGCTGCCGCCTCGTGGCAGGTCCCATTTCAGAGCCATGACACATTTTTTTGTTTCATTCGATTATTCTCATTTTGCGTGTTATTGTACTTGTATTTTCTGCACTATAAATACAAAACAAGTTTGATCAAATACATAATGAGATTGATTATTCTCAAACTAAGAAATATGAAATGCATGTTCCAATAAAATTCTCCATGTGAGATTCCATAAATGGGGATTAGGTGCTAACCCCTCCAAAGATGCAATTCGTAAACCTCTTCTTCTCACCATTGTGTATGGAGGAACTGTGAATGAAAAGAGCAACACTTGCTACTCTAAAACTTCTCAGGTGAAAAAAAAATTCTTCTAAACCTATGAGGAAAAAAAAGCAACATGCTCCCTAGGAAGCACCGGTACGGGTACGGGTGCCGGATACGATATGTACTTGGTACAGTGGTACAACTTTTTTTTAAAAAATAAGGATACAGTACATCATGATACGCTATAACAAATATAATATATATTTATATATCACAACTGTAATAAATATTCTCAAAACATCGAAACATCAAACATAAATCATAACTTGAAATACAAGTTCACAAATCAATGCAACATAACATGAAGTTTTCAAATATTAACCATTCGTAAATATTATAAAATTTAATATCTTATATGTTTAACACAAAAAAATAAAATTAAACTTAAGTCTACTTATCAGTTTTTTTTCTTATTCATTGTTGGAGATCAACTTCATTGTTTGAGATCAACATCTTCAATCTCTGATTAGTCTAGAGACAAGTTAGTTGTTTTGTTAATAACTTGTGTTGAATCCACACATTCAATACACGTACTTGTAACATAAACATACCGATAACAAAAACATACTCGTTACAGATACACAACTTAATTGGACGTACCAACACTCTTTGCATAGAGCCAACTTTTGATTACTCTAGAAAAACAGACTCTTCTCTCAATATGTAGAATGTGTTGTGCTAAATCTAAGTGTGTCCACATGGGTGTATCCGTCGAGTATCAGGTACGTACCAGTACCGGATACGTATCTGGTACGGGTACGCTGCCTCCGGGAAGTATTCGTGCTTCCTTACTCCTCTCTTTCCCTTCTCAAAAGTGTATCTTATCACTATCTTCCTCTTCTTCTAAAACAAAGAAAGTTTTTCTTTCTCAAAAAGAGAGGAAAATGAGTTCTACAAAAAATAGAAGCTAATTATACAATGGTCAACGATCGGAGATCAAATTATCTCTTCTGTTCAACAATCGTAGATCGTTAAATGTGTCACGGCCCAGGCCCGGCTCGAGGAGTCTTAATGGACCCGACTGGTTCCAAACCGTGAGGGCTGCAGCCCAAGTGACCCCAACGCTTTTCTGGCCTGTTTATCAGCGCAGTGGCGGTGGTTGGCGTTGGGTCTCGAACCCACGCAACTCAGTTGGTGATGAGGAGTGATATTAAGGCTCCTTATCAAGGGTTGCGGGTTCGAGACCCAACGCCGACACCGCACTGCGCTGATAAACAAGCCAGAAAAGCGTTGGGGTCCCTTGGGCTGCAGCCCCACGGTTGAACCAGTCGGGTCCCATTAAGACTCCTCGAGTCGGGCCTGGGCCGTGACAAAAAAGTGCAAGTGACCCCAACGCTAAACCTTGAGGGCTGCAACCCAAGTGACCCCAACACTTTTCTGGCCTGTTTATCAGCGCAACGCGTGTGTTGGCGTTGGATCTCGAACCCATAACCCTTGATAAGGAGCCTTAATATCACTCATCACCAACTGAGCTGCATTTTTTGTCACGGCCCAGTCCGGCTCGAGGAATCTTAATGGGACCCGACTGGTTCAACCGTGAGGGCTGCAACCCAAGTGACCCCAACGCTTTTCTGGCCAGTTTATCAGCGCAGCGCGGTGTTGGCGTTGGGTTTCGAACCCACAACCATTGATAAGGAGCCTTAGTATCACTCCTCATCACCAACTGAGCTGCAGTGATGAGGAGTGATACTAAGACTCCTTATCAAGGGTTGCGGTTCGAGACCCAGCGCCAACACCGCACTGCGCTGATAAACATTCCAGAAAAGCGTTGGGGTCACTTGGGCTGCAGCCCTCACGATTGAACCAGTCGGGTCCCATTAGACTCCTCGAGCCAGGCCTGGGCCGTGACAATATGAAGCATTTGTAATTACTAAAATTTTATCTTTTACTAGGTAAATGATCACTTGCCATTGCCCATAGATTGTTGGCTGCCTCTCGCTTCAATAGTCAACAAATTTTTGTTTGATCGTTAGGACACATATTAGTCAATCTGTGAGAGTTCCTAAATCCTTTTGTTATTAAAAGGTTGTCCATTCTATGGTTGTCTATTGGTTTAACAACACAAACACATATTATCATGGTACTGATTACCCAAATAGGCTAAGGGTTTGTGTGTAGACTATGCTTCAAATATTCCCAAATCTATTTTGGGACCCTATCCTTTTTGAATGTAGGTTGCATGTTCACCCATAAGTCGGCAATCACCCTCAGAATGCCCAAACCGAGCATCATCGCCCTGGGTGATTTTCCTTGGCCTTTTTGCGTTGCCTTTAGAAGTGTTCACGATCGTCTCCAGAAGTACCCGCGGCGGTCTCCAGAAGTGTTTGCTGCTGTCTCCTGAAGTGTCTGCGCCCGTCTCCTCCAAGAGCCCCACACGGTCTCCCCAGGAGTCCACCCACTTCTCCAAGAGGCCGTGCGACCTCTTCTCTCACCCCCGTCGGACGACTCTTCGTGTACCTAGGGGGCTACGTATTTAATGTCATGTTTAATGGAGTATTAATATCTGTCTATTCGCGAACCATCTGAATAGCCTACCCTCATGTATAAATAGAGGGCCAGCGGTGCTTGGAAGGGATAACAAATGGGGCCATAACCTACCCCATTGTTGGTGCAGTCACTAAGTTCTGTCCTCCAGTTGCCTTTTCTCTCTTCTCCTTCTCTTGTATTCGCATGTACTTGCTACTTCTATTATAATCCTTTATTCAAGCAATATAAAGACCTATCACAAGAGAGGCATTCGCCATGGCGGTCAAATATGGTGTTTCTTCGCTGCCAACGACACCCCTTCTTTTAAGTTTCTTTTCTATCGCTCGAGCTCTCGCAGGGTAAGCCCATTGTAACATCCGCTACCACTAGTGTAGAGCTACCGCCTCGTGCAGGTCCCATTTCAGAGCATGACACACATCTTTTTATATCATTCGATTATTCTCATTTTGCGTGTTATTATACTTGTATTTTTTGCACGCTATAAATACAAAACAAGTTTGATCAAATACATAACGAGATTGATTATTCTCAAACTAAGAAATATGAAATGCATGTTCCAATAAAATTCTCCATGTGAGATTCCATAAATGGGGATTAGGTGCTAACCCTCCAAAGATGCAATTCGTAAACCTCTTCTTCTCACCATTGTGTATGGAGGAACTGTGAATGAAAAGAGCAACACTTGCTACTCTAAAACTTCTCAGGTGAAAAAAAAATCTTCTAAACCTATGAGGAAAAAAACAACATGCTCCCTAGGAAGCACCGGTATGGGTACGGGTGCCGGATACGATATGTAATTGGTACAACGGTACAAATTTTTTTTTAAAAAAAATAAGGATACATGTACATCATGATACGCTATAACAAATATATATATATTATATATCATAACTGTAATAAATAGTTCTCAAAAATATCGAAACATCAAACATAAATCATAACTTGAAATACAAGTTCACAAATCATTGCAATATAACATGAAGTTTTCAAACATTAAGCATTCGTAAATATTAAAAATTTAATGTCTTATATGTTTAACCAAAAAAGATAAAATTAAACTTAAGTTTACTTATCAGTTTTTTTTCTTCTTCATTGTTGGAGATCAACTTCATTGTTTGAGATCAACATCTTCAATCTCTGGTTAGTCTAGAGACAAGTTAGCCGTTTTGTTAATAACTTGTGTTGAATCCACACATTCAATACATGTACTTGTAACATAAACATACCGATAATAGAAATATACTCGGTACATATACACAACTTAATTGGACGTACCAACGCTTCTTAGCATAGAGCCAACTTTTGATAACCCTAGAAAAACAAACACTTATCTCAATATGTAGAATGATGTGCTAATCTAAGTGTGTCCACATAGGTGTATCCGTCGAGTATCGGGTACGTACCAGTACCGGATACGTATCTGGTATGGGCACGCTGCCTCCGGGAAAGTATTTGTGCTTCCTTACTCTTCTCTTTCCCTTCTCAACAGTGTATCTTATCATTATCTTCCTCTTTCTTCTAAAACAAAGAAACTTTTACTTTCTCAAAAAGAGAGGAAATGAGGGCTACAAAAAAATAGAAGCTAATTATACAACGGTCAATGATTGAAGATCAAATTCTCTCTTCTGCTCAACAATCATAGATCGTCATATGAAGCATTGTAATTACTAAAATTTTATCTTTTGCTAGGTAAATGATCACCTGCCATTGCCCAGAGATTTTTTGGCCGCCTCTCGCTCCAATAATCGACAAATTTTTGTTTGATCGTTAGGACACATATTAGTCAATCTGTGAGAGTTCCTAAATCCCTTTGTTATTAAAAGGTTGTCCATTTTATGGTTGTCTATTGGTTTAACAACACAAACACATATTATCATGGTACTGATTACCCAAATACGCTTTGGGTTTGTGTAGACTATGCTTCAGATTTTCTAAATCTATTGGGATCCTATCCTTTCTGAATGTAGGTTGCATGTTCACCTAGAAGTCGGCAATCGCCCTCAGAATGCCCAAACCGAGCATCATCGCCCGGGTGATTTTGCTTGGCCTTTTTGCGTCGTCTTTAGAAGTGTTCACGATCGTCTACAGAAGTACCTACGACCGTCTCCAAAAGTGTTTGTGGCTGTCTCCAGAAGTGTCTACGCCCGTCTCTTCGAGAGCCCTCACGGTCTCCCAAGGAGTCCACCCGCTTCTCCACGAGTCTGCGCGACCTCTTCTCTCACCCCCACCGGCCGACTCTTCATGTACCTAAGGTGGATATGCATTTAATGTCATGTTTAATGAAGTATTAAATATCCATCTCTTCATGAACCATCTGAGCAACCTACCCTCATGAATAAATAGAGGGTCAACGATGCTTGGAAGGGATAGCAAATGGGGGCCATAACCTACCCCATTGTTGGCACAGTCACTAAGTTTTGTCCTCCAGTTGTCTTTTCTCTCTTCTCCTTCTCTTGTATTAACATGTACTCGCTACTTCTATTATAATCCTTTATTAAATCAATATAAAGACCCATCACAAGAGAGACATTCGCCACGACGGGTCAAATATGGTGTTCTTTGCTGCCAACGGTACCCCTTCTTTTAAGTTTCTTTTCTATCGATCGAGCTCTCACAGGGTCAATAGTCGTCCGTTTGCTTTTCTCTCCGATCTATCCGCCGAACTCCCATGCGTGGTCACTTGGTGTGAAAAAATTGGGGTGACAAATTTTTTCTCCAACTTCGAGCACGCGACCTTCAGATCAAGCGGTTGGCAAAATCACCCATGCAGTCGAACAACAATAGTGTTTGCCCAAGCCCAGAAGCGTTCCAATTCACGCGAGCCCTCTGAGAGTGTTTGCCCACTTCAGGGAGTGTTCGTCCACTTCAGAAAGTGTTCTCCCACTTCAGTGTTCGCCTACTTCAGGAAATGCGCGCCCGTTCTAATCCGTAAGTCGACGAGTTTGCAGGTTCTTCCTAAAAATACACCAAATTTTAAAGCTGACATAACTTTTGATCGGTTTATTCTTTTTCGGTCTGGAAAAGCCTATTGGAAGAGCTTGAAAAGATCTATTCGTTGGCAAACGAGGTTTCCCGTTCGCGTCAGTTTCGCGAACTCAGATTGCCCAAATCCGCCCCGTTTAAAAGTTATCGCAAATTTTCTCTTTCGGCAATTGTCTCGATGAAAATGTCGTTAAAGTCTTTCGAAAACTCTCCTGATGATCCAAAAGTGCTAGTCAAAAGAAGCGACTTTAATCTTCTATTAGCTGCGGTTGTTGACCTCTCAAAGCAAGTAAACTCTGTGACCAGAGGCATGGAAAAATTGAGTCTTGGTGGATGAACAACAAGAAAGGCTTCTCGTGTTGGAAAGAAATTTTCATCGTCAAATCTATCTCCTTCACATAATACTTCACATGCAAAGTGTTTAAGATTTCGGAACATACGCACATTGTCCTCTTCGTGTCTTATGTCATCTGAAAATATGGAATCATTGCTCGTCAAACCTTATATTCTCCAATCTATTGCGCATGATGACCATTCAGAAGAGCAACACCAATCTTGGCATTGTCCTCCAAGTTAATGTCGAGATGTGATTCACAACATCTACTTATTCAGTAAGCGCCAATTGGTACCAAGAAAGCAATTTTGAAGGCTGGGCCCTCACTTGTGAACTCAAGACACTCGCAAATTGGCATACCGGCAGGTCATGAACTCACGGTATCTTTATTTTCATAACTTTCATGTTCAGTTATAGTTCCTACTTATTGAATATGAAATATTTTCAAAAAATCTAACGTTTTTTGGCTGAAAGATTTTGTGAATGTACTAAAGCGCTAAACGGGGAAACGTTATCCAAACTTGTGCTCACGATCAATCCGAGCGGGTGAGGATCGCTCTTCCAATTAGCCACGATCAAATCCGGGCAGGTGAAGAACATATTTTGTCCACCGCCAACCCACAATCAAATCTGGGTAGGCGACGAGCATTATCCCACCTGGGCCTACGATCAAACCCGGGTGGGTGAAGGTTCTTTATCTCCAGTCTGGTGTGTCCCATGGCTTGTTTGGACCTGAAAGTATCTAGCGTCTACCTAAATCACATAGAGGGGGGTGAATAGGTGATGTTTGTGTCTTTTCGCGGAATAAAAATTATCTAAAAATCAAACAACAAACACAAAGATTTTATAGTGGTTGTCTGAGCTGGGGTACGTCCACTTTCCCACCTCGCTTATCTACCACGAAGGGATAGATTCCGACTATTTCACCTTTCTAAGATTTCGTCAAATCTTACACCTTGGAGCCGCAACTCCTACAACCCGGAGACGACGCTCATACCACTTGGAGAACAAACTCTCTTACAACTCGATCCCACAAATCGGGATCTACAACTTCGATCCACAAACGAATCTACTCACTCGATCCACAAACAGATCTACAAACTTGATCCACAAACGGATCTACAAACTCAGAGATAAATCTCCTACAATATTTAAAACAATATTACAACAATAACAACGATTACAAGTCTTCGCTCCGACGCTCTTTGTAAAAGTAGATCTTGAAGCTTGGAGAACTCAGAAAGTTGAAATCTTGAAGAACTTGAATCTCGAGTATTCACCCTTCTAGATCTGGAGGAATAAAAGTCTTTAGAATGCAGCAATCCAGATGTAGAGGTCAAGGAAGACGAGATCTTGCTGTGCTTGCGGTATTCGGCCGATCGGAAATCTCGCGTACGGAAGGAGGCCGACAATCGTTATTTTGGAAAGTTTTGTCGTTTTGAATCGGTGATCAAATTAGCACAAAAAGCAAGATTAGAAATTAAGAAAAATATCCCTAGATATTTATAGAGATAAACCCTCCAACGGTATAAAGACATTTTCCAAAAACGAAAGCGGAAATTACTGTGCATAGCCAACAGCAACCCGTGACTGGTTTTTGAAAATTTTGGAAAAATAACCTAAGTCAAATTCGTCGAGTATCGTCGAGTATCATAATGATACTCGTCGAATATACCTTGATATACGACAAAAATGACTTAGCAAAATCATCCAGGTCGGCTGGACACTAACGCCATGGTGACGAGTCATACTCGACAAATTCATCGAGTATCACCAGGCATACTCGACGAATTTGTCGAGTATAGGTGAACTGACTCGACACACTCAACGTTTTGATATTCAACGAATTCTACTTGGAAAAATCTAGAGAAGTATTGTCGACTGGTCTCGACAAATTCGGCGTGTATCACTTAGCATATTCGACGAATTCAACGAGTATCGTTAGATACATTCGACGAATTCGACGAGTATGCACGATGATACTCGACGAATTTTACTTAATAGATTTTTCACTTCTCCATAGAATTTACCCTAACTATATATGACGAATTCGACGGGTATTGTAAGTATACTAGATGAATTCGGCGTGTATCATTGACGATACTCGACGAATTCGACGTATATGCTTAGCCATAGTTGTTGAATTTTACTTAGGTAAAATTCCTAATTTTCTCGGGGCTAACCTTGACCATCCTTGAGCCTTCTCTTGTACTTGGGATAGAAGTACACCCCAATAAAGAGATTAAACATGAGTCAGTACATTGTCCTACACAATAAGGGATTACATTGTGTAGTCCTGTGTTTACTAACCCACTGTAACCTAACATTGGTGTGTACTTGGCATTGTAGACCTACAAGTACATAACTAAACAGTAACATCAAATACTGTTGGAACCCTAGTTCTGATTTGGGAAAAGATCACTATTAGGATGATTAGATTGACCCAAAATGTATAGTTATGAGTCATAGGTTTATTTCCAGGTTTGCCTCAAAAGGACTCCAGAATTGCTGAAAGAATTCCAAGAAATGCAGTTTTGATCAGTCAGAAATTCAGTTCGACGAAAATCGAACTCAGTTCGACGAAAGTCGTACCCAGGTTGACGAAAGTCAAACTCAAGTCGATGAACTCAGAGTTCCATCTCTGAGCTGAGCTCGACGAAATCCGAGCTCAGGTCGACGATCGCTGAACTCAAGCCAGATTCTTAGCTCGACGAAATAGAAGCTGAGCTTGACGATTGTGAGCTCCGGTCGACGAAATCTGTGCAGAATTCTAGGCCTATTTATTTTACAGCTGGCAGATTGATTGAAGCCTTAATCACAGGAGTTTGTGATTCTCAAATATAATGCCTAATATTTTAAGGAATATAGCTATTAAATGACAGCATTAATTATGGCTTAAATGCTAATTGTCTCCCAAGGCAATTACCTTTCTCGGGAATGATTCTGCTATTACAGTTAAAGGAAATTCAAATGTTCTTAAAAGAATCAAGATCAGAAAATGAATATAGATTGGCTTTATAGAGAATACAACGAGAGAGAACAGAGAAACAAATCTACTTCTGAAGTTCTTCTTCAAAGTGAATCAGTGAATCAGTGAAGAACAAACAGCTCATATACAAAGATCTTCATCATCTGCTCCAGGCTTCAAAGGGACAACTCATCAACATCAGTCAAAGAAGTTTCTGAAGATCTTCTTCAATCTGAAGGCCTACACCATGCGCAAAGCTTTCATCTTCCTGAACCTTTCTTCATCTCAGGGGAAGCTTTGACAACAACATCCACTAAGTCTTCTCAATTGTTTGAGAAAGTGAAGACAACATCATTTTCTTTTCCTACTGTAAAAAAGGTTTTTAATTCCCTTCAAAGTTATCATCTGGTTGTCAAGTCTCATTATCAAAAGACTTGGATTGGTTTTTGGGCACTAATCAAAAGCTCAAAGGGTTGTGAGATCTCCCTTGAAATAGATCTTGTGGTGACAGGGCACCTGAGCAAAAACCTATGGTGACAGGCACCTGAGCAAAAACCTGTGGTGACAGAGCACCTGATCAAAAACCTGTAGTTGATTCCTACCAGGGTGGTAGAAGAGTGGATGTACCTAGGTTATTGGGGAACCACTATAATTCTTGTGTCATCTGTCAGGTTCTCCATTCTTTATTTCTGCCGCGCGGTGATAGTTTATTTTTCTTACCTCTCTTTATATATATTAATACAACTTATTTAATTCCGTAATAAAAACTAATCAAGTTTTTAAAATACTCTATTCACCCCCTCTAGAGTTAAGACAGATCTATCCCTCACTTTCAATTGATATCAAAGCAGGTTTCTTTGGTTGTACAGGCTATCACCTGAACCAAAATGATTGATAGATCTTAATTTCTTAAGAGTTTAACATGACACAAAATGAAAAATTTTCAAGCATCATACCTCCTATGTGCAATCTAGATAAACTTGCACTATGGAAGGCAAGAATTAGACTTTTTATGAACTATATTGATGAAGCCATTTACAATTCTATTTTGACAGGTCCTTATCAACCAATGGAAACAACTAGCATCAACTCTGTTTCATCACCTCAATGGACAGAAGCCCAGAAAAGTCTAAAGATTGCTGATGCAAAAACAATGAACATTCTTGCACAATCAATGTCTGATGATATTTTTTAGGAAATTGCTGAATGTTCATCAGCAAAGGATATTTGGGACTCCCTCACAACAATGGTTGCTGGATCAGCTAAAAGAGAATATTTGATGCTGACACTTGGAGTGACTCTGACTTTGAAGCTTCATCGTGTGCAACTGAAGATGAAGAAAATCAAGAGCAAGAGAATTTTGCCTAATGACAATAAATGCTTCTTGCAGCAACTCTGATGAACAATTAGACTCTGAAGCAGAAACTGAATCAGAAGAGGATCAAGTAATCTGTTTGTTTGAATTTTCTTCAGATCATTTTAAAGAAGATTTTAAAATTATTTGTAAGAATTTGATTCAATCTGAGAAGAAAATAAAACTTCTTAGAGAAAAATTAAATAATTCTTCTTCAGAAAACACAGCTTAAAGAAAATTTGAAAACTACTCTTGAACAGATTACTCATTTTGAATCAACTAAAGGAAAAAAAACAGTTAGAAAATTAAGTTAAAATGACTAAAGTTTTACATAATAATAAACCCAAACGAGTTACGAATTTCAGAAAATCATGTTCAAAATATTTCGTCGAACCGAGCTCGACGAAAGCAGTATTATACGTCGAACGGCGATCGACAATCTCTGAACCCAGAGTTTGGGTGTGTTTTCTCAACAAAAGGTGCTTGGCGAAATCAACATGTTTCGTCGAACAGAGATCGACGATTGTGTAACTCAGAAAATGATCACTATCATTTTGTGAACCGAGATCGACAAAATCAATACTTTTCGTCGAACTCAGATCGACAAACTCAACAAAAATTGTCGAACTCAATCTATCAAAATAAAAAATTTTAATTTCTATCAGAACAATAATCAAAGACACAAATTTGTTTACCCACTTTCTCAATGGATAATTCCATCCAGAAAATTTCATCCTCTAGGTTATAAAAGTCAACCTAAATGTTCTTTTGTTTCTAATTATTATAAAAGAGGACCAGGACCCAAAAAATTTGGGTCCAGAACTCCTAACATCTCTTTTTCAGAAAAAGACTTATCTTACCACAGAGGAACAATAGTATTTGATAGAAACTAAAAGCCTTAGTCTCAGTCAGTGCAAAGGTTACGACAGTCAGCAGTTTCAATCATTCAGAGAATCAGAAATGTATTCAGACATGCTGAAATAGATTCAGTTAAAGATAAGCAAAACACCTCTGTACATCTGCTGAAAAATTTATATTTCAGGCAGATTGTTTGATTTGTATTTTATTTGTTTTGTGTAAATAGTGTTCTCACCCAAATAGGGGGAGATTGTTAGAACCCTAGTTCTGATTTGACCAAGGATCACCATTAGGATGATTAGATTAACCCAAAATATATAGTCATGGGTCATAGATTTATTTCCAGGTTTGCCTCAGAAGGACTCTCCAGAATTGCTGAAAGAATTCCAAGAAATACAGTTTTGATCAGTCAGAAATTCAGTTCGACGAAAGTCGAACTCAGTTCGATGAAAGTCAAACTCAGGTCGACGAACTCAGAGTTTCATCTCTGAGCTGAGCTCGACGAAATCCGAGCCCAGGTCGACGATCGCTGAACTCAAGCCAGATTCTTAGCTCGACGAAATAGAAGCTGAGCTCAACGATCTGCGAGCTCTGGTCGACAAAATCTGTGCAGAATTCTAGGCCTATTTATTTTACAGCTGACAGATTTATTGAAGCCTTAATCACATGAGTTTGTGATTCTCAGATATAATGCCTAATATTCTTAAGGAATATAGCCATTGAATGACAACATTAATTATGCTTAAATGCTAATTATCTCCCAAGGCAATTACATTTCTCGGGAATGATTATGCTATTACAGTTAAAGGAAATTCAAATGTTCTAAAAAGAATCAAGATCAGACAGTGAATATAGATTGACTTTTACAAAGAATACAACAGAGAAACAAATCTGCTTCTGAAGTTCTTCTTCAAAGTGAATCAGTGAATCAGTGAAGAACAAACAACTCATATACAAAGATCTTCATCATGTGCTCTGACTTCAAGGGACAACTCATCAACATCAGTACAAGAAGCATTTGAAGATCTTCTTCAATCTAAAGGCCTACACCCTGTGCAAAGCTTTCATCTTCCTGAACCTTTCTTCATCTCAGGGGGAGCTTTGACAACAACATCCACTAAGTCTTATCAGTTGTTTGAGAAAAAGAAGACAACATCATTTTCTTTTCCTACTGTAAAAAGGGTTTTTAACTCAATTCAAAAGTTATCATCTGGTTGTCAAGTCTCCTTATAAAAAGATTTGGATTGGTTTTTGGGCACATGATCAAAATCTCAAAGGGATGTGAGATCTCCCTTGAAATAGATCTTGTGGTGACAGGGCACCTGAGCAAAAACCTGTGGTGACAGGGAACCTGAGCAAAAACCTATGGTGACAGGGCACCTGATCAAAAAGCTGTAGTGAATTCCTACCAGGGTGGTAGAAGAGTGGATGTACCCAAGTTATTGGGGAACCACTATAATCTTTGTGTCATCTGTGTTGCTTGCTCTCTTTCTTTTTTTGTGTGTTCTTCTTACTCTTTTATATAACATATATATTTAACTAGAGTAAAATAATATCTATCCTCTTTCTTTCAAATACAATCTCAATTCATCTTAGCTTGACTGAACCCTTCTTCAAATCAGGGTTATTGTGGATACAATACCCAACATGACCCCCTTGAACGAATCTGAACGTTCCGAGCCTCCATACATCAATCCTTAGACCCTCATGCCGGTGTGAGTCACTTCCTCCCCACCATAAGATAATAATAATTATCCCCGTGGAGATACTCCCGGGTGGCATATGTGGCGGGTCCGAACGTGTTGACCGACTGCGCATTGACTAAGGCGTTGCTATCGTAACTGGCTCCTTTTTGAGGACAAGCTCCGAGCAATAGGTTTTTCATGCCCCAAGAGTGTTTTTGAATATAACTTCCGAAGGAGAACCCTGCAGATGCCGCATGCTCAACTAACACCAATAACCTCTGACAACGGGCTTGACAACTGAAGAACGTTCTTCCACCTGAGCCCACGAACAAATCCAGGCAGGTGAAAAATCATTGTTTCATCTGAGCCCACGAATAAATCCGGGTAGATGGTGAGTGATATTACACCGAACGATCCAGATGGAGAAAAGCTCCACAGGTATTACTATCCCGCCCCTCTTCTTTTGACAGGTTGAACTAAGTAAAACCTTCAACTTTCAGGTATCTGAATTTGGTGTTGGCAGAACTGTCAGGAGAATATTACCCATATGATGGGATATCAAAATTACATTCGTAACAATGGGTGGTTACTCTATGAATGATAGTGCTAAGAGTATATTTGCGACCACTATTCTTGCACTGAGGAGACTTATGGTTCGTGCGTACACTCGGGCAGAGGTAACATGTTTTTTGCTATTCTCGACCTATCTCAGTGGTTAAAATGTGTTTTCCCTCATGGTGGGTGCACAAACTATCATTACTCTCCTCCATTGGTATCTTCCATTACTCTTTGCTCGTTATACTAATAGGAGGACACTCGGAGTGGGGTCGCCTGGTCAATTATCTTGTAGGTGAGTGCCCGCACAGGATTTGTGCACCTTGCCCTATTCCCCATTATAATAGGCAAACACCAGGTATAGGATTGCCTAGCTGATTCTCTCATGTGTGGATGTTCATACGAATGAAGTGATCGCACGAAGTTTGCACATTGTTGTAATATTCATTCATCATTCTAACGGGCGGGCACCGATGGATGTAACTGCGCGGTAGTTATCAAATCCCAAAAGTTTGACTTTATCACTGATTGAAGCATCTTCTTGCTAATAAGTCATGAATACTACTCATACAACCGCACAAACACATTACAAAAATAAATGATTCATGTCGTCGGTACTAGCGCAAGGATCATTCAACAAAGGTACACCTTAAACTAACAAGTACACTATATAAATGAATCATGCATTCGCAGGAGCAACTATAGGGGCTGCTCAAAACGAGTTTCATCATAAGATCATCAGTTCTGCATGCTTATAAAGGTGTAGAGGTCGCATGCAAAAAAAAATGTTTGGGTGGGCACCCGATGTGGGGTCGCTTGATCGATTTTCTTATAATTATTCTTGCTGGTGAGTGCCATTATAAAATTTTGTGCACTCCACCCTACTTAATATTCTAGTAGGCGGATACCCGACATGGGGTTGCCTGGCCGATTCTCCCAAAGTACTCGAGGTAGTAAGTATCCATGGGAACAAGTGTGCATACACACATACATTATTGTTTATGGGCGGATACCCCACGTCTAGTACACCACTTAAAGGTATTCACATAAACGAGGTGTTCAACAATTGTTATCATTCCTTTCTAACACATTGTAGAAGTTCCACAAGCAGAGGCAGCAAAAAGCAAATGAAAAGAAAACGGTGGTTCGGTGACAGAGGATGGTTGAGAACCCTAAGCTCAAACATGCACGTGGTTAGCGATTAGTCTTCGACAGAGTCTTCTTCCGAACTTGAGATTGTGACGTCATCATGGCTCACTAACAACACCACACAGTCAATATTCACATACTCCGACTCCCAAGCGCCGTCCTCTTTCAACAGGTAGAACACCATCCTTGCCAATGCCCGCTGACTCGGAGTTTCTCTGATGAAATATTTGATTCTCCATCGCTCACCTAAATCAAGAATACACGCGAAACCATGACTCTGCACAGGTAATGAAAATAGTGTCCCACTCATCAATTCATGTATTCAACTTTTCTCGCAAATGAGAGTTCGACGCCAAGGCACCGTCTATAAAACCCTCTCCCCACCCCTTGCCCATGTCATGTTAAAGACGGGCCTTACTGTCCAAGACATCCACCCAGTGCTTCCCAAGTTGCAACGACCCACTCTACCAAGCACTAGTTGGCCGTCTTGCCTAGCTTTAATCACAACATTCACATTACATCACAGAT
The DNA here is from genome assembly GCA_039583875.1 of Platanthera guangdongensis. Lineage (NCBI taxonomy): Eukaryota > Viridiplantae > Streptophyta > Magnoliopsida > Asparagales > Orchidaceae > Platanthera > Platanthera guangdongensis. Next base: position 1,871,648 of record CM077154.1, on the reverse strand, counting down.
TTTCGGAAGCAATAACAGAAAGCCATATATATATATAATATATATATATATATAATATATATATATATATATATATATATATAATATATATATATATATATATATATATATTTTCATAGTAAACATAGATCGTAGTTACTATTTATACAAACGAGCATGTAAGCATATATATATACAATAAGTAAATAATCGAAGCACAAGAGAGTTAGTAGCAACATTTCAATATAGTGCATTTTCATTTTTAAGCTAAGAACAAATATCTGAAAGAGTGCAACATAAAATAACTGAAAATTAGTAGCATAAACATTAGTTATTTAAAAAGATTCTTAACAAGCTATCACAACCAACAGGTACTCACGGCCTGTAATGACACTGCAGGTATTCAAAACCCGCCAAAACACCGCAGGTGTTAACACCGGCGCACACCGCGGTTATTCAAACTCGCGCACACGCTTGTATTCAAACCATGCACACTGCAGGTATTCAAACCCGCGCACACCACAGGTATTTAAACCCACGCACACCCACTATAACAACATAGATTGGACCGCTTCTTTTAAAGCAAGGTAGCAAACCCTGAGGGCCTCACCGATATGGCCGTTGGTGACAGTGGCCAGTCCTGCCACTTCCAGGTGTGGTCGTACCGCACTACCCAGGCCCTAACGTACAACCAAGTGTACTTTTAGATGTGAGCGATATCCGGCGAATTCTGAAAATTTATGCCGATAGTGGAGGGACCCAACGGAGAAAATAAAACGATCGGTCACCCGTGGTGCATATCCCACTATTGCCATGAGTCGTTGACCTTTCACACTAATACGGATGGTTTGTAGAAGTGACTGACCCGCCACTTTTCAGCACAAATAATTTACAAGCATTTCAACGTAAATATTTTGCTGGTAGGAGAAAACTGGCAAAGCTTAGACCTGAGGAAGAAGAAGACTCTGAAGACAAACATCAGAAGATGATGAGAAATGAGGAGACCCGAGTCTCCTTTTATAGGCTCCAGGAGGGGGTTTCGGTGGTTACGCGACTATCCGCACACCGTAACCACCTTCATAAATGTTTTTGCTATAGTTTAAATGTGTGTATCCGCTATCGGGAGACCATTTAAAATAAATTTGTAAAATTCCCCCCACCAACCTGGCGGTTAGTGGGTGGTTATCTGTGAATCGGGTGGCCTTCGACGGCTCGGGACGATCGGACGGTGGGGACGACCCATCATAGTCAGCCGACGAAGCAACCGCGGCCCTTGCCGTCGGCGGGGGAGGTCGTCGGTGGCCAAGGAGGGGTGAGGTTGCTCGACCGACCCTTGGACGCAAGGCAGCAGCCAAGGAGGGGTGAGGCCAGCGGCCGCCCCTTGGCTGCTAGGCGGCGGCCAAGGTGGCGGGCGATCGGCGGCCGTCCCTTGGCTGCAAGGCCGCTACCAAGAGGGGGCAGCCGGCGACCGTCCCTTGGCCGCAAGGCAGCAGACAAGGAGGGGGGGGGGGGGGCGGCCGCCCCCGGCCGCCAAGCGGGGGCCACGGAGGGGCGGGTTGCCGCCCCTTGGTCTCAAGGCAGCAGCCAAGGAGGGGGCCGGCCGACGGCCGTCCCTTGGTCGCAAGGCGACAACCAAGAGGGGGGGGGGGGGGGGGGAGCGGCCGACGGCCGTCCCTTGGCCGCAAAGTGGCGGCCAAGGAGGGGGGAGGTCGGTGGCCGCCCTTGGCCGCAAGGTGGCAGCCAAGGAGGGGGCGGCCGGTGGCCGTCCCTTGGCCGCAAGGTGGCGGCCAAGAGGGGGGCGGCCGACGACCGTAACTTGTCCGCAAGGCAGCGGCCAAGAGGGGGGGTGGATGGTGGTCGTCCCTTGGCCGCAAGGCGACAACAAAGGAGGGGGGAGGCCGGTGGCCGCCCCCCGACTACTAGGCGGAGGCCATGGAGGGGGGCCGCTGGTGGCCGCCCCGGGCCGCAAGGCGGCTGCCAAGGAGGAGGGCGGCCGATGGCCGCCCCTTGGCTGCAACGCGGCGGCCAAGGAAGGAGGGGCGACCGACGACCGTCCCTTGGCCACAAGGAGGCGGCCAAGAGGGGGGGAGGTCGGCAACCGTCCCTTGGCCGCAAGGCGGTAGCCGGGACAGGGCGGTGGCCGACGACCGCCTCTTGGTCGCAAGGCGACGGCCGGGGCGGCGGCCGACGACCGACAAGGCGACGTCGGTGGCGGTTTCCTTTATGCGTGTAGTGGGATTGGAGTGTGGGAGGATCGGGCGTGGTGATCGCGTGCGTGGTCAAACACATGATACCATTATTTTAGTGGAGATCATATGGAGAGGGGTGGGGTGGCTATGTGCACACTCATTATATATAAAATGAGGTTCAGCCTTAAAAGTGCTGAAATAAACAGGATCAGTACGAAACTGGAATGATACTGAATAGAAAGAACTGTAAATAAAGTACTGAAATGAACTGGAGTAGTACGAGACTGGAGTAGTACTTGAAAGTAAAGAACTAAACTGAATGTAAAGAAATAAGACCAGTACAAGATTAAAGTACTGAAAACAAAGAGCTGAACTTAATGTAAAGAAACAGGATTAACACAAGACTGGAATATTGAAAGGAAAGTACTGAACTAAAAGTAAAGAAAAAGGACTAGTGCAAGACTGAAGTACTGAAAGGAAAGTACTGAACTGAAAGTAAAGAAACAGGACCAGTGCAAGACTGGAGTACTGTACTAAAAGTAATAAAAGAAAGTGCAATACTGGAAAAAATACAGAAAAAAGGTTAGCAGTCCAATCACTTCATTCTTAGGAGGCTCCAGTTCGATCTCCATTCATAGGAGACAAGTTCAGTTCCATCTCTGTTCATAGGTGACATGTTCAGTTTCATCTCCATTTTTAGAAAGCTTCTTTTGAGTTTTACCCATTATTAAGGTCCAATATTAGTTCAGTTGCGCCTTTCAAACACAGCTTAATTGGACCTGTGAAGCTTATTACGGGTTTTACATTTTATTATCCATTCAGGAATAATAGTCAACCTAGTTGCTCGAGTCGGATCAAATCCGAGCATCTTTTTAGAAAACCTGATTTTCCTAGAACTTCAACCTTGGAAATCATTTCAAAACACGGGGAAGAATTCCACACCCGAGTCGAGGTTGGGCATTGTTCTACTCAAAGAACATACTTCTCATTTCTCAATTCGCTCAAAATGCCCGAAAATTAATTTTAAAAACAAGGCGCTCAATAGTGTTAAAAATCCTTGAAACACTCCGAGCTTGAAATCTCACCTCAATAATTCTCACCGATTATTTACTTGAAACTCAATACTCAAACCAAAAACATGATCGCGCGCCACGATTTTCTTTTTCTGAAATATTTGAACGCATCAAATTCAAAGCGCAACCTTAGACTCCGAAAAATTAAAAAAATCTTCAATTTTCACTCACCAATCCCTAAATATTTATACAACATCAAAGATGGCCTAAAATGAGACTAAAATTTTTTTCCAAAATTTTCCGATCATATTTGGGTCTATAATTTGGTCAAATAAATATTATTTAAGATTTTTAAAATATCAAATCAAATAATAAAATTCCCAAAATTTTTGTGGAGATAATCCTCATCAAGGAGAACAATTTTCATGTTCAAAACTTTTCTCCTATAAGCCTATATTTTCCTAAAAAATCCCAAATTTTTTGATATTTATTTGGTCTGTAAATAGCCAATTTGAATTGAATTATGCGGCTGAGATGAGCCGGACACACGATTCCTTCCTTCTGTCCGCACAACGATCAGGCTCGAATCCATTGTGGGGTCCAAAAAATCGAGCGGTGTGTAATTTTCGAGAAATGTGGCCTCGGACGGCAGCTGCTATACGCCAGCAGTGATAGTGATGATAGCTCTGTCACCCCCGACAGGCAGTTAGATCATGCCAGCGCCGCCCCCGGTCGGCTCACCGGGGGCCGACAAACTTCTGGGCGGTGGTCCGACGGCCTAGCGCCACTGGCCACCGCCAGATTTTCCTCATCCTGAGAGCGAGGTGGCGCGACTATTCTGCTCCCGGTGATGTCAGGCCACTCCGCCTCTCTGGAGGTTACCCGACCACGATACCACCCCCGGTCGGTGCTCTAGGGGTCGTGCTTCCTTATGGCGGTGGTCTGGAGGTCTGGCGCCGTCGGCCACCGCCGCAATAAATAAAACAGAGAATAAATTTCTTCTCCGGTGCCGCTAGAGCGGAGAAATCCGGCGGCACCAAGGACCTCCTCAGTCGGGGATGATCATCCCTGGTGGTGTAATACCCTCCCAATGCCACTACCAGTACTGGCAGGGTTTACCACTCATGGACAACACCCGACCTGGAGCACGGCTCGGGTGGCACCGACAGCGCTCCGGCCGTCGGGTGGTGCATGCAACACATCGGGGGAGATGATGAAGGGGGAGGGTTGAAGTTCCACTTGTGTTAGAGGGCTCGAGTGGTGCTGGGCCGAGCTGCCATAAGAGATGGTGGAGGAAGAAGGCGACGATTCTCGATTTGGTGGTTTCCGGTGAGGTGGAGCTCCGGCAGAGGGGGGCTTGGCTCGCCTGAGCTTAGTGAGGGAGAGAGGAGGTTGGCATAGCCTTATATAGCCAAGGAGGAGGCCAGGATTGAGTTGTAGTTAATGTGGCATTAATCCATAGGAGGAGAAATGCACTCCTCCTCATCCAGGTGTCCTAGCCAGGTGGCACTCATCTGAGGGCAAGGTACCATCCAGGTGGAAACATCATAAAGGGGGAAAGAGATGGGTTGGGCCATGGTATTGGAGGAAAGAGGAAATGGAGGAGGGAAAGAAGGATTGTTGGGCCTTCCCTAAAGCCCATTTCCTTACCTCCTTGCTGTATTTAGTGGGCCAAGGAGTAAAGGGGGGTAAAGCCCAAGCTAAACCAAGATGGGGGAGGTGTACTCCTTAGTTGGAAAATTCCAAAAATTAGAAAAAAGAAAGTTTGACCAGAGTCAACCCTAGAGTGGGTCCACATGCTAGTCATAGTCAAAGTCAAAGTAGGTCCAAACCATCGGGGGTCAGGTTAAAGTTGGAGTGTCGTGCCATAATTGGTGTTGGCACGCTTTTTGGTGCACAATAGCGCTTAGTTTGACCATTGATTGACCACCCGTCATCGAAATTGACTCGGGCGAACTCCATTAACTTCGTATTGACCATACGAATCTGACGCCACTTACTAGGGTCAAATCAGAGTCTGTTTGCTAAAATTCCAAATTTGGGCGTCACGACGCACTCAAGTGGTCAAAACGGTCATACTCACCGTCTGAATTCGGATTGTGACGCAACAAGTTCCAATGCACTTGCATCGACTATACGAAACCATAGAAACTGACAGAACTTAAGTCAGAGTTCTCTTGCCCTATATTCTTGCAAGGGATATCTCCTACCTCGTTATAGGTCCCAGGTAGAGGCTCAGGTCACTTTTATCGGGTCCACTAGGGTTTAGTGACCCAATAAAAGTCAGGATGCTACAATCCAATAAAAGTTCGAGTATTTTCGTCCACAAAAATTTGCTTAAAGAAGGGGGTAAGTGTAACATACCTGAAGAAAGAGCTCATGAAACGTTTCTCGGACGAGGGCCTCAGGTTCTCAGTATGACTATAGGATTTTGACCATCAATATAGCCTTATATCGCAAGTTTTTCACCTTGAAGTCCACTATCTTCACCGGCTCTAACTGGTTGGATCTGTCTGACTACAACGGTATTGACGGAATAGGATGGTGTTGATCTGGTTGTCGAATAACTCTCCTTAACGAAGAGATATAAAAATCATCATGTAGATTTCTAAACTTTGGGGGCAGGGTTAATCAATACGCATTGGGCCAATGCGCTCTATCACCTGATAGGGGCCCAAATAGATGGGTTATAACTTATTTTGCTTTCTCAACCGGGAGATACCATGCATGTGACTAATTTTCAAAAATACCATTTCTCCCACGCTAAACTCCTTCGGTCAGTGTCCTGAATCATAATACTTAGCCAGCCGGCTCCACGCTTTCCACGTCCGATCCTGGACTAGTTGTATCACAGCTGTAATGTCATCAATATAAGCGACTCGCAAGGCTTTAGGGTCCTCATCCAGGGCCCAAAACCATGGGGTCCGGTAATGCCTTCCATATAATGCCTCAAATGTTGTCATCTTAATGTTGGCCTAGAAATTGTTATTATAATAAAATACCACTAGTGGAAATAGCTGCTCTCACGGCTCGATGTGCTCTACAATGCATAATCAGAGAAGATCCTCCAAAGTTCGGTTCATCCTTTTTGTCTTCCCACCTGTCTGGGGGTGGAAAGTGGTACTGAATGCCAACTTGGTTCCAGAGTATGCCTGCACCCGCCTCCACTCTTTTGATGTAAAATGACTGTCAGCACACAATGGAATAAGACTACTTGCTCTATGAAAAGCTTGGCCAGAATGTCAACTCCACCACTCTATCGATTCAGAATGAATAGGGCCACCTTGGTTAGTCGATCCATAAAAACCCATATAGATTCGTTTCCAGCATGAGATTAAGGTAAGTTGTGGAAGAAGTCCATAGAGAAGTTATCAAATTTCCATTCCGATATCGGTAGGGGATGCATCAGGCCTCTTGGGTTGCGACATTCAGCTTTGACCCTTTGACAGGTCTGGCATTAAACCATGAAGTTGGTGACGTCTTTCTTCATTCATGGCCAGTAAATAGTCCTACGCAGATCAACATACACCTTAACCACACCAGGATGAATGGAGTACCTTGACTGGTGTGCTTCTCAAAGAATTTCATCTCGAATTCCCCCGGTAGCGGGAGTGGACACACAATGCCTGAACTGCAAAATCCCATCGTGCCGGTTGTACTCCTCATGCGCTCCATCATGTAAAGACTAGATGATTGGGGTCACTTCTGGGTCGATCTTCTGAGTTTCACGTATTCGATCTCAGATGTCACACTGTATCTCTATCCAATACAGTTGTGATTGATATTCTTCCGGGTCCCTATGAGTAATAGGGGTAATAACCAGATCTATCAAAGACTGAAGCAATTCCTCTAGTATCAGCTCCATCCAGCTCCTGACTATTGAGGGTTGGTGGATCAATGCATCAACAACTTTGTTAGCCATCACAGGGTGGTACTGGAGAGCAAAGTCATAATCACATAAGAGTTCCAACCATCAGCGCTGTCGGAGGTTCAGCTCTTTCTGGGTGAAGACGTACTTGAGGCTCTTATGATCATAGAAGATCACGCCGGGGCCGCCCCCGATCGGCTCGCCGGGGGCCGACGAACTTCTGGGCAGTGGTCCGACAGCCTGACGCCGTCGGCAAACACCAGATTTTACTCATCTCGAGAGCGGGGTGGCGCAACTGCTCTACTCCTGGCAATGTCATGCCGCCCCGCCTCTCTGGTGGCTACCCGACCACGATACTACCCCCGACCAGTGCGTCAGAGGTCTGGCTTCCTTCCGGCAGAGGTCCGGCAGACTGGCGCCGCCGTCCGCCGCCGTAATAAATAAAACAAAGAATAATTTTCTTCCCGGTACTGCTGGAGCAACGAAATCCGGCGGCACTAAGGTCCTCCACTGCCGGGGTTGATCATCCCCAATGGTGTAACACCCCTCCCAACGCCACCACCGGTGGTGGGCAGGGTTTACCACTCGTGGCCACCACCTGACTTGGAGCACGGCTCGGGTGGCACCGGCGATGCTTCGGCCCCCGGGAGGTGCTTGCAGCAAGCCGGGGGAGATGAGGAAGGGAGAGGAGAGAAGTTCCACCTATGTTAGAGGGCTCGAGTGGTGTTGGGTCGAGCTTCCATGGGAGGTGGTGGAGGAAGAAGGTGGCAAATTCTCGGTTTGGTGGTTTTCAGTGAGGTGGAGCTCAGACAGAGGGGGGTTTGGCTCGCCTGAACTGAGTGAGGGAGATAAGAGATGGGCATGACCTTATATAGACGGGAGGGGGCCGTGATTGAGTTGTGGCCGATGTGGGATTAATCCATATGAGGGAAATGCACTCCTCCTTTTCCAGCTATCCTAGCTAGGTGGCACTCATCTGGGGGGCAAGGTACCATCCAGGTAGAAACATCATAGAGGGGGAAAGAGATGGGTAGGGCCATGGTCTTGAAGGAAAGAGGAAATGGAGGGAGGAAAGAAGGATTGTTAGGCCTACTCTAAAGCCCATTTCCTTACCTCCTTGTTGTATTTAGTGGCCCAAGGAGTGAACGTGGTGGTGGTGGTGGTGGTGGGGGTGGGGGGGGGGGGGGGGGGGGGGGGCAGAGCTCAAGCTAAACCAAAACGGGGGAGGTGTACTCCTTAATTGGAAAATTCCAAAAATTGGAAAAAGGAAAGTTTGATCAAAGTCAACCCTATGGTGGGTCTCACATGCTAGTCAAAGTAGGTCCAAACCATCGGGGGTCAGGTCAAAGTTGGGGTGTCATGCCATAATTATTGTGCGCACGCTTGTTGGTGCATGATAGTGCTTGGTTTGACCACTGATTGACCACCTGTCATCGAAATTGACAGGGGTGAACTCTGTTGACTTCGTATTAATCATACAAATCCAACGCCAATGACCGGGGTCAAATCGAGTCTGTTTGCTAAAATTCCAAATTTGCGCATTGCGACGTAATAAAACGGTCAAAACTTTCATACTAGTCGTCTGACTTCGGATTGTGACGCAATAAGTTCCAACGCGTTTGTATCGACTATACGAAGTCATAGGAACTGACAGAACTCAAGTCAGAGTTCTTTAGCCCTATATCCCTGCCTAGAGTTATCTCTTACCTCGTTATGAGTCTCGGGTAGAGGTTTAGTTCACTTTTATTGGGTCCACTAGGGTTTTAGTGACCAAATAAAAGTCGGGATGTTACATCGTCGAGAGACAATCGAGGCCACTCAGATTCCCCTCCATATAAAAGCCCGATGCTAAGTTTCACAGACTCAGGCCCCTGAAGAATCAACAGTTCCCAGTCTCGTTAAGAAGATCACCTTCCGAAGAAAGCCAGGATGACGTGCCAGCCTCGCTTTCAATTGGCGCCGGTCATGCCACTTATTAGCTACAATCAATGTGTTCTCAGGCAACATACACGTCTTGGAAGCAGGTACCATCAGGACAACTACAAACGAAAAGAAAGTTAGTCTAGGTACGCACAAGCATAATGAATAAGTCGATATGCTTATATTCTGTGACAGGTGCGCTCTACACCTCCCTCAAGAGGCAGACACATAGGGGTGAGGAGCAAAAACCAAAAACCGACAAAACTACCGAACCGACCGAACCGCACCGATTTTAAAAACCGAGCCGCCCGGTCCGGTGTCAATTCGGTTTGGAGCTTTTGAAAAACCGAAAGCTTATCGGTTCGGATCGGTTTTCAAGTTGTGAAAAACAACCAAACTGAAACAAACCAACTAATATTATAATAATTTTAAATTATATATAGGCTTTACAAATACTTTTGTTAGTATGGCTGGATCATTACATAAATATTCAATAAATTATTCTGATCATGAGGTGTGAAAGAGAGGAGCAATCATAAGAAAAATAAAATGGTATCAAGCAGACATACTACTCTAGCTGTCAACTAATACTTACGTTTATAATTTGGTTGATATTATCCCACCGCCCAACTTAGAAACAAAGGTTGGAATTGATAGTTGTGTGAATATGAGGATCATTAAATTCATATATAGAAGTATCCTGACAAATTGTGCTGGCTTTATGAATCGTTTTTTCCATTAAGTTCTTTGAAGTGTATGTAACTAATTCACTTTTCTATTTCTTTCATATTAGTTGTAACCATCTTCCTTATTGATGTCCTTTCAAGTGCTCATTGAAGCCTGGTTATTAGTACTGATAGAGTTGCACTTTTTCCATCATATCATTAACGCCTATTAATTGAGGATAACAATAAACCCAATCTTAAGATTGCCATTGTTGATGACATGCTAGAAGGAGAAAGTTCAACAACAGTGGTAAATCAAAGCAATATCTATGCATGGGTATGGAGACAACTACATCTTGTGAATCAGTTTTGAAACGTTAAATGAGAAAACAAATGTAGTTTTCAATATTTTAACAAAAATTTATAGACTTTAAATTTTCAATGAATGAAATAGCCAGTACTGAAGAATCAAGGTGGTTGGAGTTAAGATCGTAAAAAACTGACACTGAATCATCACAAACTGATAAAAACCGAACCGACTTTGAACCGAACTGACCGGGTTCGGGTCGGGTCGGTTTCAACAAACCGAAAACCAAGGCATGTCGGTTCGGTTTTGGTTTGGGTTCAAACCGACCCAAACCGAACCGCTCACACTCCTACTGAGACACAATGTTGGGTATCCAAGCACTCGCGATCTAAGAAGCGCGCTATCCACGAACCAATGGCGGGCATCTTGGGATACATAAGTCTTTTCACATCAAAGATTAGGAACAAGGATGAGCCCGATGAAGCCGCCTCTGAAGATGGAAAAGCTCGTGCCGTCACAACAGCCCGTTGTATTACCCGAACAATTCGACTACCTAACCTATGCTTCTGGTACGGCGATCCGCTCCTGCATGTATGCAACTGTGTCCAGCAGGGCCTACAGGTTCATCGCGAGATCTCGTGCCACCAGAAGGGGTCCTGGAACAGAGACCACCATGCGGAAGGTAGGTCTTTTGCCAAGTTCTTTTATATAATCAGTTATGCAGGGAAACATGTATACCTTGCACCATAGAAGCAGACACTCCTTCAGGTCCCAGGTCTTCATCGCCGAGCACAACATACAAAGTGATCGCTTCCCCAACAAGTGGAGGGATGTTGATCAATTCACGCCAAGGAGATACAGCAAGCCGCGCCTGAGGTATTGGCGCGGATGCACGGTTGAACCCCCGCAGTAGCCAACCAAGCTAGCGACAAAGGCTCCGTTTGGGAGGACATATTTTCACCGGTCAAGCGGTCACGATCGCATGAACCAGGCCTTAATTTACGCCTGGTTCATGTGGTCGTGACTGCTTGACCGGTGAAAATAAGTCCCCCCAAACGGAGCCAAAGTCATCCATCTGATCCAATGCCACCACAACACCAAGAGTTGGGACAAGATCACTCCAAGATATTGGCTGCAGCTCGCCGACATCCACATCACGGGAAGGTTCCTCTTTCCTTGCCCGCTTTGGCAGCATTGTCCTTTCAGGTACACATTTTGGTTTTCCTTTTTTAGGCATGAATTCGGCCTCCTCCTCCAACCGCCACATCTGGAGCTAAACATCTACCACATCGGCTTCTTCTTCGCGTCTTTCATTCTCTGCTCACTGGAGCCCTCTTTTTTGGGCAGGCAGTCACTCATGTATATGTGGTTTACATTTTTACTATGCATGTTTTGCATTTCCTCTCATACAGGGAAAACACAAAACACGGTGGATTGCGACTTCTTTTGGGTGGTTCTACTTTTTCGAAGTTTTTTTTGGAAATTAAAAAAAAAACGGGGAGATCACCCAAAAGTTGGCAATCACCCTCGGAATACCCAAACCAAGCATCACCCTGGGTAATTTTCCGTGGCCTTTTTGCGCCGCCTTTAGAAGTGTTCCCGACCGTCTCCACAAGTGTCTGGGTCATCTCCAGAAGTACCCGTGGATAGGTGTGCCCAAAAAGCCTGATCTGGCTGGGCTGGGCCAAGCCTGATTGGGCCCGGGTTTTTTGCCAACCGGGCTCGGGCCCCCTCTCGAAGGCCCGGGGCCGGGCTGGTCTGATTTCCATATTTGGGCGGGATTAAAATCCCGCCTATTGAATTTAATAGGCGGGATTTTAATCCCACCTTAATAGAGGCGGGATTAATCTGGCCTATTAATAGGCGCGATTAATTCTGCCTAAATAGGCATCCTGCTTATTAATAGGCGTGATTAATCCCGCTTAAATGGCAATCCCGACAGGAGGCGGGATTTTCCGCCGGCCTAGGTGCCGGGCTAGGCTAGGCCCGGCGCCCGAGCTTACCCGGCCCGACCCGAGCCCGACGCTGAGTCAAAACGGGTGCCCTGTAAGGGCACCCAGCCCATGCTAGGCCCGAGCTGGGCTTTTCCCGGGCCGAGCCTAGCCAGGCTTTTTCCGAGTCGTGCTCGGGCCGGCCCGCCGAGCCCGGTCTTTTTGAACACGACTACCCGTGGCCGTCTCCTGAAGCGTTCACGATTGTTTCTAGAATTGTCCACGCCCGTCTCTCCAGGAGCCATCACGATCTCCCCAGGAGTCCGCCTGCCTCTCCACGAGTCCGCGTGACCTCTTCTCTCCCCCCAGCCGCCTGACTCTTTGTGTAGTTCGTGCACCTGAGCATTTAATGTCATGTTTAATGAGGCATTAAATACTCGTCTCTTCGTGGACCGTCCGAGAAGTCTATCCTCATGTATAAATAGAGGGCTAGGGGTGCTTGGAAGGGACAACGAATGAGGGTCAGAACCTGCACCATTGGAGGTGCGGTCACTAGGTTCTGTCCGCCGATTGTCTTCTCTCTTCTCCTCTTGTACTTGCTTGTACGCGCTACTTATATTATAATCCTTTATTCAAGCAATATAAAGGCTCGTCGCAAGGGAGGAATTCTCCGCGGCGGGTCAAATTAGCTGTTCTCCGCTGCTAGCGGCACCCTTCTTTTGAATTTCTTTTCTGTCCATGGAGCACTCGCAGGGTCAGTAACCGACAGTTTACGGTCTCTGATCTATCCGCCAAACTCCCTCGCGCGGTCGCTGAGTGTGGAAAGTTAGGGTGACAAATTTATATCCTAGGACTCGAACAAACAAAGCTTTAACAAAGTTTGGAGTAAAATAATATGAATCTAAGATTAAGCACTCAGTGGATGCATTTGAAGGAGAAGCATCAACTTAGCGGCTCTTGGGGGGGGGGGGGGGGGGGGGGGGGGCTTTTCATCCTCCTGAAACCTTTCAAAACTCTCTCTATCTATGATGGTGATCACTATTCAATTTGGTATCATTTCTAAGGCTCTGTTTGGGGGGACTTATTTTCACCGGTCAAGCAGTTACGACCGCATGAGCCGGACCGCTTGATTAAGGTCCGTTTCAAGCAGTTAATTAAGGTCCGGTTCATGCGGTCATAACCACTTGACCGGTGAAAATAAGTCCCCCCAAACAGCGGCTAAATCTCTCTCTATCTATGATGGTGATCACTATTCTGGGATTCTATCCCTATAAATTGTTGATCTCCAATGAGCTTATCAACAATTTATCCTTCGTAAATCTGTTGCGATAATCGACTCTTAATGATCTATGTGTTGAAGCCAAGAAAAATCCCAACCTTAGAATTCAAATCTAAGCCGCCAAAGGTTATCGGTTCAGGGGTAAGGCCAGACGGCTAGGATGACTAGGACGAAAAACGAAGGCAAACAGGACCCCAGATGTTGCGGCAGGAAGGTCCCACCACGTACCCGGATGCTCGAAAGGAGCAACCCCTTCTCAACCAAAAGTGGCCGAACTAGGTACGAGGGAGACTAGCTGATGACTAAGTCGCAAGGCCGCGACCTGGTCTCGGCTAATATCTTGAAAGGAGAACTCGCGAGTATCCTACAGAGGATTTTTCGTATCTCACCTCGTACCCCTGGGGTCCTATTTATAGGGAAAAACAAGGAGGGGGCGGGTCATATTTATAGCCCACCCCTTGGCGACAAGGCGACTTCCAAGGGGAACTCGCACAGGCCGGGCGAGTATCTTGCTTAGTCGCCTACCTGGCGAGTATGCGAGAGGAGCTCTCCATACGCCCAGGCCTTCCGCGGTCTTGCACGCTGACTCTGACTTCTGTCTTGACTGGTTGACCTTGACTTCTGCTGACGTGGCTGTGGTAGGACTCATCCTCAACGAATATGGGTTGTACACAATCCCCGCTCTTTTCGAGCGACGTAGGAACTCGGAAAGAATCATCCAACACCTATTCAGCGAGGTGCTTGGCCGAGTATCTGAGTTGCTCGCTTTTGACGACTGCCTGCCGATCTCTATAAATAGGGGGGCCTGGTTTTTTGAGTCGGATCTCCTGAGCTCGCACAATATGTCGAACGCCAACAAAAAACTTCTTAAGGACAGCCTCGCCGCGTTGTCCGGCTTTCTCGGCATTGCCAAGCACAAAAGGCCGCAGGAAGAGGATGTCGTTGCCGACTTACCTCCCCATAAAAGGAAGAAAACCAAGAAGTCAAAGACGATACCCGCCTCCAAGGCGGCCGATCCACTTTCGCTCCCTAAACAGGTCACCGCTTCAACGAGCAAACCCGTGCGTTCCGCCAACACCCAAAAGCTCCTCAGTGACTTGGGTTAGACGATACCCCCAACACCGCTGCACCTGATTCAAGCCTTCTCAGCCCGCTGAAAAATCCCGAAGTCTCCAACTCTCTGGTGCCATAGTGGATTGAAGTTGTCTCACTTCCAGGTCATTTTGTCAAACCATTTTTCTTAAAGCAGCCATTCACCGCTTATTTCTCGCTGAATCACTTTCTTTGCTTGCAGACTCTCCACCGGATTTCACTGATGCGACGCTGAATGTCGCCCCCCTGAACTCCGCACCACTGCTCACCCTTACAGCAGGGAAACCGCTACGGACCGCGCACACAGTTTGGATTAATCTCGGCACTAAGAAAGCAATAGAAGATTCGACCCCTGCGATGAAGAAAAATCCCCCGGCGAATAAAGACCCATCGGCAAAGGACCTTCCGGCGAAGAAGGACCTTCCAAGAAGAGAGGACCCTCCGGCGAATAAGGTCCATCCGGCGAGTAAGGACCTTCCGACGAGCAAGGTCGCCTCCACTCCCGCGCAAGATTCCGCATTGCCAGCGACGAGTAATGCATTATCGCCGCCGCCTCTTCTGACTGTCGCTCCTCTCCAGGCGGCGAGTGATCTATTGCCTCCGCCACCACCTCTGACCGTTCAGCCGCTAGCTGACAAGCAGCGACCTCCAACACCTCCCCCGCCGAAGACCTCACACCAACCGACGAGTTCGTCGCAGCCTCCGTCAAAAACTCTTGCTCAGAAACCAGATAGGTCGCGACCAAGTTACTTCCTGTCGAGGGTCGGGGAACCCGAGCACGGAGGTCGCGGGCAGGGTAATCACGCCGAGCATGCGGGTGGTTCATCTTCTGGCCGGCGAGATACCTCAGGTCGTGGCCATTCTCCACGTCGATCACAGTCTCCTCGTCACGGTAACTCGCGTTACTGTTGTTTCGTTTGATGAGTTAGTCGTTAATTTCTGATCTGGCGGCCTTCTATTTGTTTTGGCAGATCGTCCGGCGACTCCAGGGGCGGCCTTCATCAATGCCATCGGGTTATCAGGCAGCGAGTATCGTCACGCCGCTTCTCGCGCCTATCTGGAGCTGGAGAACAAGTTCGACCAGCTGGCGATTTGCGAGCCACATCATCGGATCTCATCTCTAGAGGTGAGAATGGCGAGGATGGAAGAACTTCGGGCCAGCCTGGAGAACTACGAGGCCCGCTTCCACATGATCAGCGAGATCGACCGGCGGATGGCGATGAACGACTACCGTCTTCAGCTTGTCCTCGACGAGTTGGCTGGGATGCGTGCGAGCATGGGATCTGCTGGTCGATTGGCGAGGATGGAGGAACAACTGCGGCTCGACGATAATGCAATAGCACTGGCGACCGATCATTACCAGCGTGCGCGTGAGATGGGATGGGTCGGACGACATCCACATCCTCCGGAGCGGCCGCTTAGAACTTAAAAATTCTTTCTTTATTTGAACTCGTCGTAGGCGATAATTGTAATGAACAATAATTATATTTGTAATAAGCGAGTTCGTATCACGCTCATGATCTCTGTTTCTTGTTCTTTGTTGTTTACTCGCTGCCTTTCTGCGATATGCCAAGTTTATTTTGTAGGTTTTGGCGAAATTGTGAGATTTCTTGCTGCGTTGTGCGAGATAAGGCTGATGTCAAGGATCTGCTTATTCGCCTACGTCGCTACTTAGGATGATACTCGTCGAAGCAGATATATACCCCCCTTTGCCTTCGCCAATAAATAGAAGGGGTAGGTAGGCCATAAGTACGCTGCTGCGATTTTCTATCTCCAACTCGCGAGTATCTTTTCTTGCTCGCGTGTCTCTGCCTTCCTTCTCTTCTCAACCTTTCCTTCTCTTCTCGTCAAGCGAGCTCGCTGAAAATGGTTGGGAACGATGCTAGCGCTCGCCGACAGGCCCTCGCCGCCAATTTTGCCGACGCGGCTTTTAAGAAATCCATCACAATAGAGCGACATCTTGAGGCGTTCAAGGAGCGACTTCTGCCGGATGGCTACTCGGCTAGACTGTCTACTAGGAGCGAACGACTTAACACCTACATTGAGGCTACTCGGCCTTAGTCTTTAAGAAGAGAAGAGAGGAGGGGGTGGTGAGATTTTTCCAAAGGTCCAGCCACCATGCCCTTGCTGGTTTTGGGTGGCCCAAGAGGTGAGGAAGACCAAGCCCCAACTAGCAATGAAGAGGAGGTGCCCACCTCTTTTGAGAAAATTTTCCAAAAACAAACGTTTTAGGAGTTTGACCAACGTCAACCCTAAGGTGGGTCCCACATGCTGGTCAGAGTCAAAGTAGGTCCAATACATCGGGAGTTGGGTCAAAGTTGGGGTGTTGTGTCATAATTTGTGTGTGCACGCTTTCGGTGCACGACAACGCTCAGTTTGACCTTGGGTTGATTACTCGTATTTGAAATTGACCGAAATGCACTCGGTTCACTTTGTATTGACCATACGAATGCAATTCCACTAGCCGGGGTCGAATCAGAGTTCATTTGCCAAATATTCAAAATTTGCACGTCGCGACGCGTTTAAAACGGTCAAAACGCTTATACTCGTCGTTAGGCTTTGAATTGCGACACAATGAGTTCCAAGACATTCGTATTGACCTATACGAAGTCATAGGAACTGATAGAACACAAATCAGAATTCTCTATGTCAATATCTAAAAAATATCATTTTCATGACGTTCTACTAGGAACGACCACATTTATCCTATGAGCCTGAAAATTCAACGGGCTGAGTTTCAAAGTGCTTGTATTGATTATAGGAGGTCACAGAAATTGACAGTACTCAATTAAGAGTTTTCTAGATCTATATCCCTTTCTAGGGTTACCTCCTACCCTAGTATGGGCCATATGTAGAGATTCGGGTTATTTTTATTGAGCCCATTAGTGTTCTGGTGGCCCCAATAAAAGTCGGGATGTCACAATCCAATAAAAATAAAGGATTTTTGTCCCCAAAATTTTGCTTAAAGTAGGGGAAAAGTAACATACCTGAGGAAAGATCTTTGTGTGCTTTTCTCGGACGAGTACTTCAGGTTTCCCAAGTATACTTGTCTCGTCCGTGATTCGACGACGATATATTGACCATCAGAATGGTCTTATTGCACAGAATTTTCACTTTATAATCTACTATTATAACAGGTTCAAGCTGGACAGATCTATCTGACTGTAGCTGCACTGACGGTGTAGGGAGATGTTGTTCTGGTTGTCGGAGGACTCACATCAAGGAAGAGACATATAACACATCATGGAGATTTCCCAACTCTATGGGCAGGGCTAATCGATATGTAACATGACCAACACGCTCTATCACCTAATAGGGGCCAAAATAGCAGGGGTCTAGTTTCTTTTGCTTCCTCAACAGGGAGATACCATGCATGGAGCTTAATTTTCAAAAACATCATTTCTCCCACACTAAACTCCACCGGTCGGTGTCGTGCATCATAATATTTGGCTTGGAGGCTCTGTGCTTCCCACATTCGTTCCTGGATTAGCTGTATCGCTATCGTAGTATCATCAATATAAACCATTCCTAAGGCTTCCGGGACCTCATCTTGAGCCCAAGTTAACAGAGTTCGCCAATGTCTTCCATACAATGCCTCGTACGATTCCATCTTAATGCTGGCCTGATAGCTATTATTATAAGAAAATTCGACTAATGATAACAATTGTTCTCATGGCTCGATGTGCTCTACTATGCAAAGTCGGAGTAGATCCTCTATCATCCTATTTGTCCTTTCTGTCTGTCCATCTATCTGCGGGTGGAAAGTGGTGCTAAAGGCCAACTTGGTCCCTAAGTACACTTGCACACACTCAACTCTTTGTATTTGAAACGTCCATCATGATCCGACACAATGGACTTCGACACTCCATGAAACCAAACTACTTGCACTATGAATAATCTGGCCAAAATGTCAATTTTGTTACCCTGTCAGTTTGGAATGAACCGTGCCACCTTCGTAAGTCGATCCATGATAACCTATATAGAGTCATTTCTAGCACGTGATCGAGGTAAGCCTGAACAAAATTCATGAAAATATCTTCAAATTTCCACTCTAGTGTCGGCAGGGGCTGCAGCAGACCTCCTGGGTTGCGGCATTCAGCTTTAACCTTTTGACAAGTCTAGCACTGGGCCACGAAGTTGGTGACATATCTTTTCATTTCGGGCCAGTAAATGGTCCAGCGCAGATCAACATACATCTTTACCACAGTAAGGTGAATAGAATGCCTTGACTGGTGCGCTTCTCGTAGAACCTCCTCTCAGATTCCTCCAGTAGAGGGAATAAATATGCGGTGCCGGAATTACAGGATCCCATTGAAAGATATAGTACCTAAACACCTAGATGGGGGGGGGGTGAATAGGTGACCAAATTCTTTTTAAACTTTAATGGCAGCAATCAGTTTTTAACACAGAATCTAATCTACTTTTGCACAGCAATCACACAGCATACACAGCAAATCACAATCACAGCAGACACAGAGATTTATAGTGGTTCCCAAGCTTTGGGTACATCCACTTCCCCCTTCGCCTATCTAGCAGTGTACTAGATTCGGCCAAACTCCTCCACTAACTCAGAACCCAAAACTGGTTCTTACACCTCAGGCCCAAGGCCCTACAACTCAGCTTTTCCACAAAGCCTACACTCAGCCACACAGCCTACACTCAGCCACCAAGGCCTACACTCAGCCACCAAGGCCTACACTCAGAGATTTCAATCTCCTACACTCAGGCTCTCAAGCTCTACACTCTGCCTTTATAATTATAGGCTTACAAAAACTCAGATCCAAAGGATCCTACAAGATAAAAATGATTATACAATTGTTTAACTCAGCAACCAAAGACAAGAGAGGGGAGTTGTGAGTTTCTTGATGAGTTCTTGGAAGAACCCAGCTGAAATCAATCTGACTTAGCTTTCTTCAAAGCTTCTTGAAAGTAGAACTCAATAAGATTGACTCCTTCTGCAGTTGATCCTTGATCTCTGCCACTTAGAATTCAGAATAAATCTGAACCTCTTCTTCTCAGCCTAGTTCCAATGGCTGATTTCTTGGATGGAGCTCTCTCTCTCCAACTTCTTAGATCTTCACTTGAAAGCTAGATCTTCTTGTTGTTAATGATCACTTGGACTTGTTTTTAATCCACTCAACTACTTTCTTCTGTAGACTGGATAATCCTATTTATAGGCCCTCTTCAATGGTAACCGGCTGGTCCGGTCCATAACTGAATTCTGACATCTCTGACAGGTGCTGTAGACCGGCTGGAACGACAGCTGTCAAGTCATCCAGTCAGTTCTTGAAAATTCTCTAACTGTCTGATAGTGTCGAGACTTTCTGTCTTTAAGTGTCGACACTTATAGATCAAGTGTCGACACAAGTTGTGTAAGTGTCGACACAAGTCTACAAGGTGTCGACACAACTCCTTGTGTTGTAGATTCTTTATCTCGACACCATTTCTTCTTCATGTGTCGACACTGATAATGTGTGTCGACACAAGTACTTATACTTCAGTGTGTTGCTGAATTCTTCTAAGTGTCGACACATCTCATTTGTGTCGACACATCTTCATGTGTTGAATCTGTTAAGTGTCGACACTGCTTCTTGGTGTCGACACATGTCTTTCAGTGTTGATACTTGCTGAGTGTCGACACAGCTCCTTGTGTCGACACTTGATTCTTCTGTTGAGACTTCAGCTGAGTGTCGACACATTACCTTAGTGTCGACACTTGTACTTAGAATATTTTGTTGATCTTGCTGTTCTTTGATAAGTGTCGACACAGCTTCATGTGTCGACACTTTCTTCAAGTGTTGACTCTTCTGTTGAGTGTCGACACATTGTTCTGGGTGTCGACACTTACTTCAAGTGCTGACTTTTCTATTGTGTGTCGACACATTGTTCTGGGTGTCGACACTTATACTTAGTCTCTGCTGACTTTTGCTGAGTGTCGACACAGCTCCAAGTGTCGACACTTTCTGATGTAGACACAGTTCTTCTAGGTGTCGACACTGCTGTTAAGTGTCGACACTGCTTTACTGTACTTTCTTCATTGAGTGTCGACACAGCTACTTGTGTCGACACTTTGTGTCTGGTGTCGACTCAGCATCCCTGGTGTCGACACAATGACTCCAAGTGTCGACACTGCTTGTCTGGGTGTCGACACAAGTCTTCTTAAGTGTCGACACTTTCCCTCTGGGTGTCGACACATGGACTTAGAAACTTTTTGCTTTATTCCTGCAAATACTTAACCTGCACAAGTAACTCAAAAACACATCAAATACATTTTGATGTATATCATTGAGTTGGGTGAGGCTTCTTCAAATCAGGTACATTTAAACCAATGTACCCAACAATCTCCCCCTATTTGGAGAAGTCATAACCCTTAGTCAATGATATACACCATTCATAATTAAAATTACAAAATGATGTAAAGCAGGATTATATACAGCAGGGTAAACATAAACATGTATCAATTACACATGTATACAAATATATCATCACAGAACAAATATGAAATAGACATAGACAACATCACAGAACAAATATGAAATAGTTTTTAACATATAACACATTGTTCTAATATCTGTCATATTCATTTCCAGAAGTTCACAAAATGTTTTACATCAAAAAGATTACAAAGTAAACTTCAAGAAAATTCTAATTCTATTTCTGTTCTGGCTCCTTAATGACTATGCATTTTCCAGCTTGAACTTTTGCTTGAACAGGAGCAACAGCAACTTCAGCATCAGCATGCTTCTTGCCTTTCAAGTCCTTTTTTCTTTGATCTTCTGCTTTGATCTTCTGCCTTTCAAAATAATGGAAAGGCTTGGGAAAGTACTTGCTAGGCTCCTGGACATTAGGAGGTAGCTTTCCCATCTTGGCCTTCCTTTTGTATTGGACTATTGCCTCCTGTGTAGTCTCATGTTTTCTCCATTCAGCCTCAGAGAACCACTTGTTTCTGTCATGGATGTTATCCTTTGCTGCTTTCCATGCAGTCAAAATAATGTTCCTAGAGGTGGGGCTCCACTGCTCAAAGTCAGGTCTTTGTTCAGCTTGCTCCCTGAACCTCTTCTTTGACAATCTAGACTCTTCTTCTTTCTGCAATGCCTCTTGCATGGTTTCAGAAATTGGCTGAACAACTTTTTCAATAATAACAGTGTCCTTGCCCCCAGGTGGGCTATACATAGACTGTACATCAGCATGAATCATATCAAAATCTGGAGGAGGATAAATGACTTGAGCCACTTCAGGTTCCTTGAGATCTGGCTTTTGACTAAGACTCTCTCCCCCTTTATGACTTCTCTAGCCATGTGATCTCTGACATCATCCTTCTGAAATCTGATTTGATTATCCAAGTATCTGACTCCATCTTTAAAGAAGGGTTTAAGCTTTTGAAGTTGTTCAGATATGGCCTTCTGGGAGGCTTGGATAGCAGTCTTAACCAGCAGTGAGTTCTTCTTGAAATACTTTGTCAAATTCAGCTTTAGCAAGAGCAGTTGAAGTAGAAGGTCCAGCAGCTTGGTTCTTTATTTCTGTGACAATTTGATTATGGGATTCTGTCAAATTGTCATTCATCCTGATCTGATTTTCAAGTACATACCTTGTTTCAGGGCTATGTCATCTACTTGAGCCTTAATCTTTTCTTGGTGTGTTGCAAGATAGACTACTGCATTCCCACCTTTGTGGAAGCAGTCAGTCATCTCCTTCTTGTTTAGGTTCATTTCAAACCTTATAGATTTTATGTCCTGGGCTAGATCAAATTGGAGTGACTTCTGCCCTTCATCCACATATTTCTCTATGGCCTGCCTTTGCTCATCCAACTTGATTTGCATTGCCACCATCAGTGCACTATAATTAAAAGTTGGGGCTGGTTGAATTATAGGCTGTGGTGCAATAGATTGTAGGGCCTTCTTATAACTTTGACTTCTTCTTTGGAATACATAAAGTTTCTGCTTCTTAGCCCTGGTTGCCTCCTCATCTTCAGATGCTGAGGAGCTGGCAATGTCTACCCTCTCCTTAGGGCTTGGGGCCTCTCAGTCTGCACAACTGGTGCCTTCTCAGATTCCTGCCTTACAGGCTCTTCAATAAGTACTACTTGCTCCCCCTCAAGTGGAGCATTCTCCCCCTCAGCTTGCAGCAGCGTCTCCTTGTCAAAATCCACTTGATCCAGATTAAGAAATAAATCTTCCATTGTATACTATTGTGGTGAATGTGCTGGAGAACTTCTTGTCTCTTCAACCACTGGATCAGATATAAACTGAGCTGCAGCAGATGTGTCTTCCATGACAACATCTGGAACTTGTCTAGGAGTCTGTGGTTGCTGATAAACATCAGACAAATCAGTATCCTCTAAAGGAAAAACCAAAGCATTAAGCTCAGTGATTACCTCTAGGATTGTGGTTGTAGCTTGCTCACTTTCCAGTGTAGTGAGTTCATCTACAACTGGAAGCTCCCCCTGGACTGCAGCAACCTCTTGAGGAGCTGGAGACTTCACAGCAGGCACTTCTTCATTCTCATCTGGTGTGAAGACAACCTGTTCTTCACTGTCAGAGCTGCTAGTGGACACTGAGCCACTGGAGCAGTCTTCCTTTTCTTCTTGGGAGGAATTTCCTTCTCAGGAATATCTTCTCAGGGGTTGGCATCTCTTTAGACAACACCCTGTCCCATCTAGAAAACAACCTCATGTCCATTTTTCTCATGTGATTTTATTTTACTTCCAGCAGCTTGTTGCATAAACCTCTAGTATGGTACCAGCTAGGTATAGACTTAAAATTCTGCCCAGATTGGGCTTCTTCAAGCTTTCTTTAATCTTTCAAACACTATAGTAGACCAGTCAGTTTTTAGAGTGAAGATTATCCTTGTCATAATATCCCAAACACATGGGCAGACACTCTGTCATGCCCTCCTGGCTTGCTGAGTATGACTTTGCCAACAATCTCTGAAAGGAATTTTCCTTGATTGTTCATGCTCTTTCTTAGAAACACTGATCCAAGCTTCATCTTAGGATCCATGTCCACACCAGGTTAGAGCTTCCCTGGTCTTGGAAGCAGTAAACCTTATCTTCCTTTTTAGTTCTTGGCAGCTGAAGGACCTTTCTCAGACTTTTAGGGGATACCTTAACCTTTGTTCCATGAACTCTGGATTTGATTATTGTATCCAGATTCGTCACTTCAGCTCCATTGAGGAATTCAAGTACCTCTTTCTTCCATATCTTAGTAGGTTCAGAAACTAGATATTCTAACCCTAATTCTGCTACTAGGGTTACGACAGTCTGGATTTCTTGATCAGCATCATCGAAAGCATTGCGCACCAGCTCGTATCCTTCGTTGACGTTCTCCTCTAGCTTAGGCGCCATTAGGGTTTGTAGAATTTGTCTTGAGAGAAGAGAGGTGTCGACACAGAAGTTTGGTCTCGAAACTTTGAAAGCGTGTCGACAAACAGAGACAAAACCCTATTTATACCTTTCTAATTTTTGAAGATGAACAGGCGGGACACCTAACTTAAATTGTGTCGACACTGGCAATAAGTGTCGACACTGACTTATAATGTCTCGACACATATGTGTGTGGACACAAGTTTAGTCAACAGATTTTATGTGTCGACACTTGTGTATGTGTCGACACACCACCCAACTCGACACATAGTCGAGACTTTACTTAGAAAATTCTGAGTAAAACTTAAGTGTCGACACCACATTGGATGTGTCGACACCTACTACTTGACATGTGTCGACATAATATTCTTAAAGTGTCGACACCAACTTCCTAGATGTGTCGACACCGTTTTCCTGAAGTGTCGACACCTTCTTACTGTGTCGACACAGAAATCTCTATGTGTCGACACCTTTTTACTTAGCCAATTTTAATTCTGTAAACATACTCTAAGTTTATCATTCCTAGTTCAATTTAAATCTATTGAACTTAGCTTCTCTAGGGGCTTAGTATACATATCAGCTAATTGTTTAATCTTTTCTAACATATTCAAGTAAAATATCTTCTCTTTCTACATGCTCCCTAAGAAAATGATATTTAATTTCAATATGTTTTATTCTACTATGGGATACAGGATTATTAGCTATTGAAATAGCACTAGTAGAATCACAAAAGAGTGGAGTTCTACTTACCTGAAAATCCATAGTCCTCTAGCTGATGTTGTATCCACAGAAGTTGAGCCACAGCAACTTCCTGCAGCCACATACTCTGACTCTGCAGTGGAGATAGCCATACTTGTTTGCTTTTTGCTACTCCATGAAATTAGTCTCCCACCTAGGAATTGACAGGTTTCCAGTAGTGCTTTTTCTATCTTCTTTGCATCTGTAAAGTCTGCATCTGAATAACCTGTTAGATCAAAATCCCCATTCCTAGGGTACCAGAGGCCTAGATAGGGTGTTTGCCCTTTAGATATCTCAATATCCTTTTGACTGCTGTCAAATGAGACTCTTTAGGGCAGGCTTGATACCTTGCACAGACACATGTAGCATACATGATATCTGGTCTACTTGCAGTCAA
Organism: Platanthera guangdongensis; assembly: GCA_039583875.1. Classification (NCBI taxonomy): domain Eukaryota; kingdom Viridiplantae; phylum Streptophyta; class Magnoliopsida; order Asparagales; family Orchidaceae; genus Platanthera; species Platanthera guangdongensis. Next base: position 1,846,909 of record CM077154.1, on the reverse strand, counting down.
GTATAATAGGGAGCCAACTATCCCTCTATACAAGGTTTATCTACAGGCTTCCCTGCATCATCCTTGCTAAGAGACATACTTGACCCCATAGGAGTCTTCATGGTGCTGGATGAATCCATACCATACTTCCTTATGAGTTCTAGGGTGAACTTGGACTGACATATGGATAAACCACTCTCAGTCTGTATTTTAACTTGGAGACCCAAGAAAAACTTCAGTTCTCCCATACTACTCATCTCAAATTGACCTTGCATAAGTTTTGCCAAACTTTTTGCATAGGCTGCTTTCAGTAGACCCAAATATAATGTCATCTACATATATTTGGACTAGTATAACTTTGCCTCTAAATTCCCTAAGGAATAGAGTCTTATCTATTTTTCCCCTTGAGAACATGTTCTCAATGAGGAAACTAGATAGGGTTTCATACCAAGCCCTAGGGGCTTGCTTTAACCCATATAAAGCTTTCCTAAGTCTATAGACATGATTAGGTAAAGTGTTGAGTCAACAAAACCTGATGGCTGTTCCACATAGACTTCCTCTTTAAGATTACCATTCAGAAATGCTGACTTGACATCCATTTGGTAAACTTGAATCCTTGAAAGGTTGCATAGGCATAGAAACATTCCTTATGGCTTCAGTCTGGATACTGGAGCAAAGGTTTGATCAAAGTCAATACCTTCTTCTTGCTATATCCTTTAGCAACCAATCTTGCTTTATTCTTAATGATGACCCCTTGTTCATCCATCTTATTCTGTAGATCCACTTGGTTCCTATTATATTGTGGTCTTTTTAGTTTAGGAACAAGTTCCCAGACCTTGCACCTCTTGAACTGATTAAGCTCTTCTTGCATTGCTTCAGTCCATTGTGGATCTAGTGTGGCTTCTTCAAACTTCTTAGGTTCAACTTGAGATAGAAAACTGGAGTAGATTGCTGCATTCAGATTTCTGCTCCTTGTTTGTACCCCTTGTCTTGGATCACCAATGATCTGTTCTACTGGATGATCCCTAAGATGCCTATTGGCTGGTGGCATCCTGACTTCTGGTTGAACCTCTTCACATCTCCATCATGCTGTACTCCTTGAACTTCATCAGCAATTGGTACATGTAGTTCTCCCCCTGGACAACAGCCACTGTCTTCTACTTGCTGTCTTGCAGTAGGTACTTCTCTATAGTAAGCTTGTCCATCTTCTTTGTTAAACCTGTGGGGCTGCATACACTACTAGACAACTCATTATTAATAAATTTAGTCTCATCAAATACTACATGTACAATCTCTTCTACAACTTGAGTAGATAAGTTGTAGACTCTATAAGCCTTACTATTGTTGTTGTACCCAACAAAAATTCCCTCTTGGGAACTTGGCAGCAAACTTGGTCAAGTAAGATTACCATTGTTAAGTATGAAGCACTTACAACCAAAGATCCTGAAGTAGGATAGGTTTGGTTTCCTGCCTTTCACAACTTCATAGGGGGTCTTGTTGAGGCTTTTAGTGATGGTAGCCCTATTTATAACATGGCATGCAGTGTTAACTGCTTCAGCCCAGAAATATTCTGGTAGTGATGTATCACTTAATAGGGTCCTACCAGCCTCTATCAAGGTCCTATTCTTCCTCTCAGCAATGCCATTTTGCTGAGGTGTTCTAGGTGAAGAAAACTCTTGAAATATCCCAAGTCTTCACATAGTTTTGTCATGCTATCAGACTGAAATTCAGTACCATGGTCACTTCTAATCTTGACCACTGTACTGTTTAGTTCATTCTGAATTTGCTTGACAAAGCTATGGAAGACACTAGGTGTTTCAGATTTCTGTCTTAAGAAGAACACCCAGGAAAACCTTGAGTAGTACATCTACAACTACAAAGGTATAGACCTTCCTTCCTAGGCTGTGAACTGGCATTGGGCAAAGAGATTCATATGCAAGAGAGTATAAACACCTCACAGCATCTTTGTTTTCTATGCTTCTAAAGGTGGATCTAGTCTGCTTGCCTTTTTGACAAGCTGAGCAAATACCATCTTTAACACACTTAACTTGAGGACCATTCCTCACTAACTCTTTGCTAAAGAGTTTGCCAATAGTCTTGTAGTTAAGATGGGCTAGCCTCTTGTGCCATTTGACACAATGAGAGACTGTCTCATCAGCTACAAGACACACTGGAGAACCATGTTCTCAACCATAATGTCTAAGCAATAGACATTCCTTTCCTATAACCTGTCAAAATGATCTCTTGATCACTTGACCTCTGATATGACAACCATTTTTAACAAATGAGATGTCAAACCTACATCACTTAATTGACTTATACTTATTAGGTTGTGTTTCAACCCTTTAACATAAGCCACTTGAGTAATGGTAACCAAGTTACTAGAAATGTTACCAAACCCTTTGATGATTCCTTTTTCAGAACCACCAAAGGTTACTTTTGGACCCATCTTTGATTGGAATGTAGTCCTTAGTAGTCCCCTAGTTCCAATCATATTCTGGAACATCCACTGTCCAAGTACCATGTTGGGGTATGGCCCACTTGACTCACCATGCAAAACAGATTATGAACCTTAGAACCCAAAGATTCTTGGTCCTAGGTACTTGTTAGTTTGCAATCTGACAAAGCTACCTACTGGTTTTCCAATAGGCAGATTGTTACTCACTTTGGCACTAAATTGTGCCAACAATCCCTTGCAAATGACCACCTTGCCACAGCGCACCAACATTCAAACTTATTGTACCTTTGCTTAGGTACTGTCTTTGCTGTCTTATCTACAGCTGACTTGTTGAATGTTGGGCTTTGCCCTTGGACTTGGACTGTCTCAGTCCTTGCAGGTTTAATAAAACCCAGTCCAGCCTTGCCTTTGTGATGAACAAATTCATCAATAAAGGTAATCACTGACTTAGGTTTAAGAAAACCTAGCAACAAGCTCTCTCTCTCCTTCTGAAGATTAATCTCCAGACTCTTGATTTGATCATTCTTAAAGGTGATAGTCCTCCAACTGAATCATTGTAATGTGCTTCAGTCTGGCTATCTCATTAAGCTTTTGATCAAATACTTCTCAGAATCTGTTGTAGCAGCTTTGAGATCAGCAATTTCCTTTGCCTGACTTTTGGCTAGGGACTTGCTCTTCTTATAAGCTTGCAACAGCACTTTATATTCATCTATCAGCTGATTAATATCTTCCTCAGACTCAGATACACCTCTCCTCACTAGATGATGATGAATCTGATTCTGTACTGGAACAAGAAACTGAACTTAGTTGAACTTTGTACCTTATTGGGTCCTGGCTGCTCCAGGATTTTGTCATTTCAGTCAATGCCATCAGTCCTTGGCACTGACAGTCTTCTTGTTCATATAATACACCATAATCTGCATGAACTCTTCTTCTTCTTCTTCTTCAGCAAACAGCCTATGTATGCTCAGCAACTGACTCAGTTTGAAGAAGAAATATCTGACAGAGTCTTCTCCTTTTTGGCAACAAAAGACTTCTCTTTCTTGCCTTTGAAATGAGTCTTCTTCCTGTCACTAGACTCCTTTCTCTTTTCAGGATAATCTGCAACAACATGGCCTTGTCTTATTGCAGCAATAGCACACTATTTTGAAACAGTTGCCTTGCTAGATTTAGTCCTCTTCCTGTCCTTCTTTGAAGCCATTTTTATTCCGATATAAGTCTTCTTTTCCCTGTGAAGTAGAAGGCCTTGACCTCAACTATTTCTTCTTCAAGAACTTCTGAAAATGTCTAGTGAAGGCAGCAAAGTCTTCATCACTTTCACTGCTTTCAGACTTTGTGCTGACTGACTCATCTGACTCTGATTCAGCAACCTTTGGAGTGGAGTTGGTGACTTAACCCTGTACTTTCTGGGGCTTCTGTCTTGAAGGCTACTGATCTTTCCTTGTGTTTCAGTTCTTGTTGATTTCTCTTCCTCTTTCCTCACTGTCAATTGCATTTCATAGACAACAATTTACCAAACAGTGTAGGGGAGGAATTTCTCCCAACTTAGCCTTTTCTCTAATGGCACAAATCTTGGTGTCCCAATCTTTAGTTAGGGACCTTAGAACTTGTCATTTAGTTCATAATTACTGAACTCTCTTCCATAAGACATGAGTTCATTCACTATCCTATAGAACTTCTTATAGCACTCAGTTATGCTATCACCCTTTCCTTGTCTAAAACTTTCATACTCTTGATTTAGCAAGGACTTTCTATCTTGCCTTACTTCTTCAGAACCCTCCATATACACAATAAGAGTATCCCACATCTCTTTGGCTGTCTTACAGTGTATTAGATTCTGAAAAGTTGCATCATCTATGGCACTCACTATAATGTTTTGTGCCCTTTTGTCCCATGGTGGCTAGGACAATCTCATCCTTTTTTCATTTCAGAGAAATCCTTTGGTGTTCTCTGATTTGCATCTAGAACTGATATCTTCATGGGCACATATGACCCCTTCCTTTACTGTGATGTAAATCCTAGGGTCTGAGGCTTCCATAAACAACCCTTACCCTTTTCCTTCCAGATCCCAAATATCTCTTTCCAAAATATAGGTAATTTCATGGATTCCCAATTCCTTGTGATTACTGTGGAACCCATGTTTCTTGATTTTCTTGAATCAGTGATTTGACTTAGACTGAATCTGCCAATCAGGATCTCCCTCAGACTGTTATTCCTTTTTAGAGGAACCTCCCTCTGATACCACTTGAAAGATATAGTACCTAAACACCTAGAGGGGGGTGGGGGGGGGGTGTGATAGGTGACCAAATTCTTTTTAAAACTTTAATGGCAGCAATCAGTTTTAAACACAGAATCTAATCTACTTTGCACAACAATCACACAGCATACACAACAAATCACAATCACAGCAGACACAGAGATTTATAGTGGTTCCCCAGCTTTGGGTACAACCACTTTCCCCCTTCGCCTATCTAGCAGTGTACTAGATTCGGCCAAACTCCTCACTAACTCAGAACCCAAAACTGGTTCTTACACCTCAGGCCAAAGGCCTACAACTCAGCTTTTCACAAAGCCTATACTCAGCCACACAGGCCTACACTCAGCCTACCAAGGCCTACACTCAGCCACCAAGGCCTACACTCAGAGATTTCAATCTCCTACACTCAGGCTCTCAAGCCCTACACTCTGCCTTTATAATTATAGGCTTACAAAACTCAGATCCAAAGGATCCTACAAGATAAAATGATTATACAATTGTTAACTCAGCAACCCAAAGACAAGAGAGGGAGTTTGTGAGTTTCTTGATGAGTTCTTGGAAGAACCCAGCTGAAATCAATCTGACTTAGCTTTCTTCAAAGCTTCTTGAAAGTAGAACACAATAAGATTGACTCCTTCTGCAGTTGATCCTTGATCTCTGCCACTTAGAATTCAG